>JAQHRD010000018.1:0-385340 GCA_029168975.1 Purpureocillium lavendulum
CGGTGCCTGTCACTCAGTGCGTCCATATCACCGGCAGCGTGCGCGTTTCGGTGGACTGACCTGCTGCGCCGGGAAGGGAGTGCCGTTGGTGCTGTGCAGAGTTCGCCGTGAAGTGCTGAATCGTCATAGTCCATCATGCACAACGAGGCTTACCTTTCGGCTGGTACATAGGGGTATATGTGAAGAATCTCTTGGGCTTGGACGGATCTGCTATATATATGCCTCGGCCCGTGACCCCACAATGCCGATGAGATGGCTGCGATGATCCTTGCCGGTCAGGCCGTCTCGAAATGGTGGGCAAGCTGTTGCACTTTGCCTTGATATTGCATAATAGATCCAGGGTCTTCATACTCGCCAAATTGAGTGCCGACGCAACCACTGCAAGCGTGCCAAGCACATATGCATACTCGTCCTCCGATCCAGCTGGACATTACCGATCGCCATCCATCACGTCTCGCAACCGCAGCGCCTAACCAATGTCCTGCAGTGCGCAACGCCTCCAATCCTGATTGGACGGAAACGGCCCAGGTTTTGGCAGGGTTGGAGCACCAGGGTGCTCCATTGTCACGCCGTGCAGTAGACAAGCCTGCACAATTTTCGCACGGGCGCCGGAACTAACCCCGGCGTTCTGTGCCAAGAGGAGAGCAAGTTGCAAGTTGGCCCACGGCACGATATTTGACCAGCGAATGGGCAAGCTTGGCGTGGGGACGAAAGCCGGCGATCGAAGGCAACATTGATGGCGGTAATAGCGTTCATTGGTTAGGCCATGAAACGAGACGCGGCGTGGTCCAACTGACCCCCCATGAGGCAACTGTTGGCTTGGGAAAGAGTGAGAGATTCCGCTTGAAGAGAACTGTATAATGCGGTCGAAGTGAATCGCATGGAACCACTGGACTCGATCTCGTTGGCGACGGAGACTCGGAAGTTTTGGGATGACTTCAGCTCGGCGTGGGACCGCCAAATTTTGCATCCATGTGATACTGATTGTCTTCTTGACACGACCGTTCTCCTTGAATAGATACAAGTCTACTAGTGAGCCAAAGAGCGAGCGTTCAATGTCATTCGTGTTGTCTGACGGTTAGAGGAAGCCGCGGAATTGTACTAGTGGCTGATCTTTGGGTTGGAACTGAGGACCAGCCTTCTGTGTCGTGGGACTGAAGACTTGAATTTGCTACTCTGACAGACCTGACCCAACGACACCTGACCAATGAACGGTATGTCTGTGTGCTCTGTACTACGCTGGCTGCGCGATGTGACTGGCTGAAGCCCCAGCGCGTTTTGGACATGTGTATCGCGACTTATTTACGTTCCGACCTGCCAGCCTCCGGGAGACTGCTATTGGTCACCACTCATCCCTGCTCCAACAGAATCAGGCTGCCTGGCGCATTGCGCGGTCGGTTCTTTCCCGCGTCATTGTTGTTGGCTCGCTGGCACCGTTCACGTTGCAATGTAGGAAGGCTGGTGAGCTTAGCTCATGAGGCTGCTTCTACATTCACGCCCCCTCCATCATGAGATTTCCAGGCCGAGCGCCATGTCATATTCAGGGGCCGCTTGGCGCCTCCTGGCAAGGGTACGTGCTGATTCTTGGATACGCCCACAGCAGTACTGTATCAGCGTTGGACGAAGTACGGCGGAGTTCCTTGTTGCACGCGCGGACTTTCTCCCTGGGTGCATGGCGTAACTCCCATCTCAGACTATGAGCCTCCTTTTCCATCATCTGAAGTCAAACAAATTAAGGTGCAAGTCGGTGAAGCAAGATGTTTTGTTGCCGATGTTCGCCATGAAATCACGTCCATCTCCACGTTCCCATCCGTGACATCTCATCTCACAAGCTCTGGCCGGACATTAGGCAGTGTAGCGGTGTCCTCTGTCAACATAATGACTAAGAGACAGCTATGACCCATGCAAGGCAGATGGTTCGCCAGCCAGCCGCTTTGGTTGCCTTGCAGCCGACATCTCTGGTGCGTGTTGCACGCTCCCGGCCGCCCACGTCTTGCCAACATAAAAGCCGCTCTTTCTGTACTCCGCGGTCGTCAGCAAAGCAGACAAGAGTCCAATGTTGCTGAGTCTTTCCTTTTGCTTTGCAGAATTACCGCGTAACGAAGCTTACCACAAGAAAGGCCACCCATGGACCGACTGACCAAGGGGTGGACTTCCCATCTGCGTAGGATGGCACGCCAGGAGACTGCTGCCCGGACCGGCCGTCCACTGTCTGAGGCTGACATTGAAGAAGCCTGCAAGGATGTCACTATGCGCGATGTTCCTCAGTGAGCGGCCTCCTCTCCTTCATCCATGCCGCCGTGGGAGATCCTCTGGTGTTGACCGCGAATGCACAGATCCAAGCCTGCAGCCCCATCCCCCCGGGCTACCAGCTCTGGCACCAGGAAGCGTCCTATTTCCGGCGCTGTGCCAGCAGTAGGCCTCGCCGACGGGCTGGAATTGTCACTTGACTATCTGCAGGCCCAGTCCGAGGATGAGCAGTTGTCGCAGCAACAAGAAGCTCTGCTCGCCGTCGACCTCGATAGTTCAGCATCGCGACTTCTCGCCATCGCTTTCGGACAGTGGCCGCGCAAGGATGAGTGACGCCAGGGCCTCTAGTCCTAGCCTCGCATCCGAGGAGCGGCCGATCGCTCGTGATCTCTACGACCCTGACGATAACGCATGGCCGAAGATGCCACGACCGAGACACGCGCGGCTCGCGGACAACAAGTCACGCCACTCTCCGCGGACCAGGTCCCAGAGAGCCCCGCAGCGGAACCATTGCTTCTTTCCCGAGGAGCCACCCTCGGTGACTGAGATGATAAGGCAGCCAGAGACGAGACCAATATCTCCCGAGCAGCTGGTGGCCGAAGTCAAAGGCGTCTACGCCGGCTTGGTCATGATAGAGAGCAAGTGCATAGAATACGACAGCTCGCAGGAGACGAAACAGCTCAGCCAAGAACAGTTTCAGGCTCTTATTGCCTTGCACCGATCTGTTCTTCACGAGCATCACGACTTCTTCCTAGCAAGCCAGCACCCCTCCGCCAGCGAAGCTTTACGCCGTCTGGCCTCGAAACACGCCATGCCCGCGAGAATGTGGCGCCACGGCATTCATTCTTTCTTAGAACTTCTACGCCACAAGCTCCCAGAATCGATGGAGCACATGCTGACCTTCATTTATACTGCGTACAGCATGATGACACTGTTGTACGATACGGTGCCAGCATTTGAAGATACGTGGATAGAATGCCTCGGCGATCTGGGTAGGTACCGCATGGCCATTGAAGATGACGACATCAGAGACAGGGAGACGTGGACAGGAGTGTCGAGACATTGGTATAGCATGGCTGCGGATAACTCGCCAACGACGGGTCGCTTTTACCATCATTTAGCCATCTTGGCGCAGCCCAATGCGCTGCAACAGCTGTACTTCTACGCCAAGTCACTCTGTGTGCCTATTCCGTTCCCTAGCGCACGCGAAAGCGTCATGACACTCTTCGATCCTCTCCTGAATGGCTCAGCTCAGCGACTGGATGCCGCAGATGCCGCATTTGTGCGTGTGCATGGCATCTTTTTTTCTGGGAACTCAAAAGATCAGCTCCAAATGTCGATGATTGAATTTATAGATCTCCTGGACAGCCGCATCGGTACTACGCACTCCAATTGGCTTGAAGCAGGGTGAGACGAGTCTGACTACGCGCGCCGGCTGAATACTGACAGGCGTTTAGGTACTACGTGGGCATCTCTCTCTGCTGCTTGCTGATGGGGTTTGGCGCGGAGCACAATGTCTTGATGCAAGCACTGGCAAAGCAGCAGGACGACGAAGAGGAGGAGGACGGGTCAACAACGGAGCCCGAATCGAATCCCGACGAAGATTTTGAACAGGCTCTACGATTTGCGATGAAGACGCAAGAGATTGTGCTCCGAAGATGGGGGGACAAGAACACTCTTAGCTGCATCCACACGACACTAGTCTTCATGTTACGCATGTCGCAGCTACCAGCTGCCATGTCGCATCTTGAGGACGTATATCCTTGGAAGCTTACGTCTTTCATGCTCAACTACCTGCTCAATACGATGAAGACCGACCCAAGGATCGACGCGGAGGAATTCCCTGGACCAGAGAAGAAGGGCGAGAAGCCGGTCCCGCTACCGGAAGACTACGCGTTACGCGGGCTCCTGTTCGCCGAGGACTTTTTCCCAAAGGGCTGGTTTCAGAACGAGAGGCTGGACGAGACTGATCGGTACTTGGAGGCGGCTTCTAAAACATTGGAGAGGCAGGAGCGCATCCTCTGGATCGGACGCCGGATTGCCGACTCGGGCAAGTGGCTGACGTGGGACGAGGACGCGTGCCGGTTTGGCGTGACATCGAAGTATGACGTTGAGCTGGAGGGTCTCCATGACGATGACAAGGATTGAAGTAGACAACATAGTCGTTGCCATGACTCTGGATTTGAGACAGATTCAGCGTCTGACGCGTAGCAGTACAGACAACATGAACTTCTAATCGCAGATGAGGACACCAACTTGCGCCAGGTACACAATGCCTGGCCGGAATGTGAGCCACGCTTAAGCGACTACGCAGTTTGGAGAGAGCAGTAGGGATGGACAAAATGCCGCTGAACTTCTCGTCCTACCACAACAGACCTATCATCGGCAGGGCCGCGCTGGTATCTCCCTGGCTGCCGGCGAAAGAACACGACCCTTACAGACGACCACTCTAGGAGTAGGTTGTCAGCCAAGCAGCTCGGCCCTCCGTATCGCCTCCCTGGCCAAGACGGCCAACTGAAACTGCCTCGTCAGCATGCTGCGGCTTGGGACGTAACGGGAGAGACGGGCGACGAAAGAGACAAGCGTCCTACGTGCCTCACATCAGGGGTCACTACCCTTGCTGGAACAGGAATCGCATCCATGGCGACAAGGTCTTTCGGTGACCATGTCGCGTTGGACGGGGCCGCTACTCAATGACTCGCTCAGGCCAGCCGCCCACGGCTCACTTCTGCGTCAGGGGTAGGAACGAGGCACCAGAGTGACCTGTCCCGTCAAGCCTCAACATTTCCTATGTTGACACCCCCTCCATCACGAATCTCTCAGCTGCCTGTACTCCTCTTCTCGGCATGTGATGAGATTCCTCACCGTGACCTTTTGGGAATGGATGCTTGGCTGCAAGCCACTGGATTCGGAATTACAGCTGGGACAGCCACAGCGGGTTTATTGCACTTGAACATCGCCAATCCAGGTTCTCATTTGCCGCTGCAGTTGAGCCTGCGGCGGTCACCCCGGTAATGTCTTGTCCCCGACGGCTGACGACGTGCACTTGGACTAACCACCTTCCCATCATCGACCGCCTCGCGGAATTGGGCGTGGGTGGCTCGTATCCTGCGAGTAGCGATGCGCACTTATGTCATCTACAATAGCAAATACCGGCTCTTGTTGCACACGCACGTTTGCTTCCGCGTATAGCCGGTACTGCCACACTCACGTGGGCCATCGCTATAACCACGGGCGGTAGTGGCCCCCAGCGATGCTCCCCCACCACAGGAGACCGGCATTTTTGTGCCTAAGCCATGACGAGCTGCTCCGTACTTACGGTAGCTAGGATGCCGACAGAGCTCAGGAAAGTCTCGGGCTATCATGTGCTGCACGTTCCGCCGAGGAGAGCCGAACGTGTCCAGAGTACCGAGTAGCGTAATGCCCGTGGGAGCAGGTATCCCCGAGAGCACCGAAACTACTCGCTGATGAATAATCATGGTGAATCCTCCCGGATCTGCAACCGAAAAGAGAATCTTGGAACCACATTGGACAGTAGTTTCAGCAACATCCTACGAAGAGCTCTCTGATAAGGAGTCGTGCCGCGAAATATGGACCAGCTTTAGCCACTCATGGGGTCATATACGACTAATGCGATCATGTACGATTTCTAGTTGCGTGCTCTGAGCTACACATCCACACCCATCATCGGCGCTAGCCAACAGCCATAGTCAATCTAGGGCTACCCCATTGTCATTCAGGAGTCATCAGACGCTGTAATCTAGTCGAGTCGGCCCCTCAGTGAGACATCGCACGCCTTGTTTTCGCGATTCGCGGTGTTGCGAAAACTTCGTGTGACTGCATGAGCGAGTGACCAATGAAAGTTGTACTCAGGATCGGTTAGCTTACTATGGACCAGAATTGGCGACATCCACCCATGGGCCGTCGATGTAATCGTCGCGCTTTGGCGGCCGTGGAGGACGCGTTGTGTTTCGGTGTATGACGTGACCAGAAAAATTCTGGGACGTTGACGGGATACGCAGATCTGGTTGCGCGGCACCAGCTAGATTCCTTCCCGAGTGAGATGGTGGTAGAGTGGGTCCATATGCAGGCCACGGGACAGTTGTCGAGCGCTTCTTCTCCATCTCCGTCTCTTGAATTTTGAACAGCAAAGCCCTCAACGTAGTGTGTACAGTATGCTTCGTGACAGGCGGAAACTCGATATTCATATGGCGACAGAGTGATACAGCCGTTAGCAGCCCAGTTAAGATCATGTCACCCGGTTTTGATTCCATGTCGAGATCGTAGTCAGGGATGAACGGACCAGAACCACGAATGATACAAAGATACTTAAGCAGAGTCTTTACTGCCTTGTCATCGTCCGAGCCAGGGGTAGAATGATCGATGCGTAGCGCATGTACAGGCAGCGATGATGTTTGCTCATCCTGTGAGGCTTGCCACGCCTCAAGGCGTTGAGCTCTCAACAAGAGACCATCGTATGTCGGCTCATCCAAGTTTTGTGAAAAACCATTGTGCACCTCGGCCTGTAAGACAATGGTATGTGCTTGGTCTAGCCAGTTGCGGTTCGGATTCCACTTTGTGAACGGTAATGCGATGCCAAACACTGTGGCATAGAATTCCAAGTTGTTAACAGATATTTCCATTGTCGTTGTCCAAGAGATAAGTTTGGAAATCAAGTGTAATGCCTGGTTGTTGAAGGAGCCGTTGGGATCAGCTAGCCAGGTCGGATATGTGGACTTGCTTTATACTACAACGCCGCCGCCCCTTTTTTAGTTGGCCATCCCTCGGGTCTGGAAGCGAAGCGAGCGACAACAAGCTAGAGCTATACGCCCTGCAGGTCGGCAGACCGGGATGCCGAGCAGATTCTAACGTATACATCAACTGTCGAGCCGAGACCTCTGTGAGATGAGTGCAGGGATAAAAACGCCTCATATCTGTATGAGATGCATCCCAAGGCTCTCTAGCTCCGTGTAGCTCAGCCGCTACTGTCACGTCCCGGCCCACTTACGCACGGAGATGCAACCGACTGAGGTCGCCCATCAGGCGCCTCCCCACTATCCGTGCACTCCGCTGGGGTATACCTCTGTATCTACCCTCGTCTTTAAGTCCCAGCATTTTTCGGTAACTTTGAGGACAAGTGCTTTAAGAGCCGTCTTCAGTGAATCTGACAATCGCATGAGTTTGCGTTGCCGTGGCGCCGCATTGCATAAGGAGGCCTCGAAGGCTGCATAGCCAAGCACTTGGCTCAGTGGAGGCCAAAGAATGTCCAGCACGTAGTCAAGCACCACGAAATGAATTGGGCCATGCCGGTGGACATTGGCACATCCTCCAGGACTTTTGGTGGTATGAGGGGCGGAAATTACGGAGGAAAAGAATGGTCAGCTACAGACCGTACAGCACATACCAACGGACATGCCGACTGTTGGTGGTTCAACAAGGCCGTTTCTTCATTGGGTCGCTTCATCTTGCTGTTGTTCGACCGAACATCGACTGGGAAACCTCATCGAGACGCGGTAACACACGCATGGTCGCGTATCGTGAGCATGTCTTACTTCAAGTCAATGCGATCACCTGCGTGAAGGGGCGTGATGGGTCCCAGCGTTGGCGCTGAGTCCGCCAACCTTGGCAATGATAGCTACCTCACGCTTGGGACTACTTCAGACACACAGGGGCTTCGAGAACAGGTCTGCAACGGATCTATGCGACGCGTCCACTCCTAACTCGATTGCAAGATTCCTGACTTTGTGCGCTTCCACCATTGCCTGCCTTCATCTGGACTGTGCATAACCCGAAGCCGCCTGTTTAGCTGCCATCTCCTTCGCTGCCAGCTGCTCAGCTTCCTTCCGCACTACCTCCTCCACGAAACCCCGAAGTCGGTCATCCACTTCGCCAATTGGAATCTCCTCCTGACCAGTCATATAAATTGTTTTTGCCCCATGTTGTGCGATTTCGATAAGCCATAGGATG
This sequence comes from Purpureocillium lavendulum, assembly GCA_029168975.1. NCBI lineage: Eukaryota > Fungi > Ascomycota > Sordariomycetes > Hypocreales > Ophiocordycipitaceae > Purpureocillium > Purpureocillium lavendulum. The sequence goes on from JAQHRD010000018.1 coordinate 8,218, forward strand.
CAATCACGCCACTTTGATTCCCAGTCTGAATCAAACCCGGTCAAATCCGCCGAGGGCCGTGAGGGGAGACAAAATGGGCCGTAACCCTCTCTGCTGCTCGGTCGGATGCTCCAATAGCATTTTAAACGGCTCATTACTGATAGTGACTCGAATTGAGATTGAAACTTCTTGTCGTCCCTGCAACGCCAGCAGAGTCCCGTCCTGAGTTCGACGTGCTGCTCGAGATTTGCGCACTTCGGTTCATGAGTGCACTCCTTAGAATGCACATCGTCAAAATGGCCGCATCTGACTGAAATATGGGTGACGAAGTGAGCTACCATTGTTGCGAGGTGAAGAATACCGTTCCTTTGTGTCCATGGCGCGCAATACACGCCACATTATATAGAGAGCGGCCAGGTTCTGGGGTCGACATGTCCATTACTCCTAGTGTATGTACAGCGGCGAAAGCAACGCCCGCACTTGCAAGATTTGTGAAACACAACCTTGGACTTTGATTGGGGCTTACGCATGCCTCCTTGCTCCCCGTGCAGGAGTTGGATGCATTGCGTTCGTGTGGGTGGCCTCACGCCCCCGGTTCCACAATGTAGAGCTTGCAGGCGCGTTGGCACTCGTGCCTGCCGTAAGACTGTTCTCAGCCTTGAAGTAGTGGTCGAGGTCGCGGTAGAAACAGCTGTAGGCGTGCACATGCTGTATTGCGAAGAGCTTTTCGCTTACCAGGGAGCAGGGAGATGAAGTCGGCCTCCAACCAGGTCAATCGCCAACATTGCTACCGTCCTTCTAGTGAATTGTCTCCCGCAAGTCTTAACACAGGGGCACTCTTAGACCGTTCATGACAAGCGCATATGGAGCAAGACGCCTTCCTCAAAGCCGGTGGGGGGGCGGGGAGGCGGCTGTGCCCGAAGTCAGCACCATGCAGCTCATCGTAAATAGCCGTGGTGACGGATGTACCCGCCGGGCAGGATGGAGAGCAGGGGCCTGTTCTACGCGTTGCTCGGATGATTGCCACAATCGCGCGGTACATGCTTTGGCTGCAGTGCACTGTGGCAGGCTGGGCACAGGGACCTCTATATCAATTCTTGTCTACCGCAACCTCACCGTTGCGGTATGGGCCAGGTGTCCTCCACCGCGGTATCCTTTGTACCACGGTTCCACATCCGAACCATAACCAATCTCTCAGGACCAGAACTTTTTTCATCTCTGGAACTTTGCTCCATGGAGCGGATCGCACACGCCAAATGTCGTGACACGCCGCTTGAAGGCAGCAGCTTATGCCTGCAGACTTCCGCATAGCCTGTATTATTCTCCACGCTTTCGGTATGCCTCCAACCACTTTGTCGTAGGTCGCGTCAGTCGAATGAATCTGGTGGCCAAGACGGATTATCATCGACGCGCTTTGGGCGTCAGTCGATAACATGAAGTGAGCGAAAGCGGCAACGAAGCCGAGCAGGGATAGTTTCCATACGGAAACCACGCGCGACCGCAACTTTGAGTCAGCTACATAGCTCTGCTGCGTCTGGAACATGGCATCGCTTTGACTCTCCCTGGATCAGTCAGCGTGGATGTGCGTATGCAGCAGAGAGTTTGTTGTATTACACATCATCGTTCCTGGCACTTTTGAGTGACGACAAGCGTGACTCACTCTCGAGACCTTGCAAGACTTTTGCACCGCACATAAACACCGAGAACGTGACAGCTGTACACGTTGAGATCCAGGCGGCCACGCCTTGGCGAGTCAATGCCACATAGATGGTAATGACATTGGAGGTGACTTTCAAGAGGAGCGCTTTCAAAGTTGAGTTCAAGGCGTCTGCTTTCCGCATGTGCTTGCGCTCGTGAGATGCTGCATCTTGCAAAACCTCAAAAGCTGCGTGGTCTAGCACAGGAGCCAGAGGTAACCAGAGAATGTCCTGTACAAAGTCCGGTACCACGAAAAGAAGGAACTCAGCCGTGACCGGGGGTACCAACAAATTCGCAAAGATTGTCGGAGGAAATAGTGGTATGAAATTGCAAAGGAAACAGGCAGCCAGCAGCAGACCGTACGGCAGCAGGTACCAACAGCTCTTCCGCGTAGGTCGCTGGCGCCCCAGCAATGGCACTTGTTCATCGGGCCGCTGCATCGTGGTGGCCCAGACTCCATAGGTGGAGGGGCGGTGAAAGCCCTAACCAAAGGTCTGGACGTCCTTTTATCCTGGCCATGGGCATTATGGGCATCGGGCGTTCGCCTGAGAGACGGTGTAAGCGCATCTTGCGTAACGTCTCAGCCAGGTGCATCACTAATGCGAGTCGTATTGGTCACTTGCATAGGACCGTGTGATGCTTTGGTGCGTCGGCGCTCGGTCTGCCGTCGTTGGTGATCGGCCCTCGTGCATCAGAACAAGGGAGATGCAGTGTGACAACATGCAGGGGATCTGGGCCTCGTCCGAGCCTGTCGAGCCAAGTCAAGTCATTTTTAGCTATCCTCGTGCCTTTCGTACTTCGTCTCAGCAGAGGGACTGACAAAGCAGTGTTTGCTGGCAACATGAAACCCCGCGGCAGTGCCCCGCCTCCTCATCGGCCTGCATTCGGCGAGAGTAGCCCGTCCAGCCAAAGACACTGCTCGTCTTTTTCCGTCATCATCTCAAGAGCGCCCCTAAAACGCTGCCTTAGACCCACATAATCTGGGCGTTCTTCGAAACGGAGCGTAGAAACATGTTGTAAGAAGAACAAAAGTGCTTCTGCCAATTGTTCATCTATACCGCGGACCAGCTCCTGTCCTTGCACCTGCTCCTTTGCGTCACGAATCATCTGTTTGCGCTCGCTGCCTTTTATGCCCTGCCACGGCAATCCTCCCTTGGCAAGATATACGAAAACGTAAAGCAACGACTGCATGTCACTTCGACGCGACTGTGCGTCGCCCCTGTGTGCATCGATACTCATATATCGCGGTGTGCCGACGATACCATGACCAGTCGTGTGTGGGATGTGCGACCCCGTCTTTGGGTCTTCATAAGGCGTTGCGGATGCAAGGTCTATGAGATAGAACCTGGACACGACCGCATTGTTCCGGCCATTGCTGAGAATATTTTCTGGTTTAAGATCCCGGTGGATGTTGCCGTGGTTATGCAGATGCTCTATGAGATGGAGCTGTGGAGCTATTAGCGAAACCATGAAAGCTGTCTTTGGGCCGTACCAAGTGAATGAACAAAACCGTGAGCGTTCTCCTGGGAAAGACCCTGCCGCATTTCTCGAAGAGGACCAGCAGCGATGGCCCCTGGCAGTCCAAAACCAGGACACTGTGCAGAAAGACCTCCCGCTGGTAACCGTGAACATTTGGTGTCGCCCCTTGGCCAGATATCAGCACTGAGAGCCGTATACTAGGCGGCAGCACATACAGCATCCGGCTAGGGATTTGTAGGCGCGGTACTCTTCGCGCAACGGAACTCCGCTTCCCCACTCCTATGGCAGCATAGGTTGATATCCGCTGTGGGGTTGAAGAGCGACGGGATGACTCACAAACTTGATGGCTACCACTTCGCCGTCGGGTATGGGCTCGCATTCATAGACCACGCCAAACTTTCCTTGACCTAGCATTTTACCCACGGCATAGTTGACGTCTCCCACTCGAAGTGTATTCGCTAGCCTCATGGTGGTCGCGCGCGGGTTCTTTGTCTCCGCTAGCTTCTGCACCTCTCGTCCTGAGTTAGCTTCCTCCATATGTCCTTCCCATCCAACCGCCCGTATATCGAGACAAGCCTTGTCCCAGGCTTGTTGCAGGGCTTCAATCTCTTTTTGGCATGTGCCCGTTCGCATGAAGGTTGCAAGTGCTTCTTCGCAGAGCTTTGCCACGACAGCAAAGGGAGCCACCGGCTGCTTGAGTCCTTCAGAGCCCGCACTCGGGCCGCCTGTGTTCTGTAGGCTGCCTTGCGCCACCAGCCTGCCTCGCGTGGTGCTGAAAAAAGCTGAAGGCGGAAGCTTCAATTCCGCCGTGTCATCATAAGCACTGTCAACTTCAATCTTCATATCTGACAGGGACATCGCTGAACTGGCGACAGGCATCGCATTATTCGTAGGTTGGTCCTGAGGAATTGGCCGCCGCCCAGACTGACGCAGGTGTTGATCAACTCTGCAGGCATATGCACGCAGCTCACTGAATACTTTCCACGCCCAAACATCACCATTTGCATTCGTCTTCCTGGGGATTAGCTCTGAGGCTCTTTCTGCCGATGATGATTGATTGAGCAGTCCATTGCCTGCCACGGAACTCACTCGGCTGTCAAGCGTGTCGCCGAGGACATCCAAAACTGATGTCCAGGCGTCCATAGCCTCATCAGGCTTCCAGATGGCGGTCATGTTGCGGTCATGCGTGTTGCTGTTGCCATAAAAGAGGACGCAGCGCTCAGGGTGGTGGAGGGCGAGGGTTTTTAGTTCGACAATCTTGCTGTACCCAGTAAAGCTGAGGAACCTGGCAGAATCAATTGTAGAGTACATCAAGCCATGGTAGCCCGCGCTCCCATGGCGGCCGGCCGTGGGATTCCGACGAAAGCCCCTTTGAGTGAGGCGCGGTCGTCACTGCAGTGCAACGCATCGATGACATTGCGCGCCAGGTTCATGACTGAGCCAACTGCGACGCGTTGCTGGGTTGGCACTGCCCCGCAAACTCCATATCATGTAGTGGAGAAGGTACGGCGCTTTGGTACGGCGCTTTGGTACGTACCATGGAACGCCACCGCTAAGTGGAACAAGACTGTCCAGCGAAGTACCGCCTTGTAATACGCCCGCTAATTTCGTCAGGGAACACCTTCTTCACCTGGTCCGCGCGCTCCAGTTCGCAGAGGACAGCCCAAGCCCAAACATCAGCGTAGACGTCCGCCGGTGCTCTCTGCGTCCTCGTGCACTCACCGGCGGGGGTTGGCTGGTGTGAGGCAACTCAGCCAGTGGACCTGCGCGACTGGGTGCAGAGACAGCCAAATGAACTAAATCAGCCCTTCCTCCTGCCGCATGTCCACCGTCGTTGTCACAGTGTATTAATCTGGAGGCGTCCTGGAAGGACGAATTGTCGCTTGTTCTCGCCTTCGTCAAAAGGCCAGCTCAATGAGAAGCGCCAACACGTCGCATCACGTCTGCGAGGGATTTGTTGGTGCTCGTAGTATGGTGTTGCGATAAATTGCGGTCACAAAAGGAAACTCAGCAAGGGACCTGCATGTGGGCATGGAGAGCCTTTGAAGCAATTGCCACACACTCTTCACCTCTCTTCGTGCATCCGGATCCCGTTAGAGCCTGCGCCGGCGTCGCCTTTCAGTGGACCAAGGGCTATTCTGCACCGAGAGATCTTGAGCATCAAGATGTTGGGGCCTGTCTTGTAGAGCAAAGAGTTCACAATAAGATAACAGCGGCGCCGAGTGTAGCACCATGCACACATGCCCCAATCCTCAAAGTACTCCTTGCATTCCACTCGCTGAAACTTTCGTTTTGATGATCTCGAGTGTCGCGAGCTGCATCGCGCGCATAGTCGAGGGCAACCTTGCGCGCAGGAACCCGGCAGTTTGGTCCATCAAGACCACAAAGCTGTTCGGGATGATAAGCTCGAGTTCTATGCATCGAAGGCTGAGATCAATTTTGAAGCAGCAGGTTATAAAGCGACACTCCCTAAACGAATTAGAGATTATTGGCAAAGACGGAACGCTTTACTTACAGGTGAACGTAGCCGATACGTTGTAGCGGTGACAGATCCTGAAGGTGGCTGATGGCAACTAAGAGTGTAGTCCCCAGGGCTTGTAGTTCCGTGTGGAACCCCATGATATAATCGGTTTCAGAGATCGATACCAAAGGCAGTAACACTACAGCTGCAGCCACGATAGCTTCGGTCTTTCCCTCGCCAACCAGGAGTTCCGCAGCATCAAGTAGCTGTGCCTGTATTGCAAGCACCTCGGACCACACCTTCCTCTGCGACATTAGAGTGGCCAAGTCCCATCCATGGCGGTAATAACCATTCCATAAGAAGATAGCCTGAGCGAAGTAGGACGTGGTCGCTGGCAAGCCCATATCGCACCGCGTGATCGCGGGAGGACAGGCCGGACGGATCGCTTGTTCGTCTGTCGGCCGAAGCCAGGGAATGGACCCCGGGTCGCAGTTAACTTGCCTGCTTGTTTTAGTCGTGTTTTCTCAAACCACAACTCGTACATACATAAATAGTATGGCAGAGACTCTAGACAGCCTCTGGTGCTCAGATTCGTTCGAGCCGTCGCCCCACATGAGCAGTCTCTCGCCTGCTGCACAACATGCGGCTTCGGACTCCCTAACTTCACCAAGATAGAGGAAGTAGACAGCGCGCAACAAGCAGCATCGTATGGTTGACAAATCATCATTGCTCAGAGCCAAGTCGCCAAGCACTGCCTGTTGTTCAATAAGTCCAGGCATAACGTCTGCGAGAAATGGCCCTGTACCATTTAGAGGCGGGCCATTGACGTGAAACATCAATTTGCCGATGCCACAAATGCACAAAAGCTCTGAGCTGATGACTCGTCCGACCATAAGTCCTTTCAACATGCTCTGCAACGTCGTAGGTTCAACGATAGGGTATCTCGGTAGCACATGCTGGACGTACATGTCCACAAGAGTGAACGGATTGTCCCAGAGCTCCCACAAGAGCGTATGTGTTTCGTTTGAAGGAGCCCCGCCATCAAGATCCAGGTGGCTAGCTCTCGTCACCCCGGAACCAGTGTCAAGGGATGTGTGCTCCGGGGCCGCATCGCTGTTGCCCAACGACTGAGACTGTACACAATTATTTGTGGGCGTTACGTCGCACCCGTCGTGCCCAACAGGTGGTTGTAAACCCGGTTCGACTGGTGGCACCTCTGGTTCTTCGTGACCGCCAAGGGCTATTGGTAGGTCCAGTAGAGGGGTTGGAGTAGAGTGACTCGCTGTCTCAACTTTGGGTGCTGGTCCAGCTTGTACGACACTTTCCATAGCGCAGGTAGCGCTTCGCAAGGTAGGCAGTACGCGAATACCCTGTGGCGGGTTTTCCTCGGCGGGCCGCAAGTCACAGGTAGTCTTGCGAGTCTCGCAGGCCTCGCACGGAGGTCGACCTGAGCACTTAACCTTGCGGGTGCTGCAGTTGGTGCTGTACGGAACTCTGTTAGTCTGAGAGTCGAGGGAAGGGGCGACTTCACTAACCAAACCTTTTGGCGACGACGCTTGGGGATGCCTGTCGCATCCGGCCTTTTCCTACGCTGCGCGTTTGCGGAATTGGCCTTTTTCTCGACCTTGCTGTGTGCCATGCTGAAAGTGGTTTGGGAGTTGCTTTGGCGCACCTGGACACTGGAGGCTTGCTTGAACATTATATGCTCAGCTCCGAAACCGTGGCCACGAGATGCGGTTGATTCCTTTCATACATTGCTTCCAAACTGACTCGCAGTATCCCCATGAAGACCGGGTCCAAGAAACGGTTGGCGCGAAATGTGGGGCCGCGAGGCTGCAGTGCAACCTAATGATAATTTGCTGCAGGGACGGAGGCCCAGCTTTGGCAGAGCTCGAAACATGCACCTTGTCTCTACACGGGGCTGGCAGGATCCATTTTTTGATGCTGCCCATAGTTATCATTGGGGGCACGGGTGTGATGCACCTCCCACAGCCGGCGACAGGGATAACGCATCAGAGATTGAGCAATACACATACCGTAAAGAATACGGAAGCCGTCTATTGAGGACCTAGAATTTGTTGCTGCGTGGTGGGTGTATCATTTGCTGCTGACCGTGTCGAGTATCTCACATGCCGGCTGCTGATCTCATGCCTCTCCATACTTCACACAGGTCCAACTGGCTTGGATGGGGTCCCTTACCCATTCTCTGGCAGGGTGAAAGCGGTCGTCTCTCTTCATGATCAATGTCCCTGTCAAGCCATTCAAGGTAGCAATTTCAAGGCGCAAATCTGCGAAGGTGAGCGGGGGTCCATCCATCGTCAATAAACTTGCAAGCCGTACCTTCACCATTTGCGCACCAGCGTGTTGCATCAATGAATGAGGCAAGACTTAGAGTAGCCGTGCCGTTTACGTGCGTGATAAAATAGCCAGCCTTTAGGCCGCACTGTTCTGCCGGAGACGCAGCAAGACAGTCCGCAACGTAGACGTTGCTGTGAAGACACGAGATCTGCAGGCGAACCGCTAAATGGGGTCGCTGAAGAACTGCACCGCAAAAGAGGAAGACATGATCCGTTTCCACTTGATTTCCATCCTCCGGGCGTACTTGCAACCCCACGATCTTCCCTCGCCGAAGGATGAGGGCATCAAGTGCGCTAGAATCAGTGACATCGAAGTCTGAAATTGCCCTGCAAACTCTTCCATTCAACCTGAGGAAAATGTCGCCTTGAAGTAGGCCTGGAGCCGTGCCGCTTCTGCACGTGGCCATGGGCCGCGCCACCTTGAATGCCGCGTGTCGGGGTGCTTTCTTGCTCGTGAACGTAGTGATCCATTCCTGCGGGACACCCCATTTTCTTGCTTCGGCCATGGTCATGATTTCGAGCTCCGCTGGAAAGAGCCACACTCGCGGCGGCTCACCAATGCATATACTTCGTGCTATGCGAAGTATCGTTGACGTCGCCACACCCCAGCAGGAGTAAATGATGTCATTGTGGCATTTTCGGAGGTGAAGCACACATAAAGCCCTGACCGTACCAAACTCGTCAGTAATGACACCACTGGTGTGAGAGGCCATAGTGTAATCGATGATTGCTTCGGTATTCATCGGCCGATACTGCGGCAGAGATGTGTCAGCGGGAATTGCTTCCTGCAGTCCAACCCTGTCGACCCATTTACGGTAAGTACGGAGTTGGTCGCCGTTGAAGACCCAGAAATTCATATCCTGGCCCTCGTGCAACTGTTCGGTCCCAAGAGTAGCACTGTGGACTGGCGCATCAACTAGAGACGCCTCGTACTTGACGATGGCGTAGTTGTGACATGGGTGTAAGAAGACGACTTTGCCGTCCGCCTCAATCGAGTCGGCAACAGTAACCCTAACGAGGCAGAGGCCGTGCGGAACGGCAGCTCGTGAAACGATGACAAGGTCTGACTTGGCATCGATCACTAACCCCATGGCTCCAGCTTGAGCAACTTGGCAAGAGTCAACGGCAAAACCCGGCGTCCTGGACGTCACGCGCACGAGGCTTCTGTATAGACGCCTCTCTGTGGGACACGTGCTATACCTCGCTTCAGCAGGCCATGCTGACTGTCGTAACCGGGGCTCGGGGGGCGGAGGTGCTTCAAGCTCGGTGCGATTCCATGTACCCTTCTCTCGATTCTGGACCCACAGGTTCATCTCAGGAATCCAGAACCGGTCGATCCTTACGAGTGACGTCTTCGCTTCGTGTAAATCGCTCAGTTTGATGAAAGTAACTGCAATGGTTGACCCATGGGGAAATCTCTTCATCTGGGTGACAAAATCGTCCAGATGGGATACCTTCCGATGATCGATCGCGAGAATGATGTAACAGTCGGAGCTATCGCCGAAGCCGAGAAAGACCATGGGGTCGCACACAAAAACGCCTCTAGCTACGCCATATCTCATGGCAGCTATGCAAGGAATATTGTGGAAGTTGGAGCCACAGACTGACACGAATCGGTCAGGTATTAGACGGTAAAGATCACCCACCAGGATTGTGACTTCGAGGTCGCTCCCTTGCCTCTGGAGCAACAATATGATGGTGTTGCCGACGTTAGTGTCCAATTTCCGGTCCAGGTCGATAAAGTCCATCACAGGTTCTTCGTTGATCTTGATCAGCACGTCTCCCGGCACAATTTTGCCGCTTGACTCTCCATCGGGTAACACAGTTTCGGCAACAAGCATGCCGGTGGCCTCCGGAGCTGAATTGCGTCGTTCAACTTCCCGCGCATCGCTCAGCCCATGCTTGCTGCGACAGATGTGGAATGGCTTGGGCGTGAAGCGACACCGAATATCCCCGCGGGTAATAGGTTTGCTTTGCTGAATGCAACATAAGGCGTGCAACGCCCTGTCGAGAAGCAAGCAGACGTTTATCCCACCGGAGTAGCGTCCACAAAACAGGGCAACTACTGACCCATCTTCGAGAAAAACCGGACCCCCGGAGCTACCTGTACCGGCTCCCGCTTTGACTTGGCAGTAAGGTGAGTTGTAACGGTCGTGAGGTGGATGGGTGTGTCGTCGACTGATTATGCCGCTGTGTACACTCAAGCCTTGAGCGCTTTCGTTGCCGACTATTCGAATCTCGTCGTGTACTGCGGGTTTTGTTTTCTCAGCAGCGTGGTGACAGAAAGAGGCTGTGGGGGTCGAAACCTCGCGCCAGGTCTGGCCGTAGTTGCAAGCCATCAACTTTGGTGAATTTGATGGTGCCTGGGTCGTAATGTAGGATGGCAAAGTCATGAATGGGGTCTGAAAACACAATGCTGACTTCAATGCTTTCACTACTTCCAAACACGCAACAAATCCGAGATGGGCCACCGCCGATGACATGAGCACATGTCATGATATACCTGCGATACCGATGATCATTAAGTGGCATTGCTTGACCCCCAAGAGTCTCACATACCCTAGATTCGCATCTACAACGAATCCAGTAGCTTGCCCCGTACCAGCAGGGTTTTCGCCAAATGAGCACAGTCTTTTGCAGTCAAGCATGACGACATTTTGAAGAACGTGTCGGATTGTCGTTCGGCACGCCGCATCACCCGCCATCGGTGATTCGGACACCTCAGGCTGATCGCAGACGGCTACCATGGCAGCGAGATACTAGACGGCGGTCTTCGCGGAATAAGGTGCGGGCATGTGGTCAAAATTCCGGAGGGGCCAGTGCCATTTATAGCGGCAAGCTGGTCTTGGGAACACTACTGCGAGCGATCTTGCCATGCTCGACTGCGCAAGTCAGGCCCGGCAGACTTTGGTACTCGTGGCATGAGCTTAAGCACTGAATTTGCGCGTCAGAGTCATCATTCATCCTTGCTTGTCTGAGCCAACTGCCGCGCGTCGTTGCGTTGCCGCTGGCCCGCACCTCGCGCGCCATGATCATGTAGTTGCGCGTGTAGAGCGCTTTAGTACGTACTATGGAACGCCACTGCTACGTGGCACAAGATTGTCCAGCGAGGTACCGGCCTGTACTGCGCCCGATGATTTGCGAGGGAACACCTTCTTCAGCAGGTCCCGCGCCGGAACATACAGCATCATAGAGATCCAAAGCACGCTCTGTAGAGCAAAATCAACACTGGGCCAGCCACGTATGCCACGCATACTACAAACGAGCAGTGCGAGCGAGGACACGGAAATGAAACCCGCCAACACGGCTAAGGGGACCAAACGGATACCCCATCGTGTCGAGTTCTCGCCGACCGGTAGTTCCAACGAAAGGTGAACAGAAAGAAAAAGAAAAACAATGTGCGAGAACAGTGGCATCGCCCACAATGCCTCCATTCCCGTTGTAACAAGTTGCCAACATGCCCAGCCCAAAAAACTTAGCGAAAGAGTGGCCCAAGCACCTTTGAGTATCAGACCTGCCCGAGGGCGATGCGAGATCAGCAGCAGCGCAAAGAAGAACTGCATCATCAGTCCCAATCCATGACACGTGGCGGGATGTCATACCTCGACGATGGCCATTGTTGTTGTTATCCCGCCTTTGCACCCCCAGAAAGCGGCAAGCGATGCGTCGCCAGTCAGGCCGAAAAACATGAAGGTCAAGGCGGCGAAGCTAAGGAAGAGCGACGCGACCCCTATCCAGGGAAGGTGTGACCGAAATGGGTGGTGTTCATGGTTGCTGAAGAAGGAGTACACCAACAAAAACGGCACGACAATTGCCGCAGTAACGCTTGCCTCAATGATTTGCCCTTGTGTTACGACTCGCTGCATCGTGACAGGCGGTGTAGGTCGTGAGGTTAGATGGGGATGTGGCGCAACAGCATGCATGCGCACTTCCAGCCGGGCTGCATGGCCATCTAAATACTATACCGGTCACCAGGAGCTTGAGGTGTCAGTCTCATCGCTTCTTGTCCTAGGAGAAGCTGTACTCAATCTGCAGACGGCGTTTGGGCTCATGCTTCGGCAGGGCAGAGCAAGGCAGGGAGGGGGGTGCGGTCTGGCGCCATTTCGCAGAAATGGCGCCAGACCGCACCCCCCTCCCACATGAAAACGGACATGATGGGTGCCACCAGAGTGCCTTCGTAGTTGTGTGTCGGTACGGGGTCCTCGAGAACCCCGAGGCATTGCCAGCACCCGATGTGGCAAGTCAGGCGGTCCTCTTTCGCTTGACTTTCACCTTGAAACCTGTCTCCCTGCACAACCAGCAGCATTCAAGATGTCGCAACAGGATACCTGGACTCTGGTCCTATACCGCAAACCCAGTGGTCGGACAACGCAGAGACGCCTGGAGTTCAACATCATCTCGTACGAAGAGCCTCCCGACTGCACCTCCGACATCGTTCGCGTCAGCCAGTGGATAGCCAGAAGCCGGTCAGTTTGTTGTATTGCATTTCATTCTATCCGGGGCTGAGGTATCTAGTGCTTTATACACGGAGGCGAACCAAGGCGCGTGGGATTCTGCTCCAGAGTCCCCGTGCTCCTCGACAGCGACTGCATCGATGCTGAGCGTATCACAGTCATTGTTGGGAAGCCAACCGTCGGAACGTTGTTCAACGACATCGCGCCGAGCCGCTTCCAGATCGATCGCGAAATTCCGAGTTGGTGGCGACGAACACTTGTTACGCAACAGTGACGAGAAGCGGAACCTCGTCGTATTGATTGAGCGAAAATTGAAGGTAGTCTTCGGCAAGGCTCCTGACAAGGGACTCCAACAAATCAGTCGCTCCTTTAGCCAGGCTGGCAATCGTGGCGAGGCCTTGGAGACGCTCTTATCTATGTGGGAACGGGCAAAGTGCTCGAAGCAAAGCATCACCGCACTCCGCCACGATACCAAGACACATGGAAAATTTGAAGTCGCCAATGCGAAAGTTGATCAATGGATAGGGAATTTTATGACGGGGTTCGCAGAATTTTACGATCACACGCACCGAGATGGCCCTCGCTACTCCAAGAACAATGAACGATGGCTGCATGGCATCTTGCGGGCTACCAGGCTGGCCTCAGAGCTTGCATCGGTAATTGGTATTGCGTCTCTGACTATCTTGACATCGCTAGCCCGTATGCGTATCCCTCTATGCCCATTAGCAGACACAAACTGACTTCTCGTGAGTCTCCGACTGTCGCCTGGCTAGGTTAGGGAGGATCCGCGCTGATAGCGTCAACGGCTACTTGGCTGATGTGGCTCGAGACGTACTCAAGGTGCTACGCCAAATTGCTTCAACATTCGGAACTGAGCCAGAGGGAGACCTGGATGGTAGCAAGATGATCCCTCTTCTGAATCCGGCTGCCTTCGTAGCATGGTGGTTCGACGCAAGGTCAGTGGCCGCACTTCACTTAACCGCATGCTACTGATATTCGAAGTTACAATATGGTTTGCGAGGAACTTGGCCTTTCTGGTTTCACAAAGTTCCCAGCGAAAATATGTCTGCATGTATCCCTCACAGACGTCAAACTCGCTATTCTAAAGGGCAGCCAGGCGTTTGGCCAAGTAAATCCAGATGCAACGACATACTTACCACTGAGATTTAACGCGGAACAAGACTATGCCACGGACACGAGCCCAAGCACCGCACCAAGCACGCCCTGTGGCCTGATTCCCACGAACGGCCAACTGCCAGCCGACGCAATTTGCAACGTAGAAGAGCCATCTCCCCATTTGCCGAGCCCTTTGCCAACAAATCGCACATCGACGAAGGAGCGAATGGTTCCATGCGACGACCGCCAGACGACGATGATGCCGATAGAGCTTAACATGACACCTACTACGGCCACCGATCATGCCAATGGCGTCACTCCGTCTACAGAAAGTAACGTGAGCACCACCGGGCCTGACGCCCGGCCCGCACCGCGAAACGACTCATCGCCTGCTGGCTTTGATAGTTCGTTCTTGCTACGTTCTCCCAGTACCAGGCTAGGCTCGAACGAGAGAAGTCCTCTATGGTGCGCGGGAACTCAGACAGGAGGCAGTACTAGGGCTGTGCGGACTGCCGGTGATTATTACCTTATACGCCAATTCTTATATGCACTGACAACAGTCCAGCCGCTTCCATACCGTCTCAGCGCTCGTTGGAAGGTAGGAGTTCGTTTACTGAAGTCGACTGGTTCATGGCTAAATGGTAAACCACTAGTCCTCATACAGGCTGCAGAATATGACCGCGCTTTCGCTCCCCACGCGGCCACAGATGCCATGCTGCTGGACCCTCCCAGCCCGGAACTTGAGTACCAACCACGCGGAATGTACGAAATGAGTAGTGACGCGGCGGTAGCACCTCCAAAGTTTCTCGGCGACGTACCCGATAACGGCACCCAAGGATGGGAGGAGTTGCTTGCCTCCAACCTCACAGCCCCTGCCCAGCTTCTTCTATGACGGGATCGTGAGTCGCGGCCGTTGGACTCAATGGGCGAAGCTCGATAGGTAAGAATTTTATTTCCCCTTCTTTGACAATCAATGACGAGCCATCGGGGAGAAGCTTCGGGGCCTGCCAATCAACCAGCACAAGCTGGGATTCGTCTCGTATCGGTTCGAAGAATACCTGGGGTTTGACGGCCGGGACGATAGCGTCTGGATAAGGAATGATCACGCAGGAAGTACCGGTCGCAGGGGCGACTCTTGCCCCTTGCTTCGCCCAAACAGGGTTGCGAGCGGTAATAGTAGTACGTTCGAGGTTCACATTTTGTTCTTCAGCCCAGCCCCGCAGATGGGGCCGCTGTGACACATTAGCTTCCATTTGCCAGACTTCCAGTTCGGGCATACAAAATGTTTCAGAATCATGGCGACGATATCGTCGTCCGCTTTACCCGCCTTGCGGTACCGCAGGAGCTCGTCCATTTCTTCCCAGGGCGCGGAAGCGTCAGACTGATTGGCAAGCTCCTGCAACTTGCTGTGCGAATAGGCCGGAGTATTAGCCTTGGCAGGTTGTGCTGTAGTTGGGAGTTCGCTGAAATCCATGGTGGCAATAGGAGAGGAGGCTGGTCAAATCTCACGGCGGTTGTGAGTCTTGACGTGGCCTTTAAGTAGAAGAGAGATATGATACCAAGTGTAGGCAGGATCATGACCCCGCTTTGCGTCCAAAGTGACACCTTTCGCCGAAGTCATCTGACCCCGCAGTTTAACCGCTGTCACGTAGCTGCCACTGCAAGGAAACGGAAATTATTCGATGATACACCTTCGTCTGTCCTGGACATCTCATTCAATTTCTATGTGCTTTTTCGCGATCGCGGCGTTTATAGCCTGTGTTTTGTTGTTTTGTTTTGCAATGCAGGAGAAGTTCTCATGAACGCCGTAGTTATTCAAGAGTTCGCGTTGGTTCACTTGCTGGCACGACGTCCAAGTAGGCGACCCTGCCTCCCAAGGACCGATGCGCAGCATGCGGGGCGCTTTCGGGGTCCCGTCCAGGCTCGCCGTGTGGGTTGGTACCTTGCACATTGCCTCTATCCCCGTGCGCGATAGTCACTGAGGCCTTTTTCTCCTCGGAAAATGACTGCTGGCCGTGGCCGACATCCGTGGCGCCTCTGGACGGTGTGCGCGGGATGTGCCCAGCAATTGAGCTATGTCGGGCTTAGCCGTGCCACAGGATGTGGATGATGTCTTTCAGTGGACTTACATGGCTCGTGCGGTGTTGCTGTCTCGATTCCCCAAGAATGTACCCGCTGACGCATCGCCACGCGCCTTGATACATCCGACAGCTGCCTGCCTTTGGGGCGTGGTGGGCCTGGTCTGGTGAGCGTCATGCCGCCATGTCGCCATGGGTTTCTATCGCGACTCACGCTGGCGCCAGCTGTGATGCAGGCGAATGGGCCGTAGAGCCATCGCCAGGGCCTGTACGTAACAGATCATTCGGCCTCATAATGAGCAACGGGCAGCCAGTAAGACGATGTCCATTTTTCTCTCTGAGGGAAAAGATGCGCCTCATATACCATCACGCCTCAATAACCTATACCATGGCAGCCATGCACCATCCAGTCCCATGGATCCAACGCATTGCGACTTCGTTTACCTCACGCTGGTCTCGCGGTACGTGCAAGGTGGAGGCGACGTGGGTATCGGAGGTCTCGCAAATCGAAGACTTCACACGGTAGGGTGGCTTGACATTGGGCAAATCCCACGGCGTGGGGTGGTGACAGTAGAGTGCGCCTGTGCCTCCTACTTTGTTGAAGGTGGGCACAGGGCTTTGGCTTTGTTGTCCCATCACCATCCTACGCTCAGCGAGCGGCAACGGAATGTGTCGCGAACCATGAACCTGATACAAACAGCAGGGCAAATCGACGAACACATGGGCGCAGCTCGACAAGCGTTGGGTGTTGGTCATGTGGGGCATCTGGGACTTTCGGTTTATGATTGGTGCACAACAGTAAACAAGGAGATTGTCACACTCAGCTCAAATGCAAGCTTGACAAGGGTAGCAGAGGTTCCGATTGGACCCACGGCGTTGCTAGCGTCTGCCGCAAGTGTGATTCCGTGTCACCCCGCGTCAAGGCCAGCCCCGACGTGATCGCTGAACGACAAAGGGCTGTATCCCCCCGAAGAGACATCGACATTTACCTCCCCCTTGAACCCGACTCGAGCAGAGATAGGATCAAGGCAGAGTCCTACATCAACTTCGAACCCTTACTCTTTTTTTGTTGGAGATAACATGAAGCTACTTGCCTCCGATGAGCTCTCTGAAAAACTGGACTATTGGCGTCAGCGCCACAACGTCTCTGATGAGTGTTTCTCCGAACTACGAACCATCGTCTCTGGTCCGCTCGACTTCACGCTGTGGAACAGAGTGGCTTGCCAATACCAGCTAGCTATGCCAGTGATGGTGGATGCGTCAAACGAGTCTACGACAAGCCTCACCAATAGTTATATCGACTCGAGTATTCTTGATGGAAAATGGCTGCAGCAGACACCATTGCTGCCAACCGATGCATGGCAGCATATCTCTGCGCCACAGATATGTCCCGATTCATATTATCAACCAAACGCTGCCCCTTTCTTTGGCAACACTGGCTCCGCGGATACATCAGACACTGCACAGTTACCCAAGCGGAATTGGCCATCTCTGTCAGCGGGTAGCAAAGTAGACCTAGGCGCGGCTATTCGCAAGGCAACCCCATGCTTCAAGTGCCGCCTGCAGAAACTAAAGGTTGGGGAAGTTGCTGGGCGAATGTCTGCAATACTCGGGGCCTAATTTCATCGCAGTGCCATTATATAAAGGACAGCCAATGCTCCAATTGCATGGGCATTCCTGCTTCCATTTGCATTCAGGTTGTATTCTCGGAGGAGGCTGTCTTCAAAAAGTGTAAGCTCAACCCGCCTGATGGCCTCCTTCGCAGCTGACTGTCGATAGGGGCAAGCAAGACATACTTGAACAGTGTATGGACAGATACGCCGGACGCACAAGACCCGTCATTCGTCGAGCTACACCATTTCCACAACGGTCCCACTGTCAATGTCATATGCACTGCCTTTGAACCCACCGACCCGGATCAAGTGAGGCTTTGGGCGAAGACCTTCACTGGGTGGCAATTCACAATAACAGAACCGAAGTGTCTCATTGGGACTGTCAATCTCGATCAGTACATAGATACATGCGTCCCATTTTGCGAAGCCGACGCCGGCAGTTGGATGACTGACCAGATCAAAAATGTTGGCGACAGCGAGTTGCTCAGCCTGGCCCGCCATCTTTGGGCCGCCACTATCCTACTGATCAAAGGTTGGCAAGTCAAAGGGGAGATTTGATTATGGATCATTTGGACCCGTACATTGATACATCTCCGGCCCCAAAGGTACTGCAAAATCAGCTTGATAAAGTAGTTGAGACTTACATCGTCAACACTGAAATCAAGTTTCTCGATTTGCTTCAAAAGACCCTGCAACAACGCCGCACAGAGCAGCGCCGGAATGCGTTCGCTGCGGCTATTGTCTTCATGCAGATCATTGAGAAGGACACTTGGAGATTGATGTACTGGCTACATCACAGGGGAGAGGTACTATTCTCCGACCAAGTATGTACGTCACAATTAGTTAACATCACAGGCGCACAAATGGCGGCATCCGGACAGCCCGGAGACATTGATTGAGCGAAACATCGCTTGCGTTAACCGCATAATTGCAACGCTGCGAATCGCCATGACGGTGCCAAGAGAGTTACTGCCACCTACATCACTTAGTTCGCGGGACAACATGCGGTACAATGAGCGCGACGACCGGAGTTTGGACGATTGTTTCGTCAGACTGGCATTTGAGGAAGTCAGATTTGCTACCATCGATTGGGACTCGAATGTCTAACTTTCAATGCTCAATAGAACTATCCATGAATCGAATAGTGCTCATCGCACGCTGCAGGAACTCGTGCTGTACGTCATCCACACTACCCTCGCTGTCAATCCTGTGGAATAGATTCTTGCGCTCTTGCAAGAGGCGAACCATCTCTCCAGCCCTGGTAGAGAAAGCCTCCACTCGCCTCTGAATTTTGAGTGAGTCGTCATCCATCCGTCCCGAGTATTTAGCGCGCTTTTGTAATCTTCTTGTCAAAGTTGAGTTGCTGGCATCCAACGAAATGGTTCCATAGGTCGTTGATATCTGCCACCGTCAGAGAGAACACCTGTCAATTGGATGCAACACGATACCTCTTTCTCGAACTCCTCCAACTGTTGTTCGGTCAGCGGAAAGCCGTCCAGGAAGACAACGTCGTGGGGTTGATCCTGGATGGCACTCCGCAGAATCTCCATCAACAGCATTGGTGGGACCGGAATAGAAAGCGCGAAACTCTTCGCGAGGAAAGCCTGAAACCGAGAGTTGGGTCGAGATTGCTCCGCTCGCAACAGTTCGCCTGCGGATATGTGCGTGGCTTCCAATGCACTTGCTGCACGGGCACACTGAGTGCCTTTACCCACGCCTGGGCCACCTATTGCAACTTAGAAATATGCCCTTGCGCGTCGATGATTCCATACCTATCACAAATATAAATTTGTGCTTCCGAGAGGAACCTTCCCATGCGTTCCACCTCTGAAGCACCCCCTGGGCATCGTCAAACATCTGTTTGTTTTGGATTGCCCCAGCGTCCTTTTTGAAGTCGGAGAAGTCAAGACGAGGATAACGGCGAGCGTACTTAAATGCTCGGTCCAGTCGTTGAAGTTTGTCGACGTCATGCACAAGGTTCGCAGACTCCGTCTGATTACTTTCATATTCTTGCCAAAGCTCTTTGAGCCTAAGGCCGACCTGCGGATCTACTGATTCGAAGAAACAGTAAGCAAGCTGCTCCCGAGATAACTTCTCTTCCTTGGAGATGTTGTCTGAAGGCACAATATCGCCTGTGACAGCCTCGGCAACATCGTGAGCTGCGGCGAGTTCAACAGCGGCAGCTTTGAACTCCTGTCAAGTGTTAGCTTGGCCGTCTCCGACGGATACAGAGACCTACAGAGGGAGCGTAAGCCTCGCAAATGAGTGCCACCGAGCTGGAGTGCTCAGCAACGCTCTCGCACTCGGCGGCCGGGATACCTCGTAGTAACCAGCCGCGTCTCTTCTCATCGCTGAGCTTAGATAAAACATCTCGAATGCTGACGTTTGCCATGGTCATTGCTAGGGCGGTTGAGTGAAACGTGGTTTACGTACGGGCAGCGCATGGTGCGAGCGGGGTAGGTTTGCTGTGGAACGAGCCGGGCCGATGATTCCCGCTTGCCCACCAAGAAGGCGCCAGATTCTCCTCCCCACAATCCCCCCCCAACGCAAGTGTGCCGAATACATCCACGCCTTGCCGACTAGATTCACGCCTTGCCGACTAGATTCACGCCTTGTCGAGTAGATTCACCCTTGCCGAGTAGATTCACCCCTTGCCGAATAGATTCACACCTTGCCGAGTAAACTCACGCCTTGCCGAGTAAACTCACGCCTTGCCGAGTAAACTCACGCCTTGCCGAGTATACTCACGCCTTGCCGAGTATACCCACGACTTGCCCGATACACGATGCCAGTCTGCGAGGGCGCTTCACGTGGAAATGCTACTCTGGACGATATCCGCCTCATAGCGATCCACGGGACAAGATATATGATACGGTGGGTCTGGTAGAGCCCCGCGGTCGCGGGGCTCTACACCGCAGACGACTGCCAAAGTGGACAGCCGTCGAGTGGGACATGTGAGGTAGCAAGTTTGTCAGATACAGTCTTACACGATTCATGGAGTCTGTTCCTCAAAAAAATTTGGGATATTGCTCATTATGACCTGCCAATATGCCCCTCGCGTCCGGACGGAAGCTGCCATTGCCAGTACGACGTGCGGTGCTGCGTGACGATGGCGAGGTAACAAGCTTTGGGGCTCGCAAACAGGCTTGGACACTGTGATGAACGTGACATTCTACTTGAGTTGCTTCACATACCTTTGGTGTCGCATTTCAAATGGGCACACGCCCATACGTAGTTTGACTGACGTGCAAGTACAATGGGTGGCAGCTCTTGGTTAGCTTGCCAAACCCGTGAGTTCAGTCCAGAGACAGGCCTTACTATCTTTTTGCTGCGGGGTCTAACTCCCGTCAATAATGAGACATCTGTTCTAAGGAGCAAGAACTTCTTGAAGCACCGAGTGGCGCAATCCATGCGACATAGAGCTGCGGGTCCAACTCAGCCATGAGCGATTTGGTGCTCTCTAGTCGGCGACGATGATTGGAATGACGATCGACAGTGCGATGGGAACAAGTCTGGTCGCGATCCGCTGCGGCTCGGGCCGTGCGACATCTTTGGCAGCCCCGCATTTTGGTGAGGACACGGTAAGGCAGATTTAGCTTGAAACAGGCAGCCAATGAATGTGCTGAGTTACCACAGTGCAGCCGCCAAGGCAGACAAGGAATCACCGCGAAGGAGGCCTGTTGCGGAGATGTGCCAGAGAGTTAGGCGTTCTGTCAGTATCAAGCCGCTCATTCACGTAGACCGTTAACAGCACTGCTGCCTGCCATCTGTGGCGATAGCTTCAGGCAACCCGGCTTCTGCCTGCCATGTCTCAGATGCCTGCATCAATTGGGTCAGTATAAGTTACCAACCTCAAGTCAATCATTAGATAAAATAATGCAAGAGTCTTTTGTTGCCCAATCTGCTGGGGACCTTCTGCCCGGTCGTCGGTTAGCCATGCACACGTGCAGTGCGACACGTTCTCAAGCCACAAATAACTTGCACAGCCGTTGCTGGGCTGGCCCCCCTTGGATCTGAAATGACCCCATGGCCACCACAACGGATGCAACAACCAAGTCGTGTTGAAGCACGCCATTGATAACTACAGATCCGTTATGGGCAATCTGAAAAGCTGGCTGACGGTGGAAATGTGATATTAGCACGTGGCGGCGGTGGTCCTGGAGGCAACTCCTGGCTAACCTTCGGATAACACGCTGACAGACCCACTCACTTTCCACAGTGGTCTGTGCGTCCGAAAGACCTGACAAGAGAGTGGAGAACAGGCAAGGGGTTTCGCTCCCAGCTGTATCGTGGCGGCAAGCGAGGATTGTCCCGCTCAAGAAGGCAGACAAAGCAGACTACTCGGTCGCGACGGCCTGGAGGCCCATTTCGCTTTTGTCCACGCTGGGGAAGATCCTGGAGTCGGTCATCGCAGAAAGGATCTCACATGCTGTCGAGACATATGGGCTGTTGCCCACCAACCATTTTGGGGCTCGCAAACGGCGGTCCGCCGAGCAAGCACTGATGCTGTTGCAAGAACAGATCTACGCGGCTTGGCGCGGTGGGCGGATCTTAAGCCTCGTTACCTTCGACGTCAAGGGAGCGTACAACGGGGTATGCAAAGAGAGACTCATTCAACGACTACGGGCTAGGGGCATCCCAGAGGGGCTACTCCGCTGGGTGGAAGCCTTCTGCTCGGATCGCACAGCCAGACATCCCAATAATAAACAAATAAATAATCTTGGCATATTGTTATGTATTTATTGATAAGTCCCCATATTGATATGTATTGTTAAGCATATCAATTATTATTAATATAGTACCAGAGGGTCTACTACTTCGTTGTCGCCGCCTGCGACGTGAATAATCTCCTCGCCGACTGCAACATAGAGTTTGCGAATTAAATCGTTCTTCACCCAATTGCCCAGACATTGCAGCTCCTCTATAGTATCGGCCGAGAGTCGTGCCCTGTCCCATGAAATTGTTCGCCTTGCGCAAGAGAACACTCGCTCTGGGTCGTCCGACATCGCCGGTACACTGAAAATGTCAAGTGCCATTTGGTGTAAGCGCGGATACTCCATCCTCTGCTCTTCTCGACACCACCATTCAAGGGGGGTCTTCGTCGTCGTATGCCGTGGCGGCGAATTGACGAATTTTTCGAATTCATCCTCATCGTCAGTTTTCTCCAAGACACTCATCGACTGCTTGATGCGTTCGTACGGCGTTGCCTCCCGTCGTTCGTTCCTTAGCTGAGCGGCCGACTCCGGCGGCAGCGGCCGGTCCTTGTATTTCGCCCAATACCGTCGGGCACCATCCATGGCGGTATGTCGCCATTCCGCTGGCCAGTGGCGGTCGAGGTATCTCCGGCGCTTTTCTGGATGGAGCAGCAATGCGGTGGCGTATACGGGGGTTTTGTCACTCTCTGCGTAATATTTCGAGAGAACCCACCAGCCCATGTGAATCGAATTAACCATGTGCGCGTTGTCCGCGTATTTGACCTGCTACACATCAGCACAGAATCCACAGAATCTAGGAAAGTGATTGCACTGCCATGACTTGCCTTTGCATTTTCAAACTGCATGAAGAGAATATCCATATTCTCCAGAACTTGATCTATCGATGCCCACTCCATTTGCTGCTCCAATGTCGCTTGGTGAAATGGCTGCAAGAATTCATGAGTCATTTTGAGCACTTGCCAGTCATCGTGTGTAAGTATGTCACCCTCCAGCTCATTATGGTACTGGTTGAGGAATATTGACAATGGACCTTCCTGCCTCATCGCCGCATCAAGTAGTTTGAACCATGAGTTCCAGCGAGTGATATTGTCAATACCAAGTGCCTTTCCTGCAATGTCGTCCCATGCGTCGTTGCGCACCGTGGAGTTTCGGATGAACACTGCGATGTTGTGGAGTTTACCTAGTGGACCAATGCTCCGCCATCCGGCAGTGTCATTGCGCTTCTTTCGTTTGCCGTGGGAGGTTTGCCGAGTACTCGAGTGCATCTGGTCGTGCAACGCGTCTACCACTGTTACATCGCTCACCTCGTCTTGGGCCTGTTCCATTGCGGCCTGTAAGGCGTCCTCGCTTGTTGCAAAGAGAAAAGCTTGCAGTGACAAGTTGATGATGTGGCCGGCACATCGCGTTCGAGACGATACCGGATCGAAGGAAATGCCGTATTCCTGTGACAGGTCAAGAGCAAGTTGGCGGAGGCAAGTATCGTTCTTTGTGTCATTATCCCCGGTGAAGTAGCCGATTCGGTGTGCTAGGCTATATCTTCGGATAATCTTCATCAAATGCGGCGCCATTGCTGCGCCGGCGTGCGAGCGGCGGAGATTTGGGAGCCCTAGCAATGCTTTGCGAGGGTTGTAGCCCTCGTCAACCCATTGAGCATGAACGGCGACATATGCCTTGCGCTGAGGGGAGGACCACACATCCATGGCGATATGCACAAGGCTCCGAGCACGTCCTAGCTGTGCCTTCACGGATTCTTGATGCGCTTCGTAGGACCTATCTAAGTCTGCCGCAACGGTGCTACCAGACTCAGTCAGGAGCTCTTGAACCGCGGGGTTCACAGATGCTAGAAGTGCCTGGTATTCTGGCCAAGTTGCAAAGCTCAGAGGTAGATGTCTGCGCGCGGAGAGAAGCATCTGTGCCTCCCGAAAGGCATCGACGTTGATGACGCTCCGTAGTGTGTTCAGTTCGTTCTCTCTGACCTCCTGCAGTCGTTTGCCGCTCGTTCTTGCGAAAGCATTTTCGATGGCAAGTTGGCGCTTATCTTGGGAGTTCGAACTCTCTCGAACAAGAATGTGGTGGGATTTCTCGAGATGATAGCGGGCGTTGCCAGAAATGTGGGTTGACCAAGATGGGTTGCGACAGCGCTTGCAGTAGTGGAGCAAATTGCCGCTCATTGCGCGTGGCTCGTCGCCCTGTGCTTCTCGAAAATGATCCCATGTTGATGTGGCTCTCAATTTCCTTCTCTTTACCGTACGCTGGGCGGAAGAGGCCTCTGGTTCTGACGGCGTACTCGCAACTTGTGAGATACTGTCGGACGGTAGGACGGAGGACGAGCTCGATGTGGCGCTCGATTGGGACGGCGAGGACCTGCTGGCATCCATGGTCGTGCCCTTGGACAGTTGTTCATGATCGATGTCTAATCGCACACGGTCATGGCGAGGCAGTTCCCACTCCAAGAGATGCAGTCATTCGGGATCTTCGCATCCTCCTTATTATCTGCAGGAGGCAGCAGTGCGCACGCACAACTATAATTAGCCTGACACAAGGTGTCTAATTGCGCTGGAAAACAAATGGGGCTTAATTATATTAATAATTATTAACAATATATATTTATAGGCAGCGTCCATATTGTTATCGATATCGATAAGCTTAACAATAAATATGCCCATATCAATAGGTATGTATTGATTACTGGGATGTCTGCGCACAGCAAAAATACAAAAAATGGACAACTGTCGGAGGTGCGAGGCCCGCCACAGGCCGGGTTGCCACAAGGTTCTCCTCTGTCGCCAGTTTTGTTCCTCTTCTTCAATGCGGACCTGGTGCAACGCCGGATTGACTGCTACGGCGGTTCCATCGCCTTCGTGGACGACTTCACGGCGTGGGTCACAGGCCCCACGGCGCAAAGTAACCGCAATGGGATCAAAGCGATTATCGCCGAGGCGTTGGACTGGGAAAGGAGAAGCGGCGCAACCTTTGAGGCACGCAAGACGTGCATTATACACTTCGCTCGAAAGGCGTATAAGTTGGAGCGCAGCCCTACGCGATTAAGGGTCAGCTTGTCCACCCCAAAACTCACGCCAAGGTTCTCGGTGTAATCATGGACTCTGAGCTCAGGTACCGAAAACATATTGCCTGGGCGGCGACAAAAGGCCTGGAGGCTGCTATGGAGCTACAGCGACTCAGGGGTCTCACCCCAGCGACAGCGAGACAGTTGTTTGCGGCCATGGTGGCCCCAGTGGTTGACTATGCCTCCAACGTCTGGATGCACAGATGCGTTTACAAACGGGCCGGTCCCATCCATCGAATCCAGAGAGTTGGAGCACAGGCAATTGTCGGCACGTTTCTCACGGTGGCAACGAGCGTAGCGGAGGCGGAAGCGAGCATTGCGAGCGTGCAAGAACGGTTCTGGAGGCGGGCGACCAAGATGTGGACTAACCTGCACACCTTGCCGCCGACTAACCCTCTGCGCAGCGCGACGCGCCGTATCCGCAAGTTCAGACGATATAATCGGTCGCCCTTCTACCAAGTAGCAACAGCAGTCAATGAGATCCCCATGGAAGACTTGGAAACCATCAATCCGTTCACACTGGCCCCGTGGGTGGAGCGAGTACAAGCCATAATGGCTGACGAAGAAGAGTCCGTGGTGTCGCGGACAGACCAAGGTTGGGCAGTTCGCCTCGCAGTGAGCGGCTCAGCGCGGAACGAACTAGTAGGAATCGGCGGCGCGGTCGACCTCCCAGCGTCGGTGCGGGGAGGACCGAAGGTCGAGCCGTTCTCCTTCACACTCAGCATGAGGACGGAGCAGAATCCGTTCTCCGGGGAACTAGCAGCCATGGCATGTGCACTTCGGCGCCTCCCGGAGCTGCGGTATCGTAGCGTTGCGTTGCTGACGAGCAACAAAGCTGCCGCTCTCACACTTCGCAACCCTCGCCAGCAGTCTGGCCAAGAGTATGTTGGATGCATATATGACTCCGTCGATGCACTCAGACGCAATGGAAATATGGTGGTGGTGCTGTGGATACCCGCCAGCGCGGAAAACAACCTTCTGCAGAACGCCAAGGCACAGGCGCGCGATGCCACCAAGGAAGGCGCCAACCCGCCGCTGAAATTCCCAAGAATGTGATCGACGACGCTCGGCGTCGCTCGATCGGTTCACTGCGTTGTTGGGAACATACCGGATGATGTCGGGAGGTTCTCGAAGCGAGTGGACGCTGGACTTCCGGGCAAGCACACACTGCAGCTGTACGACAAGTTGTCATGGAGAGAGGCAAACGTACTAGCACAGCTCAGGACGGGCATATCGAGGCTGAATGGTTACCTGCACTACATCACAGCAATATCGCAGCAGCGCGCATGCGGATGGGCCAAGGAGACGGTGGAGCATTTTCTGTTCTACTGCCCAAAATGGACGGAACAACGCGCCGAAATCTTACGGAGCATTGAGGCACAAAGGGGAAACCTCTCCTTTTGCCTAGGAGGAAAGTCACCGTCGGACGATGCAACGTGAACACCAAATATGACGGCAGTTCGAGCGACAATTCGATTTGCGTTAGCGACAGGTCGGCTTGACAACAAGCGGGATTGAACAGACCACGGCCATCCTCTTCCCCCCCCTTTCTCTACTAGCTCAATCCACACCTATCACCTCGTGCCACAAAGAGCAGGCACCGCTTCAGTCGCCGTAGATAGGACCCTGGACACTTGAAGAATAGCCTTCAAGTTTGCTTGCTATTAAGTAGTGCGATGGACATACAGTACGGCCAGAAAGGCAGAAGCGCGAAGGAGAAATTGAACACGACAGGGATTCTCAGGCAGCCAGAGAAGGACTGCCTAACAAGAATGTCAAATAAGCAGATAGTAGCCCTATTGGCCAAGCTGCCACCGGGCGTAATCAACTAGTGAGTGTATCGAGGGCGAGAAACAATTGCAGATACTTACAGTACTTACTGTACAGTATTGAAACCATGCCTACGGTTACAATTTTTGAACTCGCAAAGGCATCCTTGTCCGGTTTGAAACGGCCTTGCTGACAGGCGTTTGCAGCAGTCCTGTGACGGTAGTCAGGAACTTTGAACGTTGAACTAGAACTTTGTTCTGAAACTTTGAACTTTGAACCGGAACTTTGACGTGAGGGATCGTACCCACAAAATGCGTGGGTCCGCAATGACAAGCTTTGTCCACCATTGCGACCGAACTTCAATAGGTACTGGTAGAACCAGCCTGGCTACGCCACTTTCTGACTATTGTACCTCGTACCAACTTTGCGAGACGATAGATCCCCAGCGCCTTACCGGCTAGCACGGCAGGCTTTTACGCCGTCGGATATCCCTGTGGTACAATGCGCATCGTGGACGTGCTTTTTGTGACCCGCCGATACCAGAAACCCGACAGTGTTTGCTCCTCCACGACCTGGAGGAGAGGAGCGAAAGGACGTATCTCAGATTGTACTACGCCTAGACTGCGAGAGAAAGAGAGTTGTTTATTCCTGAGCGGGCGGCTCAGATGCAGAGATTGCCCTTCATTCGAGAGGTAAGATCTCTCGACGAACTCCAGACCGCGTTGAACCGTATCCTTGATCTGAGGAAAAGGTATCGCCACCCCGGGAGGAGCGACTGGCCGAGTGTGCCTGTTGTCCCTCGGCCTTGTCCCTGTCATGTCCAGTTTCGCCATTACTCTCGTCGCTTGTCCGTCGCATCTCGCACTTCCGTGGCACTACGGGGCTCGTGGGATTGTATTATTAGCAACCAAACTTGAAGGCTATTCTTCAAGTGTTCAGAGTCCTATGTACGGCGACTGAAGCGGTGCCTGCTGTTCATGGCACGAGGTGTTGGGTGTATGTTGAGTTAGGAAGGAAGGGAGATCGTTCCTCGTAGCCTTAACAGTATGATCTTCATGCCTTCCACCCTGCAGCCTGTATTCACAGTGTGACTGCGTCGCACGGTCGAGCTCTCGTGGCTCTGAAACTTCGGGATGGTACGGTGGCTCACCGGCGGCCACACCGTACAGAGTGCGTTGGAGTCAATGACGGCGGTCGCGGACCTGGTGAAGTCGAACAAGTCTGGTTTGTCGCCAACGGTTGCCCATCGGCACAGATGACAAGCATTCGCCACAGTAGGAGGAGTGCGCTTGGGTTGAAACGTCGTCCATGCCATGTCACCGGGCGATAGCCCTGTGAGTCGGAACTGGATACATTGAAACCTCCAGAGAGGGCCGGGGCAACTGAGGGCAAGCAGCATCAGAGATCTGGAGCCGTTTCTAGATCACGCTGTCGCATATCAAGTTCTCCGCGTGCCATGGCAACACTCTTCTCACGACACCCTCTTGTCGTCCCCTGCCGACACCCATTTTTGATGACACCCTCTTCTGAGCCCCTACCAACACCACCTTCTGACGACACCCTCTTGTAGTCCCCTGCCGACACCCTTTCTTGTGACACCCTCTTCTGAGCCCCTACCAACACCACCTTCTGACGACACCCTCTCCTCGCCCCCTGCCGACACCCATTTTGGTGACACCCTCTTCTGACCCCCTGCCGACACCCATTTTGGTGACACCCTCTTCTGCGCCCCTACCAACACCACCTTCTCACGACACCCTCTTGTAGTCCCCTGCCGACACCCATTTTGGTGACACCCTCTTCTGAGCCCCTACCAACACCACCTTCTGACGACACCCTCTCCTCGCCCCCTGCCGACACTCATTTTGGTGACACCCTCTTCTGACCCCCTGCCGACACCCATTTTGGTGACACCCTCTTCTGCGCCCCTACCAACACCACCTTCTCACGACACCCTCTTGTAGTCCCCTGCCGACACCCATTTTGGTGACACCCTCTTCTGAGCCCCTACCAACACCACCTTCTCACGACACCCTCTTGTAGTCCCCTGCCGACACCCTTTCTTGTGACACCCTCTTCTGAGCCCCTACCAACACCGCCTTCTGACGACACCCTCTCCTCGTCCCCTGCCGACACCCTTTCTTGTGACACCCGCTTCTGACCCCCTGCCGACACCCATTGCTGGCGACACCATTTCGTCTCATGGCAACACCCACTTCTGAAAGAAGCACGCCATGTGTCGCGACAAAGAGCAAGTATCAGGCCAAAGAGATTTACGAACCCCTCTTCCGGCAAGCCAACGGGGCATTGACCGAGGAGAACCTGAGACTCAAGCAAATTCTGAGAAAGAATAGCATCTCGTGGTCACCGGTTGCGCAAGCTCACTTCAAGCATCGAGAGCAGCCATGCATCGGATTACATCTCCATCGCATCAAGCGGCTGAAAAGATCATGAATTGAATGCAATCTGATGCTAAATTTAACCGTTACAGTTTCGCACTTGGCGCGCAGGCTGTAGTACTGTTGTTATTCTTCAGAAGCAGCTGCTCGGAAATTGCCACTTGGCTCAGTTGTCCGTTAGTAAATTATCCCAAGATTGACCGGAAGCTGGTACGTCGCCAAGGCATGTGACCTTGCCCAGTTTCCTCAGTGTTCGTCTCCTCTTCTCTTAAATCAGCACGTGGCAGAATCTGGTGCGTTCCAACGCCACGACCACAGCTAGAGCTAGACTACTGTGTTGCACAACTCCTGGCGATAGGAGCTGTCGATTCCCGCTGCTGTCCCACATCTACACCTGCGGGACGCGTTCGTGTAGGCTGACGAGACGGTCCAATGACAAGAGAGCCTGTCCTCCCACCCACTGGACGTGTGGAATGGCTCTGTGTGTCCGCTGAGCTGTGCATGTTTTATACTGCACGGGGGCTTGAAGAATCGATGAATGACACAATTCGGACGGCGCTTTGTTCAGAATGTGATTGTGTCGGCCAGAGCGCGGTGCCTTGATGCAGGAAGATACGAAAAGCGAATGTTGGTCGTAGATGTTGTCGTGGCTGGCCAATTGCGTACTGCTCAACGTTTGCTTCTTCGCAGACTGACAGTGAAGTACAGTGCAGGTGCCGACGGCTGAAGTTGAGGGAGCAGACTGGACACAGAGGGTTTGGGGGGAGTCGGTCTAGACCCTTCCGCTCGCAAGCACGCAGGATGTTTGGTGTGAAGCTCGCAGGACGTGTCGTGAGAAGCATGTTGGCTTGCAGGACTGAAGGTCGCAGAATGAGTGGTGTGAAGCTCGCAAGACCTGTGGTCCGTAGTTGCCGGGGTGGTCGCCGCCTGTTCTAGCTCCTAGCCAGATCGCGAGCCCTTTCGTGATCCTCCCTTGCTACTCCCTTCGTCCGCAACCTGGTGCTGAGGGCAGTGCCATTGGGAACCCTCCACTGGCAGATTCTACCGGAGCGTCAACGGCACGAAGGCCACCGACCAGTGGCCTACGCGCCTGGCACACCATGGCGCGCCAACATATACGTTCTTACGGCGCGCACATACGCGGCATCAGTTGCGCAGTCAGAGTGCCAACTAGATTAATCTGCCATCACTGTACAAAGTGCCCAACCCTCTGCCGTTTTACGATCATGACTCCAGAAGTCGCGAGCCAAAGGGATGATCAGCGATTCCTGAATGCTGCTCAGAGACTAGCTAGGAGAGCGGAGGCGATCGAAAACGCCTCCGATAGCGAACAAATGCGATCGCCGAGTCTGATTTTTAGGGGTGGAAAAGCAGCCACGGAAGGCCCCAGTCCACATGTACGTAACGAGCCTGTTGCAGCAGCCAACGACGTCGTTTCGGTAAGCGAATCGTCATCCGGCCCACGGATGAAACGCCAGCGAAGGGAGATGATACAAACTGAAGCCTCCCAACCACGCCGAAACACGACTGCAGGAGCAACAGCTGCTGTGGCGGTAATCACATCGTCCATCTCACGGGCAGAGAGCACGCCCGCATGTCGTCAAACGGATGAGAGCGTCGTCCCGCTCGACAACAGGCAGCGTCAAGCTGGTTCAGTACCGCAACTCAGCGGCATTTGGCTGGCTGTGACGAAGAATAGAAGCATGACTCACCTGCAAAATGCCTGGCAATTATGCCTTTATGCGAGGGAGGCCGCCAGGCCACTTCCACCTGACCCTGCTGACTCCCACCTCGACCTCTTGTGGAAGAGCATGCAGCATTATCGCCGAGTACGCATAACGGCGAAGTCGCACAAAGTTTTCGGCACAGTAGCAGAGAATATGTACCTTGTCCTCGTGACAGCCGAGTTTGGTCGCCGGCGCATTGCCGCAGAAGCAGTGGGGTCGCTCAGTGAATTGCGAAATCAGACTATCGACTTGCTCTTTCCCGGTACGATGAGCATGCGATCAGTTGACGCAACACCGGCGGAGTTGGAGGAAATGAAGGTAAAGCGACGAAGGGCCATGTACTATCGACTTCGTCTGGGTAAGAGGCTCCTTGAGCTCGTCCGACGGTTTGGCTACGGCACGTTAGTCTATCCGGGCTTCGGGTGCGGCGAGTAAGTTCCAGCAATGACCCCTTGCTATACCTGTCACTTACCACGGACAAGCATAAACGACGTCAATAACAATCAGATCGCGGCGTTAATCACTCATATGGAAGACTGCCATCCAAAACTCAAGGAGGAGCTCAATAACTTGTCCCACGTGGTAGCAGTCATCGTCCAATGGGGCGCGCCACCAGAGCAATTGGCTATCGAGATGATTCCGTACAAGTCGCTGGACCAGCACCAGGACCGTTCGTTCAACGACCTCTTCGCCTTCCCTGCTCGTCCTGAGTATGCCTTCTCCTGGATCGAGCCGGGCTTTGCCGCGAACGTCCCGAGCTGGAGGAGAAATTCCAGTGAATCGCCCCTCGGCGTTGATTTCGGTGTTGAAATAAGGCAGCTGCCGCCACCCCCATACAGTGCGCCTCCGCTGATGGGCTACGATGGTAACGACGTACGAGGTGCCGGGGTGATTGAATGACCATCTCGTCGCGCAATGTCATTGATCTGTCATTGAATAGGGAGCAACTACAGTAGATTGAATCAAGCAACATTTGCAGAATCCTAAGCGTACAGTACCGAGTCTGGAAATGGCTGAGACTGATCATATGGACTGCCTTGGGTCAATCTACATTTATCGCATCGTAGGGTTGGCGTGAAATAGTCAAAGGGTAGCATGGCTAGGAGGATCCGTCCAGTACCCATTGCCAGGGAATCACCAGAACTCGCTAGCGTTTCAGGGCAGCAGAACGAACAATGGTCATCTCAATCCCGAGCAACATATACATTAGAGTCACTAAGCAAACGCACAGTACATCGAGACCTTGAGCCCCCAAAAGTCACCGAACGGTAGAATAATAAAGAAGCTGGCTAGACGACATTGGTGTCGCGGCGAGGGAGCGCGGAAGCGGTCTCGAAGACGTCAATCTGCGAACTTGAACGGACAGAAGCACCAAAACGGACGATTGGGGACGCAGCAGAATGCTTCAACCTTATAGCGCAAGGGATTTGACTGGGCTGGCTTGGTTTATGATGAGATTTCTAAGGCCACCAAAAGCGCCCAAGAATTCGACGAGATTGCCCTGGGTCCACCAGTGTCATACTGTGAATATCGGAGTTCAAAAGCCGTCAACGTGACGCGACACTTAGGTCGCACACTGACGCACAGCACGTGCGAGGAATTTATCCCACCCAGTGCATCTTCGCAGCGTCAGCGAGACAAGGCTTTTACGTTGATCACATGTGCCATTGGTGCTGCTACCGGCGCCTGGGAGAGGACCAGTGTACGGATGTTGGGTCAGACGGGCGGCATTGATGGACAATCTGTCCCGAGAAGTCTTTGCACCAAAAATTCTGCGCAGCTATATCTTCGTGGCCATCGGCAGTATCGTGACTTACAAAACCCCAAATATCTTTTCAGTGTAGCATACAACACGTCGGCGTGTGTGTCTAGAGTCAAGCGCGGGCTAGGTCATTCGACGAGACCGGTTGGGAACAGACCGGACACAGAGGGTCTGGGGCGTCGGTCCTAGACCCTTCCGCGGCTGTTTCTCCCCCATGCCCACATGAGAAGATTTTGGCTCCTCCACACCCTGCAGCAGGCTTCAACGTTGGAGGATGTACTGTATAGTACTGTACAGAATCTCCTGTTCGAGCTGTACTGTACGTGTAATGCATCGGTTCCCTTCAGCCAACATGGGCAGAACGTTTCCAGCGCGCGATAGAATAAGAAGCTAGAACGGACTGTAGTGATGTGCTGAGCGCGACATTAGTATATATTAGACCGCCGCGGGAAACGCAAACTCTGTCGACAGGACAACTCCTTTCATGTGAAATGGATGACGACGATATTATATGTTATGGCAGTGTAAGTACTTTTACTGACCCATCCAAGACTTGCTAACATCTTATCAGCTACGGGCAATTGGCATTATGGACAAGAGTGATCCCAAGCTACCGAAATCGATTGTGAGACTGTTAAAACCCTTGTTAAATTATGATGGTTTCCATTTCCACTTCGGCCTCGTGCGCCACGGCGACGCCTTTTCGCTCAATGTGTACGGGTCAAAATTCTATTTTGGATTCTTGAGACGCGATGAAGTCGGGCTCCATATCTCGTTTGCGTGTCCTGATACTTTGCCTCCCGGAGTGCCTTACATTAACCCACATCGTTGTCTTCTCACGGGACGCGAACAGCCGGATGAATCAGGAGAGGTGAAGGGTGGCGGGGAAGAGATACGACTCTGGTCAGTCGATGACGTCCGGCAGATGGGGAAAGGCAGAAGGCTGTCGCCAAAGCTGAAGAGAATTCTCGCGCGTGGCCGCATAATATTTAAACGGGGGCCTCGAGCGGATCCTTGGATGCATTCTAAATATGGTGAGTTTCACTGGAACCCGAAACGACTTACACGGAAGCAGAGGCGCCATGTGAGGGAGAACTTGAGATAATTAGAAACCCCGAGTGAGCAAGCTCGATGGAGAGAAAGCGAGTTTAGTGCATGACTTTATCCGAGGCAATCGCTGTAAACTCTTGATCTCTTCTATATGATTTTGCCATCAAGGCAGCTCTGGAGTTGTTCACTGGACATGGGCACAAGGAACTAGACAAAAAGGGCGCGTATGGACTACTTCAGTGAGAGTCAATTTGTACGTCTCGAGAGGTGACAAAGGTTTTCGCAGCTAATGATATGGATAAGCAATTCTACTGGGCTTTTTGTTCCCCTTAGAAAGGACTCCATAAATGTCCAGTTCACCACACTCACTCTTCCAACAACTGCAAGCGTTGTACTAAGGAGTGTGTGGAATGCGAGCGTTAAGAAGCCCCAGGGCTATCATGTCGATGGCGGTGGTCGCGGAAGTAGTGAGGTCCAGGTCTGGTTGATGCGCACGAACTCTTGTCCAGCGAACGGATTAAAACCATTCATCACTGGCAGGAGGAGTCTCCGGTGGAGTTAGGACGTTGTCCATGCCATGCCACCAGGAAGGAGCACTGCGATTCGAACCCCGATGTATTGAAACATTCAGCGAGGTCCTGGACAAATGATGCAAATAGCACCGGCGTGCTGGAGCCGTTCCTAGATCACGTTGTCGCCGATCGAGGTCTTCTCGGCCCATGATGACACGTCTTTCTGCCAACACCCTCTCCTTGCCTCCTGCCGACACCCTCTCATGACACCACTTTCTTGTTCCCCGCTGACACCCAACTCTGCGACACCAACTCGCTGTCCTATGTTGAGGCCCATTCCTGGGGGCACACTCTCGTGAGCCTCTGGCAACACCCAATCTCGCGACACTATGAACAGGCTGTCAGCGTTGTAGGTAACGAGGCATGGCGACGGTGTTAAGTGCGATGGTGTGAGACTCGTGGTGTGAAAGTTGATGGTGTGAAGCTCCAAAGATTGAAGAAATGGGTGGTGGGCTGAAGTGCAGAAGACACGAATCCTTGTACTGCACCCCTGTACCACCCCGGTCTTGCCCCTTGTCCTGGTCAGGATGTCCGGTGTGCAGCTTGCAGGACATGTGGTGTGAAACATGAAGCCTTGCAGGATGAGTGGTGTACAGCTCGCAGGACGTGTGGTGTGAGGCATGTAGGCTTGCAGGGCGTGTCGTGCGAAGCTAGCAGGACGTGTGGTGTGAAGCTCGCAGAGTGGTGTGAAGCTCACAGGGCTTGTGGTGTGAAGCATGCGGTGTGTATGGTGTGAAGCACGCAGGCTCGCACGACGTGCGGTGTGAAGCATGGTACAGCTTGCAGGATGAGTGGTGTGAAGTGCAAATTGAAAATGCAATGAGAATCCACCAAAAACTGGCGATCAGAACGCTGCGGGCGACGAGATGGTGTTGTCTGGAGTTTGTGCCACCAGGGGATTAGGAAAGGGTGTCATCAGAAGAGGGTGCCGCAAGGATGAGTGAGTCACCGCGGGCGAAAGAGGGTGTTGCTAGCAGGTGGTGTAGCCAGGTATGTAAAAGAGGGTTATGTCAGAACGTGGTGGCGTCGCAAGGGATCAGAACAAGGAGTCAGCAGAAATGTGTGTCGCGCGGGCCGAAAGAGGGTGTCGGCAGCTGTGGGATTGAAGTTCCATGGTCAGGTTCACCAGAAGAACTAATCGGCCATAACTGGCTCTGATAGCAGTCCGGCTGCCGCCTATGATCGCATCGGAGTTCTCTGACGGTACAGTACTGTACCCGAGCTATCGCAGAATCCATTTCAAATTTCATCCCTATCGCTTCATCATACGTATACAGTCCTCAGTAACGAAGGGTGACTATAGTATGTATCTATGGTTTCCTTCGCGCTTGCATTCAGCGACAAGATTCTGATCTCAGGATAGGCATCAGCATTAGGTCATGTCGGATAACAACAAGAAGAACATGGCCTGTTCAACAAAGCCGGATTGGTGGCAAACGGTGATGCTCTGGCGCGACGATATTGACGAGACAAAGTCAGACGACGAAACCCCGGCATCCCAGCAACTGAACACCTTGTTGCAGACGACAAAGCAGTTGCCGCTACTAATTCTTCAGAAAGCGTACCGGGGTGACGGTATGGGCGTGCTTGAAGATGTCCGCGCCCACGGACTACGGGAGTGGCGCATCGTGGAGCTGAATCTCTTGTATGAGGTCATGGGGAAACTTCGTGTCGACATTTGGAAGCAAGTGAGTAATCAAGAAAGGTCTATAGCAGGAGGACTCTACCAGAGAGCCTTGGACATTACTAGACTCTGCGACAAGGTTAGACTTGAGCTTCTTTGGCGAATGCAGGTTACGCAACTCCCAGAAGGTTGGGGCCAGACATCAAAAGAATAGGTTCCTACGCGAGTCGCCCGTCCGACGGAGCATCCTTCGCGCAGAATAGAACTGCGGTACCGCCAATACGTTGGCTGGACTGGTTCCCACCAATGCACGATTGTGTCCGTGCCGCCAGCAGATCAGTTGCATACTTTTATCTTAAACGAGTCCTCATACACGTAGAGCAGTCCTTGCAGTCTAACCATGGCGCCTACAACTGTCAAAACATGCATCCAGTTGTGGCTATGTCCGGCCAGGTCCAGGGCGCCCGGGAACCACCTTTCAGGAACCCTGGTGGCATACAACACTCCCCCAAGCGAATTTATAGACGCCAATCCAATAAAAGACCGCAGACCCATTGCCTTATTTAGCGCATGGAGAGCTCCCAAGCTTTTCCAGGCGTGCCACATAGATGGAAAGAACAAGACCGTACCTAAGAAGGAATAAAGGTAGAGCCTGTCCATACGATATTTGGGCAGCCGAAAACGCGGTCGTAGCGTCACCATCGCACACAGCATTGCCGCAAGAGTCAAGATCACAGCATATAGAGACTTGACATACGGAGACTCGCACCGAAGGGCAAAATGCATGTTGGACATGCCCGTGCCCCACATGACCACGACTATGCCCAAGTGATCTAGCTTGTTGCTGAAAATGTGCAACGCATAGCTTTGATCTGACAATGTATGGAAAATAGCAGAGAGTGCGAAGCAAACTGCAACCGAAGCGCAGTAGAGTGACACTATGCCCTTCTCGCAGGAGTATGTAGATGGAATTTGCGCACTTTCGGAGTTGTGCGACTGACGTTGATTGAAGCGGACGATACCGACAAGGAAATAGGCGGTTCCGAAAAGATGCGACCATATATTGACTAGACACGTTATAAGCCTATTGAAGAACTGCAATGCGTAGCCTAAACTGGGAGTACTTGCCAGTCTCGTTGTGTAAACTGAAAACACTCTTCAAGGAGCTGATATACGAGTAGGACGCGCTCCTATCGCTAATTAGCAAGCCACACTCGTGTCCGGTGCAGGCGCTATTACCGATAACCTGTGAGGATATATTCATTATCGCTGCCTGGATGAGAAAGCCGTGCCTCGATATCTCTGTCACTATGGCCACGTACCGCTGCCATGGCTCTACATCAATCAGCTTTGACATGTCATATCGTCTTGCAGGCTTGACTTACGTATCGTGGTCCGTTCATTCCATTTCTTCTCCAGCTCATTGCACATTGTGTAGGAACTTTCCAGTGGGCCTGACAAAGGAAGTGGCAAGATGTACAAAGTCCACGGGGGTATAACGCAGTACAAAGTGCTCCAAGTGCAGTTGCCACGGACCGCTTGCATATGTAACAAAGAAAGTGATCACAAAATGAATGAGAGTACAGTATCGCAAACCACTGTGTACTGTATATGCGGTGCTCGTTGCTGATTCCACGGCGTGCTGCGCTACAGTACAGTGGGGTCCGATTCAAATGTCCCAACTCTGTGGGTGAGAGTTATGGAGCCCCCACCCAAACCTGGCCGATGTGGCTCTGAACGACGCATTCTGGATCTGGATCCCATTTCGGACAAAGCTAGACACAAAAACGTGGACGCTTGATGTGTACATACTGCAGCAATAGGCAAATCTCCGTACCAATAGCATACGCACTACAGTACTTAACTGTGGTGCAAAACCAGAATTCTAGGTCACCCGGTTACTGTGCTGATTTATCTGATAAGAGAAGACACGATGTTGTCTAGGACTGTCCTTCTGATTGCTTTTACCACACACGTCGAAAGTTCAATTAATCGCGCCCGTAGACAACAGGGAGCTATCACAGTTACACCACATGAGCAGTATTCTTCCTCCATCGGCGCACTGGGATGCAAGCTGAACACCAACCGCGTGGCCTACTGGCCGGAGCCGGTTACTTGTGATAACATCTGTGTCAAAGTGAGCAACGCTGGGCGCAGCGTTCATCTGCTGCGTGTGGATCAGTCAGGTGGTGCTCATGACGTATCTTATGATGCATGGAACTATCTTGCCTTCGGTACTGGTGCGGTTCAAGACCCCCATGAAGGCGGTGGCATCGCCATGGCGTATGAGCAGGTTCATCCGGACGAGTGTAGATCCTTGCTTCATGATGGTAAGCTGGCATTGTCTGCCGCAAACAGCATGAACTATATTGAGTCGTGCCTCGGGGGCAAGAATTGGGTCGCGGAGAATCACAAGCTTGTCAACTTACTGGACCCTGGCTGTCGATACGGCTGGGATGAGCCATGCACACTGGATCTGAGCAAGAGCAACCAGGCCGCATGCCCACACACGCTGGGCGATGCGCATACACCCACGGGACAGAAGGTTACAAATATACGCTACCGAACTGGCGAGTACTACGTTGCTCAGTGAGGCAAACGCAAGGACGCTTTGTGAACATCTGAGGTTCCTCTGTTTCTCAAGTGGGACGGGTTGCTGACAATATTTACGCCAGAAGCGAAGGTGCACCATTGGCAGTGACATGGTGCTATGTACTTTACTTAGGTTCTTATGCCTACTAATCCAAATACGTCTTGTAGCTATGTATTGCGGAGGAACCAGAAGCTTGGCGTGAACACACAATGTTAACAATAGCTTGATCAGCCAGAGCTAGCATGGCCGCTCGGTTACCTCTGAATGAGCTCTACAAGTCTATAGCGGCATCGGGCCTGGGAGTATTAGGAGCTGAACCATCTGAACCGGAACGGGAGAGTTGAGACATCTCTTCAATGCTACGGATGAGACAAAAAGCAGCCTGAAACCAGCCTTGCCAGGAACATCACGTACCCATTGAGCCGAACCAACTGACTGAGCGCACTAAGCGCCCAGAATCGTGAAATCCACGGGGAAGAAAAGGGATTTGACTGCCGTTCTAGTGTTGCTGATGGTGTTGGCACAGGGACGAGAGCTAGCTGCGCTGCCATGGACTAACCGGTCCTGCCCTTACGCGAATGAAATAAGCGAGAGTGCATAGAGAGTAGCGAATTCCAAGTTGGCCTCACAGTGGTGCATAGCCAAACCCGATGGTTCTCATTGGGCAACGGCCATCGCCGGGCAACTTTACGAAGACTCGGAAGGCTAAACAGTTGCGTGGCCAACTTCGCCCGTGGGCGATCACCGTGAAGAGTGCTTCAAATGTCGAAGGCAAAGTGCAGGTCCGGCCGTTGCGCACATAGCCCCATCAGCAAACGAGACGGTGCCCCGTACAGTAGCACGGCAGGGGCTGTCTCCTCGTGCAGTTGAGGTCTCCTCAGAACTTGCCACGGCCTCGCTCGCTCCGATTTGCTTGCCGCTGTCTCCAGAAGAGGCGCCTTGCTGGGCCTCACACCATCTCGCTTCGCTTCACACCATCTCAGTGCCCACCATCACGCTTCCCGCCTCCCGCTCCGCACCACCTTGCTTGGCTTCACCACTTGTCCTGCATGCTTCACACCACGCGACCTGCGAGCAGTGCACCACTCATCCTGCAAGCCTCCATGCTTCCCACCACACAACCTGCAAGCCAATATGCTTCACACCACACGCCCTTCAAGCCCACTTGCTTCACACCACACATCCTGCAAAGCGTTCATGCTTCCACCACATGTCCTGCAAGCTTGTTGCCAGGGGCTGAGAAGAGGGTGTCGCCCCCGATGAGACCTCGATCCGGACGGAGTGATCCAGAAATCGCTCCGGTTCTCCATCCTTGCTGCCCAATTCCCCCGGGCCTCTCTGAGCGCTTCATTCCATCCAGATTCAGATCGCAGGTACCAGGCATGTGCGACGTCTCAGTCTGAGCGGGGACTCCTCCTACTGTGGCAAATGCTTTACATCCGTGTTGATGAGCACCTAACTGGCGGCCCTAAGCCAGACTTCGACTTCACTACGTCTGCGACCACCGCCATCGGCGCCAAGCACATATCTACGCAGTTCTGCGTTGCCTACAGGTATAGTAGTGCCCGTCTTGATAACGTGTGACGACGACCGTACTGCAGCGGGCAGAAAGATGGATGTAGCTTGAGCTCCGTTACTAGGCGGGATTCTTATGGATATCGAGGTGGCACCTCGTGTGGTACTTATTGCAACAAGGCGACCGCAGAGGAGCGGCTCTGTCGCCTCTTGGTGAGTTCAATCGTGCTAACTGAGCGCTCGCCATCCCGTGCTTTGTTTACAAGAATGAGCCGATGTGTGAGAGTGAAAACCAGGCCCTAAGCGGTATTTGGGTTCGGCTAGATCTCTGCTCCTATTACTTCCACGGTAGGAACATTCGGCAGGGTGCCTATAAGAGCATTTCTTGTGCCGCAAGCCCTGCTCCGCTGCCACGAGGCGATGCCGCAGCCATGAGAACATACCCGTGGGGCCGTATCTAGAGCAGACGATATAAAGCTGGCTTGACTTCAGTGCGGGCAGTGCAACAAGCCCCCCGGACGACTTTGTGACCACCATTGCACTTATTGCGCGGCAATGCCCTCTTCGCAATCCGAGAGGCTTTTGTTGAAAGTGTGCGTATAAAGGTTTGCACTTCTCCTACTCCTACCTGACCAAGGTCCCTCAGCAGCAAATTCATCATCCCGAATAATTACATCATGGTTCTTCAGTGGCTTCTAAACATGCCAGTGGCCATTCTATCGCCTCACTGGCGTATCACTTGTTCCCTGCTGCTCTGCCTATACCATTTTCTCATTGGATCTCTCACATTTGACCTTGTACACTGGTTAGCCCACAGATCACGCAAGTCACGATTCCGTGCCCTTCGCTGGGTGGCCCGAGCGCACATGGTCCACCACCAATACTTCGATCGGAATTTGAGATTCAACAATACGTATTGCTTACGGAATCTTCTTCTACACGTGCCTTTTGAGACCCTCTGCCAGGTTGTTGGCTGCACTTTGAGCTGGAAGCTCAGTCACATTCTCATACCAACAGCAGGCGAGTTAGGCCGTCGAGATTTGATGTTTGTGGTGTTCCTTCAAATTGGCCGGTCATTCGTGGTTGTCATGAACGCCGGCCGGGATTCCAATCACATCACCTATTCGCGATTGCCGAAAGATCCAAACTTCTTCTTCGTGGGCCCTCAATATCATGCATTGCATCACGTCGACCCTCAAAATTATTTCGGCTCCATGTTCCGCTTACTGGACTGGGTCCTCGGCTCTGCCGTTACCCTGCGAGGGAGACGCGTAGCAATGACAGGCGCTAGTGGAGCTTTCGGCCAAGCACTCAGCGAGCGACTCGAACTGGAACCCGTCAGATGTATCAAGCCTCTACGATTCGGAACCGACTGGTCCTACGATTCATATGCGACACTCGCGCCAATCCTCGCCGACACTGACATTTTAATTCTTGCTCACGGATCCAAGGACTGTCATCATTCGTCTCCCGCAAACTGCGATTCTGTCGTTGCCATTATAGAGCTGTTCAAGAGGGTCCGTCCAGTTTCATATAATCCTGCATTATTGCCGGAGGTGTGGTATGTCGGGAGCGAAGCAGAGCTCCATGGCGCATGGTCGCGACAAATGCAGCACTACACCCAGGGGAAGCGAGCATTCGTCCGATTTGCTCGGGCCTATTATGACGAGGAAACCATGATATATCGGCATATTGTCCCTGCCGCCTTCAGTTCACGTATGGGTCCCGCCCCCGTTACGGCTCGTTGGGCGGCCGTGATGACGCTGTGGTGGATTCACAGAGGGGCCAGATATGTCCCTGTGACATATACTGGCATTGCCTACCTCAACTATTTTCGATTTAGGTACTATGTCAAGTCTTGTGAGGCGTCGACCAGTAATGTAGACTCTGAAAACAACAGCATTGGCTGATATAGACAAAGACAGTGTACTCTGCTGGACTGCACTACAACCGTTGCAATGTCTGGCCCATGAACATGGGATGTGGAGGAACGCTGTGATGGAGGTCGTGGGGGTTGATGGAGATGGCGTGCAGCACGATTCGTAGGCGCTGGTCTGGTTCATCGCGAGCTCATTGGCACGAGAGATGGCTGTGAGGGCAACGTCTTGAGCAGCCATACGCTCGGAAAGATTGCTGACGCCGTATCCTTGGGCTGGGACTGCCAGAGCGGCAGACGTCAATGCTGTTGTAGGGCTCACTCCGCCAAGTTTCTGGCGACGAAGAGACGCCCGGGCATTATACATATCCCTCCTCGAATAACAACCCCTAAGCCGAGCTCACCAATGGGCCTTTACCATTGTCATTTTATATGGCCGGAGTTCTGTGTAGCTGTCCAGTGTTAGTCCGCAGGGGGTGGCATCGGGTACCTTTTGGACCCTGGGGTTTCTTGGTCAACTATCTGCGCTTGTTAGATGCCAACTCTGCTCTCCAGATCAACAGCCATTCTGCCGTAAGCACTTGCAAGCAAATTATTCGTCATGCCAACTCGATATGTGGACATCTTTACTCGATGTCGTCACAGTTCCGAAACCATAACAGAAGGAAACCAGGTTTCGGAGCAGGACAGCGTACGCACCCGTCAGGGACGTGAATTCGATCTTTTGCGGCCGTCTCGCATGAAGGTTATCGGCAAATCAAAGAAGCTACAGCTTGTCTTGCGTTGAATAGGCTCGCCGTCTTCCTAAGTGTCATGACTGCCATCACTTTGGGTGGGCCTGATTGGGGTCCTCTTGCAGCTGGAATGGCCGTGTGAATCCTTGCCGCCCGAGGCGACGCGTCACTGCGTCGACGTAGTCGGAGAAGCCGTTGCAGCCACGTTCCCGTTGCCATCGCCGTTGCCACCTGCGCGCCCTGCGCTCCTCTAGCCATGCCGACTTCAGCCATGAGGGGCCGGCTTCAAGCTGGGCTAACTCTGCAGTACTCTCGTCCTTGGCATAAAGGCGCTTCATGGTCTCGACAAAGGCGGGGAAGCCGCCGTCGTCATCTTCAAGGCCCCGATTGTCGATCTGCCGTTTCCTAAAGGCTTGCCACCGCTTCAGCTGTCGCCGGAATACCAACCAGGAGACTTGAGAGTCTCAAGGGTAGTCCCAAAATGGCCACAGCATGTTGCGATGTTCCTCAGGCTTCCGACAGACCGGTTGCATGAGGCTGATCGGGTATGGTGGACGGCCTCCGTCGCTGACCAGGTTGTTATACGCTTCGGTCTCGACGTCTATCCACGGAACTCGTCCTCCTCGGTATACGGCGGCGTTATACGTCCTTGCAATAGTCGTTGGACTTGCGGTAGATACCGTCGCCATCGGAAACTTGCCGCAGACGTGCGTCAAGTTGGTCGAGGTCAAGTGAGGTGGAATTTGAGGCAAGGCGCGTTCTTGGGCTCTGAAGGTCCAAAATCCCCACTGTGACGGCGATGCTTCTGCATGAAATGGGCGAGTTGCCCACCGCTCAAGACCGCGATGTCGCCCACGGAAACTGTCGCAGTTCTCGCTTCTGAGTCTGGCATTCTGGCATCGGGCAATAGAAATGAATGGCGGGGTCGCAGTCGCGACAGCAATCTTTTGCAGACAGTCGAGGCGCCTTTGGGTTGAAGTAAAGTGGTTCGGCGTGTATATCAATTGCCCTGGACAATGGCAGACAAGGACCGAGGGCACGGCCTCAGCTCACATCAAAGTTCAAGTTCAAAGTTCAAAGCTTTCTACTTTCGGACTGGAACGTACTAGCACGCGAATTACTTCTACGCAACATCATGCTGCGTATGTACACTCAAAGCAGCATTATAGGTCTCACCACTCAGCACGGCGCCTACTTCTCACATACAGTAGCATGTTCGCCAGTGGTATCGGCACTCCCGTTTCGTCTGGAACAACCAAGCCACGATTGTCTTTTAACC
The DNA here is from genome assembly GCA_029168975.1 of Purpureocillium lavendulum. NCBI lineage: Eukaryota > Fungi > Ascomycota > Sordariomycetes > Hypocreales > Ophiocordycipitaceae > Purpureocillium > Purpureocillium lavendulum. Next base: position 52,136 of record JAQHRD010000018.1, read on the forward strand.
GTTACGGCGTATTGCCAATAGCCGGGGTGTCTTTGGCCGGTGCGCTATTGTATACTTCGTCTTCCCCGTCTTCGAGAGGTGTCCGGCAAACGGGACACGTGCAACATTCTTTCAGCCACGTGTAGATGCAATCATAGTGAAACAGATGCATACAAAGCAGAGCCACAACCTTGTCCCCTATCTTGGTATCATCAAGACAGACGGGACACTCAGTCGCTTTTTCGCCAGCGAAACTAGTTTGTTTCACAATGCGCCGGCTGAGGGCTTGAAGAGCCTTCTCAGACGCTGGGGGGTGGGCCGTAGTACTTGGTTCCGACTGAAAAAGCCGACTTATAAGTCGGTTTAATTCATGGACTGTTCGAGACAAGCCCATTGCGTACTCCGGATTTCGCACAGCCATATCGGCATCATTTTCAGGTCGTCTCGTCGGCAGACTATCTCGAGAAAACATGCTAGTGAAAACGGATCAGCTGGGTAGATTCCTAGCTGTGCGACTCAGCTTTGAAACCCACGACTGAAGTAGGCTGACGTTGTCCACGGCAATGATTAGGCTGTCGTTGGTCACCCAAAGAAGAGGTGCGTCGTCACCAATGATAGCTTCCCTAGCTTGGCCTACTCGAGGCTGACCAGCTGCAGCCAGTGTCTCTTGATCTGGCAAAGGTGTCTCGTAAGCATTATCGTAATTCACGTTTCAACTCAAAGCCCGTGATGAGTTCGTGTGCGCACCTTCTCCAATGCCGAACCCTCCCAGAGCTTGATCGTGCGAGATGTGTGTGTCGCTGGACCTTGTAGGCGGGATTTGGTCAAATCCGTGAGCGTCACTGTCGCAGCTGGCCTAGAACCATGAGACATGTCCGTTCAAGTCCGGTTTCTTTTCCGTATGCCGATACGTACATCTTCCACCGCCGCGTCCTGGCAGCCTGGACATCGTTCATCGTGAGCACCATAATACCACTCACGGCTGCAGTCGTGACAATAGACAACCTCCGGCCCGAAGTCGGCAGTCAAGCCTCCGCCATGCCGGCAATGTGAGAGCATACTGACTTGGATGTAGGTTCAATCTTTGAATGGAGGAGACGGCAACGAAAACGTCAAGGGTAAACTGGAAGTGACGGGTTCGTGGAAATTGAGACTAGGATTTGGCTCCAGTACAGTAAGTCTGTGTGCGGCTAAATATGTCCCGCATCGACCGAAATGCCGCGTCAAGTTGCCAGACGTTAGTCCTCAACAGCTCCGTGTACTGTACATCACGCAGCGCTGTGGCGAGGTCCGAAGACCCCGCATCCGCCGCGCCACCGGCAAATAGTACCCTTGAAAGTTGAAGCGGAGAACTGCACCAGGATCCGTCGAAGGTGGTGTTCGGTCGAGCAATGTGAGAGGCGTCAGCCGATTCTGGATCCCCGTCAATGTCGGCCAAGCCGTTTTTCTTTGCCGGTCGCCGGATGGGTCAAACATCTTGCGATGCCATCTCCTCACGGTACTGTACCATCTTCACACTCCCCATCTTCTCGCGACGACGTCTTTCTGAGTACACCATCTTCTCGTGGCACCATCTTCTCACGACACCCATCTATCTGAGCACACCACCGTGATGAGTACACCATCTTCTCACGACACCATCTTCTCGCGACACCACCTTCTCACGACACCCATCTATCTGAGCACACCACCGTGATGAGTACACCATCTTCTCACGACACCATCTTCTCGCGACACCACCTTCTCACGACACCCATCTATCTGAGCACACCACCGTGATGAGTACACCATCTTCTCACGACACCATCTTCTCGCGACACCACCTTCTCACGACACCACCTTCTCACGACACCATCTTCTCGCGTCGCCATCTTTCTGGACATCCCCTTCATTGCACATTGTCCCAGTCCACGCGGCCAGATCCAGCCTCGTTATCTGCCTTCGCAGAGGACCCCCGGAACCTCCGCTCTTGCATTCCATCAGCTACTGTACTGTAGCGTCCCGTGGAGGATATTGCTGCACTTCAATCTGGCCACGAGAACCATGGCTGCGTCCTATTCAATCGCCTTCGGTAGGGTGCCGGCAGCCCACATTTGACGAGAAAACAGCGCGCAGAGATAGACGACTGCCGGCCAACGCAGGCATGTTACTGTAGCCCTGGAGCAAAAGAGAAGCATCAGCGGACACCGGCGAGTCCTCGTCGAGAAGCAGCATGAGGTTGGCCTGGCCACAACGACTTGAGCCCACCATACCCTTACCGCAGCCTCCTTTGCCGATACGCTAGGACTCGTGCCCTCGCCGCCCCATTAAGTCGCAAAAGCAGCCGCAATGCAAGACAGGTGCCACGGATCGGTTTCTGTTCCGATCGAGTTCACGCCCCACGGGGTCAAGCAGCCTTCCAGCATGTGTAAGTCAATGCTGACGCTTATCATCTACTGCACTCTAAAATGAAGCTGCTCGCAGGAGGGCGTGGCGTTTGCAAGACACAGAGTCAATCTCTGGTTGAATTGGGCCGGACAAGTACGAGACCATGAGAGTGACACGGACTACTCATTTTCTGAAAAGTGGGCATCCTGGAAGCAAACGTTGATGCCGGGAACGAGATAAGCTCAATGTTGCGAATGGCGTGGTGACGATGCTGGCAGGTTCCAAACAGGCAATCGCCGACTCACACGACACGGGGAAACGGGAAAATACCGACAGGAAGTGGGCAATCGAAGTATTGGCGTTGTCACCTTGACGGTGAGGCTTGCCCTTGCAACAAACTCGCCACCACCCTCGCCACCACCCACAGAGCCCTTCCCCTGATGGTGAAGAGAGCCTAGCGCGTCCCGACGGAACGGTCCGGCCGCCCATGACGATCAGCTGTGGCGTCACACCAATTCGCAGGTGAATGGTGCGGCTGTCACATGCCTAGCCTGTGACGACTTATTCACTAGGGTTGGTGGATGTTTGTGTGCCGGAGCTGCCCCAAGTCACACGGCCCAGCCAAGGGCCAGCAGCCGATAACCTCCAGCAGATGGCCCCGCGCGTTCCACGGTCTAATGAACAGTCCTTGGAGGCAATAAGTCACGCGCACCCAAAATCGCTGGGTACATTCAATGCACATGACGACGCGTCGATGTGACTGACAATGCGAGACCAATGCAGACGGCTCGCCCCCCACAGTCGTCGTTGTGGAGGTGCTATTCCCACCTGCAGAATCTTGGTGTCGTGGGGCGTCACTAGTGCCAGTCGTTTTCGCTAGTCAGCGCGAGGCATTCTGTGCGGTGCGACCACAGCCTTGACGCCTGAACTGATCGTCGAGGCCTGGCCCTAGCGCCACACCCACTTCTCCCGCGGCTAGCCTGCTAGCCAATGACGAATAGCAAAGGAAATCGGAGACAGCCATGGCTGGGCTTAGCGCCCTGCTTGCCGCTGTGCCCCCATCGGATCATGTTTTCGGTGGGATTTGGAGCCAGCTTACAGTAATGGCTGGCCATGGCGTGATTCATACATAGGCGGGAGAAGACCTACCAGTGTCCACAAATGTGTTCACGCAGCATGCAAGGATGCCTGGTGCCGCGCTGAAGGACCGATTTGCACTGCGAAGTACATGATGCAACATCCTTCCTTTGGGAGCATGGATAATCCAGAACGTAACCATCCGCCCACGGAGCAAATCGGCACTGTCTGGCATCGAAGTCAGTCAGATGAAATGGAATATGCAGGTTCATGCGAGGTCGAAGAAGTGTGGCCGGCGCCAGAGTTGGATGAGTAAATCCCCGTTCCCGACCTTTTGATGCCCCATTCTAACGGTGCGAGACTGTCGCAACAATGTTATCCTATTTTCTGCCTGTTCCCAGGCTGCAACGTGCGACCTTTCTGGTGTAGCGATGCTCTTGCTCACCACTACAAGGAATTTCATCCCAAGAGTGACGCAATTTGCAGCGTGCAGCCGTTCGAAGCTCCAGAGCATCACGGCTGGGGGTGTCATCCTGAGGGCAATGAGTTTCTCGACAACGCACAACCAGTCAAAGCTACGGAGCACCACTACGAGGAAGCTGGTGATGTATTCATTTGCGACTACGCAAACTGTCAACGCCCTGGTCCATTCAAACGACTAACACGTCTCCGCGACCACCTACGTGAAGTCCATGCAGAGACGATCGAGAAAGGACATCGAAACTCGATCGTAAGCTGGCCAGGATACCTTCGATGCTATACCTGCCTTGGAAAATTCCCCATCGGCACGCGTGGAGAACGATGTTATGGCTGTCAGCGTCCGCAAGTTGACGAGAGCCAACCGCACTGAGGCGCTCGGCTGATGAAATATGGAAACGGTGTCGCGATCCTGGATGATCCAAAGCTGTTTCGATCTGGCTAGACTTGACATCAGCTACTCGTATATTTCCATGCTATGAGCAATTGCGATGCACAGTCTTAATAAGCTTATCAAAGTTCGGTCGCCCGGCAATGTAAAGTACGCTAATGACACCGCACAGTGTCAGGAGAGACGCGGCCCCTGACGTTGGAAGTGCGCCCCAATCTCCTTCTTCACCTGCTGTAACTCTTCCATCAAGCCCGACTGATTCTGTTGCAGCTGGTTAACTATTCGAACGATGTCCTCCCACCCTGGTTGGGAACTTTCGGTCTCAACGCGTCCAGCTACAGAAGCCCGCTCCCGAACACCTTCGACGCTTGTCTCGCTAGGTTGCGGTTGGCCCGCCGACAGATCGTTCTGAGAGTGATGCTGGACAACAAATTCAGACTCTGGATGGCTGTCTGGCCGTCCATCTACATTCGGAAGGGAACGAGGGCTCTGGTGAGCTGCGGTTTGGATTGCGTGTGCCTGCTCGGACCGCGGAGTGTATCCATACGTAGCCGTAAAGTTGCCACCGCAGCGGCACAGTCCCGGGGGCTGTAAAGTCCGAATACCGTGATTCGCGTGCTGTCCACCATCATCATACTTTCCAGGCTGGGCAGAGGCTTGAACCATGGCATAAAGGTCGGGAACATCAGATTGCGCTTTCGCGGCTATGCCGCCTTGCGGAAGAGTAGTCGGACGAACTGTGGGCTGGTATGCCTGCAGTACTTGGTTGTTCATTGGGAATTGGTTACCATAGTTCAATGCAGGCGCGGCAGGATGATACGCGGGTGGCGCTTGGTTGCTGTAATAAAGAGGAAATTCCGTCGCAGCCCAACTACCGCTTTGGGGCCCAACGGAATGGAGATGCATTTGCCATGCAGGTGGATGAGGTTCTGCGCTGGAAGCTTGCGCAGGCTGGATGATAGGTCGCGTGTTTCCACTGCTGTCCATAATGGGTGTTCCACGGTCTGCAGCGAGTAAATGCAGTTCCACGAAACCCAGATAGGGCGCAGCGGGCGACTTTAAGTAGTTGAAAGACCCGGCTTCAAGCACATGCCTCAGCTGTTCAACTACAGCCAGGGCACAATCATCAAAGTCGAGAAACCAGGGCCTTGCTGGTAGCAAACCAACAGAAAAGGTGGCGTTCCTGAGAGTGTCCAATGGTTTCGAGCAATGTTGCGAGGAAAGAGGCCGATGTATCACACCACGTCGCCTGCCACTACACCATCTTCAAACGTACTATGCAGCCACCAATACGGCCAATGGTTCATGTACCCCAGGAACTGCCATCACAAATTTATCCAAGGCAGGGTGGCAGACAGGTCGCGCACTGCAGAGGGGACGCCAACAGAAGTCGGGCGATAGGGAATTTTCCATTTATGCTTTTCGAGAGCCACTTCCTCGTCGCGTTGACAGTGCACTAGGTGCTGCCTGGAAGACGAAGGCAGCGTGACCATATGATTTGGAATTGTGTCCAAACCATGACTAAAAGGCTGGGGTGGTAGTTGCATCGACAGAGAACTAGCAGCAGAGACGCGACGTTCCACGTGGGCCGCGGCAGCATGAACGAATCGGATCACGTTTGCGGGCGCTTAGGCACAGAACCATGTGTACCGCTACCTGCCTTAACGAGCTAAGCTGTACTGCTGTGGAGGCTTGGCACCAGACAAATCAGTTTCCCCCGGACGGGATGCTATGCAAGCATTCCCTGTTTCGATGTCCACGATCAAAAAGAGACGTGGAAGGACGGTTGAGCTATTAAAGAAATTACTGATGGGAAGAGCAGAGTGCGGAGCAGGCTGGATCTGCAAGTAGTCAGAAGGACCAAGGACGGGCAATTGGTGATCGTGCACACACGACTGTCAGCCATGTCTTCACGTGCTGTGCATGTCCGCGCGGCTAGCACACCACCTCGCCAGGACGTGCTACGGCAGATGGCTGAGAGGAATGCACCACTTGGCAAACCCCTGTAAAGGTGGAGGTCGGCTAGTGAAGCTGCCGGGTTACCCAGGCAAGGAGCGCTCACACCGCGCACCCCAGTAGGCACTGCCGCGACGACTCTGTGACAACGTGTGCCAAAAGGGCCATCCAGCATGAGGGGGAGTAGTCAGTGTTGAGTGAAGAGTCACGGTCACGAGCCAGTGGGCCCTGTGCCCCCAAAGGCGGCTATGCTTACGGCTCTAACGCTATCATTGGCACGACGAAGGCACAAGAGGACCTTTGCGACAGTCGCTGATGCCTGCTGTCAGACCTAGCGTTTGTCGGACTGGCACAGCTTCGGTACCTGCGTTTGAATGTGCCTTGGACAGGTAGGCTCAGCGAACAGATGCTGCAGTGCCAGATGTGGGTGGGAGTATTCCCTGATGTTTTCTGGTCAAAGTTGGTCTCGTTCGCATGAACGAAAAGAATACTGTGGCGCTCGGCCGTTACCCGATTCATGAAGCGGCAAAGGACGGCCTGTAATGGCGGCTCGGATTTAGCGCATCCTCGGCCGATCCACAAGCGCCGGTAGTCATCCGCGAGACAGGGCAGACAGGGTACCTCCATCATTCAGGACGGATGCCGCTCCCCGTGATGGGGGGTGCCAAACGTTGACCACGCTCACCCGCCTAGTACCGTTTCGGTTGGTCTCAGAGGGGATACGTAGCGTTGTAAGTACTGAAGGACTGTAAAGTTGAATGCAGGCTGAAGCTGGACGATACGGCGTAGAGAAGTCTCTGTAGCCGTTGCTGAGTGTGGCCTGTTGACGATATTTGCTTGGCTTGGTCTGTGGCTCCTCTCGCCCTGATGGTCATTCACAAAGCCGTTAGTCCGATGGCGCCCCACTCGTACGGCTCCCCGTCTTCTCTCACGAATGTGCGCGCTTGGATTGTGTCGACCCCGCTCTGCGCGGGCTCGTCAACGCTGGTTATAAACATCTCGCTTAACGCTCGATCTGTCACCTCTTCGAGCAGTCGCTACATGCCAGGGGACGCACCCTCGCCCTGTCACCACGCCGGGCGGTCTGGCGGATGCTTGCCGAGATCGCATGAGCTCGTGAGTAGAAGAAGCCTGCATGGCTGGCGTGATACCTTCATTCAATAGGCCGGGGGGGGAGGGGGTTGGGTGTTTTAACGCCACCTCGTACAGGATCTGGCCTGTCATCACGACGAGACAAGTCCTGATTTCGAGATAGCACTGTAGTATTCGCGGGGTGTTGGTTGGCCACGGCCCGGAAAAGACTACTGGAAATGCCTTGGAAAAAACTCGCCAGCATCCCAGCCAACAAGTCGCCGAATTGTCTCCGATACGATCAGAACGTTCGCCACGCTGGTGGTGCCGTGAGTGCAGGATGGTGTAGCTTCGCGCAATCTCGCGTCGCGAGCTTCGAACAACGTCGCTCCGAGCTTGCCAGCGCCGACGCTTAACCCTTAGAGGCAAGCATGGACACCTCGCGACCGGATTGGCAGACGAGGCAGTACGAAAGGGGCTAAAAGCCTGCACATCATTCACATCACAGCTCGGGTGCATTCCTCGGCAGCTAAGCCGTGTGCTCGACAGCATGTTGTGCCGTCGAACCGTTAGCAAGCCCTGGCCGCAACTGCCCTCCCCGCTTGTGAGAGGGCGCAGTATGATGCGGATGGGACAAGGGCTCGACTAGCGGCAACACCAAGCCCGACGTCGTCTAGCGTGTCCCGACGGAACGGGCCGGCCGTCCCCTCCCACACGTCAGCCTAAGCGCCAGGAGGGCACAAGTGCAGCAGGAACGCCATTGGGCAGGGCCGTGACGAGATTTTCCTGCCTGCAGGAGTGGAGCGAATCGCGGAAGGGAGGCTGCACCACTACGCTTCAGGCGCCCCTTCGAACAGGGACTCAAGCCTCCAGGCAGCAGGCCGAGTGTGCCACGCGGGGATTCCTGAGTCGATTTGGTCTGGAAGCAATAGCCTCCCTGGTATGCCGCTGAAGCTCTGGAGCGTCCTCTGGGCGTATTGTGATGAGCAAGATTTGAAGCCGTAGTTGCAGCCGTTGCTATGTAGAAACCTGGAGGCTTCAGTCAGAACTCACCGTTCGTCAGTTCTACGTCACAGGGCGGTGCACATGACGTCTGGCTGGCGTGACTCTCGATGCGGGGGCAACGCAATCCTTCTCACAGTCTTGGCGTTATGATACCTTCGGTGGCGCACTGGGGTGGACCTCGCAGCCGGTCACAGCCCCGACCACTCCAGTGCTTCGCTCCGCCTCGCTCTGCCTCCTGTCGAACCATGAGCACCTTCTGCGCAAAGGCATGGGTGTTGCTCGCAAGGATGGAACAACGCGAAGGGCGGGGAAATGGTGCAAGCAATGTGGCATGGTGAACGCAACGCGACTGTGCCGCCCTTGGGTGGCTGGCAGGGGGGCTCGGACACGGCCTCGGGGGGAGGGACTGAGGACAAGGGCCATTTGCTGCGCTGCTGAGCCTGGCTCTGCAAATGTGAGCCGTGCGTTACAGTACTTACGGTACTTTTAGCACCATCAGGGATAGGCACCAAGCCGCCGACGCGAAGGCTGTGTACATGCACACCATTCACCCAACCATGGCGTCCGTAGGCAACACGCCTGAGGTATGCGTTCTGGGTTGCCGAGTGTAGTCCCACACTCCGTGAAGGTGACATCAGGCTATATCCTGTCGTTCCGAGATCGAAGACGCATCCTCACCCAGCGAGAACCTTACCAGCGCCAGTCACGTCGGGTGGAAATGACCCGCCACCGTGACGGTATTCGCTACTTTTAGGGCGGCGGTGGTGATCGGGGCTCGCGAATCGCGGTCAACGGGCTTTACTAAGATGTTCCTTTTGTAAACATGTTCTTAATTTTTTTCTTTTTTTGAGTTTGAGGAATAGGAATCCAAAGTCTGTAACATTGTGGTACAAGATGTGTGCTGTGCGGATCACTTGCGGGTAACCTCGCCATGCTCCTGGAGGCAAAATTCTCTGTCCCGCCGTTGTTCAACACCTACTATACACCCCCCACAGGATTGAGTTCGACGTCGCTCCCGTGAGTCGAGCGGCCGTCCAGACAGCGGCCGGTTGATGCAGAGCAGTCTTCGTGTGCCCCGCTGTGGCTCCTTCCATAGCTTATCCCTCCGCTGGAGCTCAGTCTCTGCGGCCAGCCAGCTTTGTCATGGCGGCTAGATAGATAACAGCTGCCGGAGGCCTCGCGGTCGTTGGTCCCCGGACGAAGCCTGTTTGTCCAGATATGCTGTAGTAGAATGCGCATCGTTGGGAGGCACGTACACAGTATACCCGTGGAGACTTCGATGACGGACCACATGAATCCTGTAGAGTAGAACCACGTCACGTCCTGTTCGTCGAGGACTAGCATCGAAGTGACGAGTCTGGTAAGTGCCGCAGCACAATCGCTGAGGAGTCCTCCGTGTCAGTGCTATGAAGTAAACCGAGACCACACTCCAAGCACTCACAATAGTCCGAGAAGAAAGATTAGACATAGAGCGATTTTCTGCGAAGGCGGTAACTGTATAGCCCACACGCTTGGCATGGGCATCAACCAAACGGCAAAGTCAGTGGTGATGTTGACGATGGCGTATCCAATGCCGAACTTTTTAAAATCTAAGCACGATCCTTTGCGTGTCCAGAATGCGCTGACTGGCGTGCAGTTGAAAATGCTGATGAAGGTGGAGCTTATACCCCACAAAGCTACCAGCAGAGCCATCGTGTATACCACGAGATGAAAGCGACGAGACGGGAATATGCGTTTGTACAGGAATAAGAGCGACAACTTAACAGTTGGCGGTGCGACGACGTAACAGATTTGGAAGTAATACAAAAGATAGTAAAATTGGGATAACTGGGCTTCGGAGACGACTGCTCGATGCTTTCCGAGCCCGTTCTGCCTACCTGAAATTTCTTACAGTGAGCATTCGCTTAGAAGATGGCCTTTTGGGAACTCACAGGCCACGAATATTCCGAATAGTGCCCAAACCCAGATCTATTCGCATTTAGTCCCTCCTTGCGACGGTGTGGTGCTTGTATGACCTATTACCAAAGCGAGCAAGATGAACCAGTCATCGGCGGCTAAAGGCGCCGCCTTGAGACGTCTTGCAGAGAACCGTCCAACGACAGCTAAGAGAGCAAGTATGGCAAAAGTGGTAATGCAGGACCAAAGCGTCAGCCCTCGATCCTCGGAGACGTCCGCACCTGTATTGGCCAGCATGATGTTCGATCGCCGCATTGATATCGTAGCCAAGAAATCGAAACAATCCGGGGGATGGAAGGAGAAAGCTCAGGTCCGATGAAGAGGAGCCAGGTACAGTAGTGTTGAATAATTTAAAGACTGGCGACGCGTGTTGACCATCCAACCCGCAATCATCGACTCGAGAAGCCAAACCTGCTGGTTGTGTGGTCAACTAGCAACACCTGCCACATTAGATGGCAGATACGACCTGTTGGTAGTTGTCCGGCCGCTCGCCCAAATTTCTGTAATTGCGTTGGGTCGCACATCCCAAACCCCTGCCCCTGTACTGACTTGGGTGAGGACGTTGCATTGCGCCGTGCCACTGCACCCCAGCAAGTTTCCCACGGCTGGTGTGATGTCCCCCCTCCTCTTGGCGGCCCATCCCCTCTTCTTGTGCCGAGAGGAGATTAAAGGGTGTAGAGGAGGCGCCCCCGGCCTTGCTCACAATCGACAACTCACCAACTACACTACACGCACCCTTTCACGCAAAATGACGGAAGCAGAAGCGCTCACCTGGCAGAATCAGGCATTACACATTTGCGCGATTCGTGATGCTTCCATGGCTACGATCAAAGCTCAGTTGCCCCACTCGTCCGGTGACGAGCACCTAGCCAGGGTTATCGGCGTTCCGCGTCTGCGGCTTACTGAAAGAGACGTCCATATCACTGAGAGTGCTGCGGAGGACCTTGTGAGGCAGCTCGCAGCCGGCGAAGTGACGGCCAAAGAGGCTGCTTTGGCCTTTCTCCGACGTGCTGTTATTGCGCATCAGCTGGTGAGACAGAATAATACGTCGCAGGCTTTACAGGGCATTTGCGTTGACTAACCATGGGTAGACAAATTGCATATACGAGCTTCTGCCTGACCGTGCCCTGGGTCGGGCACAAGAGCTTGACGACTACTTAGACAAACATGGGAAGCCCATCGGCCCACTCCATGGACTACCAATCAGTGTGAAAGAGCACATTAGCGTTGCTGGATGTGAAAATACCGCCGGATTCGTTGGCTGGGCTGGCAGAAAAAAGGACGAAGATGCGAGCATCGTCAAGATATTGCTGGACGCCGGGGCAATCCCATATGCCAGAACCACTGAGCCGCAAGGGCTGGTAGGCAATGCGCCCTTCACTAATTTATATTGGAGTGCTAATGTTACCGGGCATGGTATTGGTAGATGGCGATCGAGACGCAAAGCAACATCACCGGTGTTACTGTGAACCCTCATAATCGCGCTCTCACATGTGGGGGCTCGTCTGGTGGAGAGGCAGCTTTGTTGGCTTTGCGTGGGAGCCCACTTGGGATAGGGTCAGATATTGGTTCGCACAGCCCGCGACACGGCCCAAAATTAGAGACCTAACAAGATTCTAGGTGGAAGCATTCGTTTGCCAGCAGCTCATTGTGGGCTTTATGGATTCAAGCCATCGTCTGGTAGGCTTCCATTGATGGGGCTCGAAGCTTACTGTATAGGTTCCGACACAATCGCACCGAGCATTGGCCCCCTATCTCCTTCCCTTGGAGGCATTAAACTATTCATGGACACTGTGCTGATGTCAGAGCCTTGGCACGACGACCCTTCCATTCTTCCTCTACCGTGGCCAAGTCGAGCGGTTCACCTCGACCAACAAGAGAAAGTGCCTTTGGTCGTGGGAGTCATGTGGACGGATGGCATCGTCCAGCCTGCCCCTCCCATAAAAAGAGCACTTTCGGAGGTTGTAGACAAGCTCAAGTCTACGCCGGGTGTCCAGGTTATAGAGTGGCAGCCCTTCAAGCAGAATGATGCTCTGGAGATTCTTGTAAGCCGCACCAAGTTTTGTTCTGTCACTGCAAGCTCGCTGAACCATCGTATTCCTACGCCAGAAGCGATTGTACTGTCCAGACGGGGGTAAAGCTTTCATCGAGAACCTCGCTCTATCCGGCGAACCCATCTTGCCCCTGCCCGCTTGGACAGTTCGTGACCAACCTGGAATCGAGGCACTCGACATCGAAGGTCTCTGGGATTGGACTAGAAAACGCGACCAGTTTCGCTACTCCTATTTGAAAGGTGTTGCAAACCTTAAACGCCGACTAGCCCTAGATTGTTGACCGTGTTGCAGAGTGGAATACAGCGGCACCGAATATGGATGTCATTCTTTGCCCAGCGTACCCCATGCCGGCACCAGTTCATGGAACCTCACGGTATTGGGGCTATACATCTCTCTGGAACCTCTTGGATTACCCAGCAATTACTTTCCCTGTGACCAGAGTTGACCCTGAGAAGGATGGTCAGGATCCTGGTTACATTCCCCAAAACGATTCCGACAGGTGGTGCTATGACAAGTATGATGTTCGGAAACAGACCGGCGCGCCGGTTTCGCTACAGTTGGTGGCGCGGAAGTCAAAAGATGCGGAACTTCTACAAGCAGCAGAGAAGATCCAGCGGGAGATCGGGTTGCCTTTCGTGGATTGCCTGGCCTAGGCCACGGCAGTGGCTATTTGAAATTAACGAGCCAAAGGGAGACGGCTACACAGTATCAGTTCAGGACCCTAGATCCGACGACTAACTGAGGGTGAGATTGTCCAATGACTTCTGTACGTTTGACGAGATGCTTCTGCATATCTTCAAAATTGTTATTCTGCATTGCTGCGATGGCCATGGCAGCACGCGCGAAGCACCTCGAAGTCTGAGCTTGTATGTAAGCCTGTGAATTGCTTCTCGGCCTCGCTGTAGAGGGCTTGCGCGTCTGCTCTGCATAAAGAAGCTCGATCTTACCGCCGGTTAATCAACGCCCCGTCACGAATGCAGCTGCTCGTAATCGCGCAGATAGCCAAGGCGGTTGCGAACAGCGTCAGGCTCGCGAGGTGCTCGCCACGAAAGATGCGACGAGTGTATGATTGTTCATGAAAGTACGGAAAGGCAGGATAGACAAGCTCAGAGTAAAGCTCAACAGCATCAACCAGCGTCGCCTGTGGAACGATCGTAGGTGCTTTCCAAGCGTCTCCCTGCCGACGTGACTGCAAGTCCAGGGAGCGGCGATAGTCGTGGCTGAGGACACCAGACCCGGAAAACTTCGACACTAAAGGAGGCGCCGCACCGCCATTCTGTTTCTTCTTGCGGCCAGTCTGACAATGGGTACAAGGCTGGTTCAAGGGCCTGTAGCGGGCGCATAGACCCCAACCTGGCTCTGAGTTTTGTTGCGCGCTTCTTGGTATTTGTGGTGAGGCAATCCTGTTGTGAATCGGAGACATTTTTCGTGTTGCTACGACGCGGCTCGAAAGAGTGCATAATTGCTTAGTCTTCTTCCGGACAACCCTGGTCGAGCGTCTCCTGAGTGCATCGACGGCACACTCGACTAAGGTGTCTTGCTTCGATCGTCCTCATTCAAGGGATTGATCTCTGTGCGGCGAAATTGACGAGCAGTGCTCATAAAAGTCGAAGCGCCACACAGAAGCCCGCGTTCATGGTGCCGAATGAGGCGACAGATTTGGCAGAGAAGGAGCGCTGACAACAGTCAGGGTATATCACCCCAGTGCGCGTGCCAGTCAGCCTGGTTCCGGACTGCGGTGGTGCGCGGCGCGTTTCCAGCGGCCGTCCCACCTTCCGCTTGCTCATACGACAGATCGATGTCTTGTCGTCTAGAACTGGTTGGGTTAGCGCTCATGCACGCGGGCAACCATGCTCGACAGAAAAGTCCGCGCGAGGATGTCCGAATGCCTGGTCCCTGATATTTGACAGCGCGCAAGGGCTGGGGGACATGCCCATCCGCGAATCGGGTCGATAACCATGGCCCGCGAGCCATAGACATCGTCTCGCAGTTATGTGCAATGAATGTACCCCACGCATTTCGACTGTTGTGCTTTAATGCCTCCAGCGGGTAATCGAATTGCTGGAACGTGACATGTGGCTCATCTGTTGTTGAATCGGCTATTCGTCCTGGTCGGGTCGTGCGACTTGCCAGGCAAGATCGAAGCAATGCGCTCGGCTTCTGAACTGAACTGAACTGAATTCCAGCCGCTAATTTAACCGCAGCCATGCCCGGTGAGCGGGGTCTGGCAGGCAGCAGCCGACGCGGTCGGGAGGTTGATCCGGCCGCCCCACTTCGTCAGCGCAATGCAAACAAAACCCCGACCAGCCCCCAAAATTCCCGCTTTGCATGCGCTCGGCTTCAGCCAGGGAGAGAGCATCTCGTCACAGATCACGCATGTGACACGTGAACCATGTACCTACGAATGGGTGTGACGCCACACCTGACCGCCAGGGGCGGCCGGACCGTTCCGTCGGGACCCGCTAGGCTCTCCCTAGCTCCGGGGAAGGGCTCTGTGGCGGTCCGCGAGTATGTTCCAATTTTCAGCAGGGGCAAGCCTCAGCGTCAAGGTGACAACGTCAATTCCTTCGATTGCCCCACTCTGTCGGTGTTTCTCCGTTTCCCGCGTGGGACTCGGCGATTGCCCAGTTGGAACCTGCCCCACACCAGGTGTACGTGATCTCGACGTTGTGGGTACCTTCGCCCAAATGGTGGCATTCAGGGATACTGCACGAGAATACGGGATGACGGCGAAATGTACCGCCCTCGGACGAGGCAAAATGTTGTTCCGCCTGAGCGAATTTGGCGCATCTCTGCTGCACGTAACGAAGAATGGTGAACATCTGCTGCTGGGCATGTCATTTCGTTTCACCTCGCCGCCGCCCACGGAAACAAAAGCCAATTCTGATGGGGGCCCTGTTAAACCTGCCGGTTGAACTGCAGGAAGTAATCGCGGGACAACTGGACTGCAAATCAACCAGCCGTTTGGTACTTGTCAACAGAGTCCTCAGAGCGCGGCTACAGTCGCTTCTTTACAAGCGTTATTCAGCCACTGCCCTGGCCAGAGCGATAGAATCGGACGACACAGTCCTCATCGGTCGCATTCAGCACTATGTCGGCCCTCATCGCCTGCTTCATCTTGCCGCATGTGGTGGTTACAAGGGGATTGTGTGCGAACTACTCCACAATGGAGTCGACCCCAACTGCATCCTCCATGACACGACGCCTTTGCTCCTGGCCGCGCATGCCGGACATGCTGATGTCGTGGAAGTTCTGCTTGAAGGAGGAGCCGACTTACATTTTGCGTTTCCAGGCGGACCGACAGCCTTGTACCTTGCAGCTGGATGCGGACACCTACACGCCACAGTCCATTTGCTCGCCAGAGGAGCCAACCCCAATGCCTCGATCAACGCTGCTGGCTGGACACCTCTGCTTTTTGCGATAAGCAACGGGAGAGATGAAGTCACCGTCATGCTGCTCATGGGTGGAGGCGATGTCAAGTCTGCACTATCGGATGGGTCTACGCCACTCTCTCTGGCGGCTAGGTCAGGGCATATCTTGATCGCCACATGCGTGCTTCTTCATGGGGCAGAGCCAAACGGCGTGGAGAAACTGCAGAGATGGACGCCGTTGCATTGGGCAGCGCACAACGGACATGAGCTCATGGTGCGCATGTTGCTGGCGTCTGGTGCCGCTGTAGAAGCCACCACGTCCGATGGATCGACAGCATTGCTTCTTGCCGCACGACAAGGGTTAGCGAATATCGTACAGGTCTTATTGCTAGCAGGCTCAAACATCCATACTGCGGACAACGACGGTTGGTCGCCAGCTCACGCTGCGGCGTCCAACGGACAGGTCGAGATTTTGCAGCTCCTGTTCAAAATGGGAGCTGATTTCGAATGCCTGACGCTTGATGGTGCAACCCCATTATCCATAGCAGCACAATACGGGGCTTTGGACTCCGTCCGTTTTATCCTCGACCTCGGCGCAGGTGAGAGCGGCAAAAGCCATCCTCAGGATTGGACACCTGTGCATTGGGCGGCATACGAGGGAGAGGTTGATGTCGTGCGGTATCTCGTCTCTGAAGGGGGATTTCAACCGGACCTAGCGCCGCCGGATGGGACGACAGCGTTGTCCATTGCCTCGGAGGAGGGGTACATCGATACGGTGCTTTTCCTACTCGACAATGGAGCGAACCCCAATGCAAAGAGTGGGCTGGAATGTTGGACACCGTTGCACTGGGCAGCATGCAATGGGCATGGAGATGTTGTGCAACTTCTGCGAGAGAGAGGTGCCGACTCCGGCCTACGAACACCAGATGGATCGACAGCAGCAGACCTGGCAACGGAAGGCGGGCATTTCACCGCAGCTTCACTTTTACTCTGATCGCCTGGCAGTACAGTACTGTAACAAGACAACTCCTTTGATCATACTTCGTACTGTACGCACCTACCGATACCTTCTCACGAAGATATGATTTGTCGGACGACTTCAATGTCTTACCAGACCATTCCACGCGGGCGGATGACAAATATCACTGCCCATTCTGCTCTGAGGGGAAATGGAAAACTGCCACTTACTTCGTAAATCATCTCGAGGGATTTCATGGCAGGTCCTCATAGCAGGAAGAACTCTTCAATACTAGCGTCGACCTCGAAGCCAGCGACATAGAGCATGCGCAAGTCTGGTAGCTGCTGCAAGTGGCGCCACAATTTGTCCAGAGGTCATTCATCTCAGCCAGAACGCGTCGCACCCCGTGTCGCTGCACGTTGGGCTGCATTGTGTGTGTCCATGGATTCGACCGCTGGAAAGTCGACGATGTGCGCAAGCCGGAGGACGTGAAAGTCGACATGGAACACTTCGATAAGCAACACTGGGAAGACAATGGAGTAGAGCCAGGGCGGGTCGAATAATTCTATTTTCCTTTCCATTGTTTATCGATGTTGCTGCAGAAGATGGCAGCGACCAGGCTGAGACGTATAATCAGCGGCGGTTCCGCGCCAAGCTTCCGCGTCAGATGCGTGGTCATGCCGGCATGGAATGTATTAGGTGCGCCAACTCGCCGTGCTGGGCGCGGGTAGCTGGCCATAGCCTCTCGAAGGGCCGTGACCCAGGTGTTGATCCCTGCGTGATGGCCTGGTATGCGTCATGGAGCTGGTATGACGGAGGCAGGGCAGAACTGGAGTGTTGCATTGTTGCCAGGGCGCTCTCATGCGGAACAAAATGCGTAAAAGTATTGTTGCAACCGACTGGCAAGGGCCTCGGCGGCGGCAGAGCGTGACCGTGCGGAGGGCAGGAAGCGGGCGCTTTTCGCCCACGGGAAGGCGTTGTGGCGGGGGGGTGGACCCGTCCACATAGCTGCAGCATCGGTGGCAATATGTGCTCAGGCACCAGGTTTGTGTCCTTCATGCTGAACTCTGGATATATGCTCTTGGTAGGCAAGATGCTGCGCAGGGACTGGTCGGAGCTGGGCCGGTGAAGGTTTCGCTGGTCGAGTTGGATCCGAGAGTAGTATGAGATGAGGTGAAGGCGCTCGTTTGTCAACGTGGTAATACGGAAAGACAGCTTCATCAATCCATTCGTCTTGTAGCGGCCGCCCTCGAATTGGGCGTTGTCGTGGGGCTCGTCGCTATGCCGTCCCGAGTATAACTTGGGCACGCACTGGTTGCTGCCAAACCCGTCTCCGCGCTTGCTTTCCACTTCCAAGTATCTCATGGCGCTGCCCGACTTACGGCCGGTGCTCCACGATCTGCCATCAGTCCACCTCCTAATTCCAGCCTCCCTCTCATCCCACACGAAGACGGACCCGGGTCGGATCTGCCGCATTTCCTTTGCTGAGGGTCGCCGCTGTATTCGGGGTAGTAGTCCAAGCCTGCATGCCTCAAAGAGCTTTAGGGCATCGCCCGTCGTCAACACATGACCGTAGTACGTCTCCATTTTCTCGTCGTCGGTTTAGGTTTAGGGCCGCCTCTTTTCGCCGGCCAGCTTCCAGGTGAGCAAAGTCGAACCGGAGATCCGGCTATCAATAATAACTCGAGATCTAACCAGGTATTGACGCTGGATACTGTGCCCAACCGGAGCAGCGGAAAGCCTCGCAAGGCAGCTGTGAGCCGAGTCAGCGTTCCGAGGTTCGAAATAATCCAAATTGGATATGCCAAAGGCTTTCGGGTCTTGATCGACGACCACTAACCGGTACTGCCAAGGTCCGCACTCGCAACCAGACGATTACCGGGCATCGACACCTTCCGCCACCCAACCCACCCAGATCGGATTGGGGGCCCAGCCCCGGCATTGCGGTTCCCATTCCGCCACGGTTGCCAATGGCGCAGGAGTCAGAGGCATCACCAAGAGATGTGAAGGTTGAGAGATGGCTGTGGAAGCACCAGGAAACCAGTTGCACCAGGGAGACCTACCAGTTTGATGTCGCATGAGATGGCCTGGGCGGAACGATGCGAGGAAGTTGGTTGAGGGAATTCGGTAATTGAGAGTGCATGGCACTCTGGCATGTGACACGAGCGACACGCGGTGACGGACTTGGCGGGCGCGATCAAGTCCTGGGACAGGCGTACTGGAAACTGGCCCTGGCGCAACACCCCTCGCGCTGCATACCAGTTATCGACGGCTCGCGCCCTCCGTTTGTCTAACGCCGACCCGACTTGTGGACTCATGCGTCACGGCCCTTGCACACCGTGAAACGTCAGGGACCAGGTCTTCGGAGGTCGGTTCACTCTTCCCGCTCTGTGGGCTCGCTGTGGAGAAGTGGTGGCGCACGTGCATGAGTGATAGCCCGACTGGGTGCTAGGAATGTCAAGAGGCCGCCTGTGCGCATCCTGCGGGCCGACATGGCACGAGTGTCCTGTCAGTGGGGGCGGGGAGGGCCGGCCATGGGCCGGAGCCCCACCAATGTTTTGACTTGGAAGGGGGAAGCGCTCATTGGCGCTGTTGCCACCTATCCGCTCCTAACTCTGGCTTTAAGGCACGCTTCGGCTCGTCTGTCAAGTTATGAGCGGGCCTACCCGTGTGACCGGCCTCGGGGTTCCTTGCGCGGATGGATGCTTGCACGACGTGCACGCTCCCTGCCATAAAAGTCAGTTCAACAGAACAGCGAGGAATACAGGACTGTACAACGGTCAGAAGACTTTTCCGGACGTATCGCTGGCGCGAGCGATGGCTGCAAGTAGCTGGTTTGCGCCGTGGTGGAGTCTTGACGTCCGCCGTCAATCCCAGGGCCCAATCATATTCCGTTCTCCCATTGCTCGCCACCGACCTTAGAGCACTCATGGAACATCAATGCATTCAAGTGTCTTGGTGATCACGTACATAGTTAGTCGACATAATCCGCCATCATGTCCTCGAGAAGGACGAGCCTGGGTGCGACTCCCTGTCGCAGGGCCGACTTCTTCGTCGTCACTGTCATCATCAAGGTCGTCGATCTCGTGTCCTCTAAATCACGAGAACTGGGCCCATGGACGCTTGTCACCATCGCCGGTTGTGGGCAACTTCTTCCACATGACTGTGTTTTCCCGGGTAGAGGTTGGGTGGCCGTCTTCTTGCGGCGCCGGAGGATTAGCTCCCAGTCTCTGGTGGTTGGCAATGAAGTTCGCAAGATGGTCATCGACATCGTCGTCTTCGTCATAGTCCAAGCCCACGGGGTTTCCTTTCCATGCCCAGACGGCCCGTGCCTCCCACCACTTGTGACCGGACAAGGATTGCAGGTATTTCGAGTAGGCAATGAACGAGGCTGGACCCTCAAGGTAGAGTCCCTCGTCCTTGAGCATGCCACTGATGTCACACACTTAGGTAGGAAGGCCGTGGGCAAGGGAAACTTGATTCTCTATCTGATACTGGCACGAATCTGTTACTCTTATACTTGTGCCGTTGAGGGCATAGACATGACTCATTGTAAGCAACAGAGTCGTGCCTACAGGCAGCACTTGTGCAGCCTGAAGCCATTAGCAGCTATTGGCCTCGACACTTGAGGCCCGTTCGTGCAACAACTGAGCTCGGCGGACGCCTTCGTGCCGACATTGCCGAGCGGCATCCCCGTAATTTGTAACTCGTTGAGCGCACATACAAGCTCATGGCACGCAATATTATGAGGCTCGGACCCAGAAAAAAGAAGCAGCATGTTCGAAACATTGACGAGGTCCATCCGCAAAGTTGTTAACGCAGGGAGCAGTCTGGGCCGAGAGCTGGACTTGTCGCGGTAAGCTGGGTCACACGGGGAGCGGAGAGCGGCGAGGAAGTCGACCATCTGAGTCCAAGTGTAGCACCGGAATCTGTCAGGCACGAGAGGCGACTCTTAGGGTCTCATTTGGACCTTGAGGTTCCCGTTTGTGGTTGCGGCGCCGGTCGTCGTACTAGCGAGCTACGATGCGGAGGCGGATGCTGGTTATTCTGCGGCGAAAGTTGGGGCTCAGTTCCGCGAAGTAGCGGTTGGGCTTGGGGCCGTGAACATGAGGCAGCCCACCTGAAATATCCTCATCCGGATCGGTACGTAACAGCCTCCTGGCTACGGCCTCTCTCTGTTGGAAGATGTAAGCAGCCGAGGCAATGTGTCTTGCGCGGTCGAATCCGATGCATGGCTGCTCTGGATGCTTGAAGTGAGCTTGCGCAACCGGTGACCACGAGATGCTATTCTTTCTCAGAATTTGCTTGAGTCTCAGGTTCTCCTCGGTCAATGCCCCGTTGGCTCGCCGGAAGAGGGATTCGTAAATCGCTTTGGCCTGATACTTGCTCTTTGTCGCGACACATGGCGTGCTTCTTGCAGAAGTGGGTGTTGCCATGGGACGAAATGGTGTCGCTAGCAATGGGTGTCGGCAGGGGGTCAGAAGAGGGTGTCACGACAAAGGGTGTCGGCAGGGGACGAGGAGAGGGTGTCGTCGGAAGGTGGTGTTGGTAGGGGCTCAGAAGAGGGTGTCACCAAAATGGGTGTCGGCAGGGGACTGCAAGAGGGTGTCGTCGGAAGGTGGTGTTGGTAGGGGCTCAGAAGAGGGTGTCACCAAAATGGGTGTCGGCAGGGGACTGCAAGAGGGTGTCGTCGGAAGGTGGTGTTGGTAGGGGCTCAGAAGAGGGTGTCATCAAAAATGGGTGTCGGCAGGGGACGACAAGAGGGTGTCGTCGGAAGGTGGTGTTGGTAGGGGCTCAGAAGAGGGTGTCACCAAAATGGGTGTCGGCAGGGGACTGCAAGAGGGTGTCGTCGGAAGGTGGTGTTGGTAGGGGCTCAGAAGAGGGTGTCATCAAAAATGGGTGTCGGCAGGGGACGACAAGAGGGTGTCGTGAGAAGAGTGTTGCCATGGCACGCGGAGAACTTGATATGCGACAGCGTGATCTAGAAACGGCTCCAGATCTCTGATGCTGCTTGCCCTCAGTTGCCCCGGCCCTCTCTGGAGGTTTCAATGTATCCAGTTCCGACTCACAGGGCTATCGCCCGGTGACATGGCATGGACGACGTTTCAACCCAAGCGCACTCCTCCTACTGTGGCGAATGCTTGTCATCTGTGCCGATGGGCAACCGTTGGCGACAAACCAGACTTGTTCGACTTCACCAGGTCCGCGACCGCCGTCATTGACTCCAACGCACTCTGTACGGTGTGGCCGCCGGTGAGCCACCGTACCATCCCGAAGTTTCAGAGCCACGAGAGCTCGACCGTGCGACGCAGTCACACTGTGAATACAGGCTGCAGGGTGGAAGGCATGAAGATCATACTGTTAAGGCTACGAGGAACGATCTCCCTTCACCCGGCCGAGGCCCTCCGCTCTGGCTGCGAACGCAGCCGGTGAGGAAAAGCGTTCCCAGGCTCATCATACAGCTATGAGCGAAACCACCGTCCTCTCGCCCGACAAACTGTAGAAGGTTAGAGCGCAAAGTTCGAAGCTTACGAAATGTGGGGAGTGCTAATGTGGGGATTGGTGCGAACCTCGAACTCCGAACCAGTCAAGGCAATCCCAATCCTACGCACTACTGTATCAAGCTTGCTTGTTAATAAAATCACACACGGGAACAGGGCGTCACGACGAACGGGGAAGACAAAGAGCTGGAGATGGAGAAGGTATGGGCTATTGTGAGACTTGGTCAAATTTGGAAGCGAACATGTAATTAAGCAGATAGTTGCTCTATTGGCCAGCTGGTCACCGGGCGTAATCAACTAGTGTGTGTGTGTACGCGATAGCAACAGGACGGCTTGAGAATACGCGACATTGATGGGTCCCTGACGGGCCTAGCATTCACTACTAACCCTCTCGCACATCACCCGTGCATTCAACAACAGGCACCGCTTCAGTCGCCGTAGATAGGACTCTGAACACTTGGAGAATCGCCTTCAAGCTTGCTTGTTAATAAAATTACACACGGGAACGGGGTGTCATGACGAACAAGAAAGACAAACAGCTTGAGGTAGAGACGGTACGGGCTATTTTGAGACCTTGTCAAATTTTGGAAGCGAACATGTACGTTTAGCAGATAGTTGCTCTATTGGCCAGCTGGCCACCGGGCGTAATCAAATTGTGTGTGTGTGTGTAACAAGAATGTCAAGTAAGCAGATAGTAGCCCTATTGGCCAGGTTGCCACCGGGCGTAATCAACTAGTGACTGAGTGTACTGTACCGTGATGGTGTGCGGAATGAGATGGTGTGACGCGAAGTGGTATGGACGCTGATGGCGTTGACCCCTGTCTTCCACGGAGCTGCTTCCTACCTACTCCTCTGAATAGGTTCTGTCGTGGCTAGTCATGAGTCTGTCCCTCCGGTGAGGTACTGTATGTAGCCGCGGTATGTTGTCACGACACAGCGCTGAATTGTCTGAGCCGCCATTACATTGGGGGTCATTATCTCTACATGCTGCAGTACCATTCAGCCTTTGCACTAATCTGCACTCTTGCGATATTGACGCAGATACTGTACTGTACTTTCTGGGTCGTAAACTGTTTGCGTCTGACCTGAATCGGCACAGGTCTAGCCAACAATGACCGGTATCTTGTTCGACAAAGGCCTCACGAGGCAAGACCTCCTCGTCCTCCAGAATCTTGCGGCGGATGTTCGGGACTACCGGCGGAGGAGACGGAATAAAGAGCAGAAACAACCAGGTAAAGGCAAGTCAGGAAGTGACCACCATTGTACGAACGCGGGTGACCGGGCTCTGCGCGAGCATAAAGAAGAAATATACGGATGTCTGGATAAGACTTGTTAACAGTACATGCAGCTCGGAAGCGCGATGCAGCTACATTGGCGACGCTCAAGGCTTTCAACGACCCTGCTGGCGCGCAATTCGAGCCCACTATCCTCACCAGTACCGAGTTGCATAATCTACATTTGCCTGAGATTTTGGAAAGTTGGCTCTTACGACCCTTACTTCGCACAGCGCGCTCTGTGCTTCGCGTCGAAACGGATGTGGTGATGATCATGCATCTACTGCTCTACTTCTGTACCTCCGTGCCGAGCGCAGCTTTGCTCTATTGGAACTTCTCCTGCGTACATGGGCTGCTACACTTGGCCATGCAGGCGACGTACATGGGCACATATACTCTCATGATGCATCAACATATACACCTTGGCGGTATCCTTAGCAAGCGTTATGCCGTTTTGGATGCCGTCTTCCCCTATATCACAGATCCGCTTATGGGACACAGCTGGAATTCTTACTACTACCACCATGTTAAGCACCATCACGTGGAGAACAATGGTCCGGATGACCTGTCCTCCACCATGCGCTACCAACGAGACAATTTCGTTCATTTTTTGTGCTATGCAGGGCGATTTTACTTTCTCATCTGGCTCGATTTGCCGTTATACTTTCTCAAGAAGAACAGAATAGGATTGGCGACAAAGGCAGCGCTGTGGGAACTAGGGTGGTACGCAACGCTGTGGCATTTATACAGTCTGAATGCAAAGGCTACCCTTGTTGCATTCATCCTACCACTACTGGGGCTTAGGGCGGGCCTCATGGTCGGGAATTGGGGTCAGCACGCCTTCGTCGATAAGGGAAGGCCAGACTCTGACTACAGGTCCAGTATTACATTGATCGATGTTTCGGCAAGTGTTCTTGCCCACTGCAAGTTGAGCATCTGCGGGCTGACGTTGTGTAGAGCAATCGCCATTGCTTCAATGATGGCTATCACACATCTCACCACCTCAACCCGCTGCGGCATTGGCGCGAGCACCCTGTGTCATTCATAGAGTCGAAGGCAGAATACGCGTCGCAGGGTGCTCTCGTTTTTCACGGCATCGATTTTGTCATGATAACGGTGCGTTTACTTCTGAAGGACTACCGTACCCTGGCGGAGTGTATGGTCCCAATTGGTGGCCAAATATCAATGACCATGGACGAGCGAGTGGAGTTCCTAAAGGGTCGTACACAACAGTTCACGGAGAAAGACATACAGCGAAAGCCTTAGCCGATGCAGACATAACCTTCAACATTCTGAAGGTGGTGCAACGAATGTTCGAGCGATAGTCCCACTGGGACCAGAGGTTATTGGTGTGGCGCGAAGCCCGTTGAGAATGTGAATACACGACCTCTCTTTCAAACTCTGCTTGTAAATAATGATGTTACGATTGGCCCGTACCATGGTTTGCAACAAACCCGGGACGATTGGCGGACGACTGGGCGGTAATGTGCATGGTCATGGACGATGTGAACAATGGCGGTCGCATTAGTGGCCGGGGCCTTCCATGTCCCACCCCTCCATCAACCCAAATGACTTGGGACGAGTTCCTTTTTTATTTCTTCGCTACCAAGCCCAACACGACATACTTGTATCTAATCTCGTAGGGTATTGATTGACTCCACTTCATGCTCGACCGTCGTCGCCTCCGGCAGATTTTGTTCAACGTGAACGGGTCGCCTGCTTGGCAGAGCTGACAACTGATCTTTGCGTGCGACCTGGGGCCATTCGTTGTTCCAAGCGCCTCGCCGACAGGTGCAAAGGCTGTGATGCACTTTGCCGTCGGCTTCCTACATATTATCGAGGCGAGCACTACCGTCGACGTCAGCACTGCAGAGGCCCTATCGTGCAAATTGCTTTAACTTCGAGGGCGGTGGCCGCAGACGTAGTCGAAGTCTGGCTTGCTGGCATCACCAGTTAGTTGCTCATCGACACGGGTGAATAGCGTCCGTCACGGTAGGAGAAGTGTCCGCTCGGGGTGAGATGTCGTCTATGCCATCACTGGTAGCCCTGTGATCCGAAACCAGATGAAATGAAACGTTCAGAGAGGTCTGGGGGACCTGGATAGCACGCAGGGAGCACTGGAGCCATTTCTGGGTCACTCTGTCGTGTATCAAGGTCTCGTCCAGGGAGACACCCTCTTCTCAGCCCCTGGCAACATCGATCTTTAGGCAACAATCTGCCCTTGTCCGCTGGCGACACTCTCTTCTGGTCCCCGGCGCATGCCTTGTAGCCTGAGTGGTGTGAAGCATGTCGGTCTGCAGAACATGTGCTGTGAAGTTCTGCAGGACGAGTGATGTGAAGTATGAAGGCTTGCAGGACGTGTGGTGTGAAGCTGGCAGCCTGTAATGTAGTCACGCGGTGGGACCTTCAACGCTTGTCAGGCGCTCGCTCCGATCGACGCCGTCTCAATGATGAACATCTGGGTTGCCGTGCAAATCTGTATATGCAGCTCTTTCCGCGCAGCTAGGGAGGCGGTAGGGTTGGACACGCTGTTCTTGATGGCAGATCAATCAAGTTGGCTACGAGAGACACTTTGAGAGGTGCTGCAACTGTTACCCCCTATGTGCGCATCGTAAGAACGTATGCTCTGCAGTTTACGTTTCGTCCCGTTACAAGTCCGCATTGATTCGTTGTCCCCGGAGACTCTCTGTCAGCGCCGGCCACTCACTGTGGGATCTAGCGAGGTACTCATGTGAGCGGCGCAACGGCAGACGTGACACGGCGGTAAGACATCGCATCCTTGTTGAGCAGTGCCCATAAACTCTGACATGATAGAGGCAACTCAAAGCCCCTCAGCACCATTAGGATTTGTCGGAGTATGCAAGCTCGCCAAGAGGGAAGGAGGGTGCTGGCAAGTGCCCGCCCAGTTCAAGCACGGGCGTCAAGAATCATCTTCCGTAGCGTCGCCTGGTACTGAGCTCTGTCCGCCATAACGATTCTCATACATCCGCCGAGCGGATGGAGTCTGCGACCCTTAATCTGGCCCTGTGTGCGGTGCGTGGCCCCCTGGGGTCTGGTTCACCAAGTACATGCCGTAACTGGAGCCATACTGCCTGCCAAAGGACATGATGGGTTCATCTTGGCCAGCTCTTGGCTGCTGGAGGTGAAAGGCAGGCGACTGAGCTCGGTGTACCGACTCGTACTGGGTTGCGTAAGTCCCAGTACTATGGCCTAGAGTCTGTGACCACATGGGCTGGTTGGTATAGTAGTGTGACTGAAGAGACTGCGGATATGGGTTCTCCCTCAACGCTTGCGGAGGGTGCGGCGGGGTCACGAGCGGCTGGGTAGCAGCAGCTGAGGCAGTCGTGTATGCTGATATGTGCGGACGGCCGGCAGTGGCGATGCGGTCGCCAGCGCCAGCTGGCTGCTGCTCATGTGTGCCAGGGGACGATGGCTGCTCTGGACGGTGCGGCCAACCTCTTTGCATGTGGCCGTACGGTGTGTCGCGCTGGCAAGTGGAATATCCACTTACCCCGACAAGGTCAGGTGGCAGCACCCGAGATTCGTGTGCGGTCGAGATCATGTCCATGGCCGGGTTATGGTACGGCGGGCCAATGATCTGCCGACTTGAAGTTCCATTGGCGGTGCTGCTCCATTCTCTTGAGAAGGCTCCGCTAGAATACGTCGAAGCCACAGCCCAGCCGGGCGTCACTGCCGTGTTCTTTGGTGGAGCTGCCGTCGTGCCTGCAAGTTTGGATCGCGGTGCATCAGGCAGCGATGGCATTTCGGTTGCTGTACTCAAGGCGACTTCTGTGCCGGGGTAGCTCGGCAAGTACTTGTTTCTGGACTCGGCCGTGGCCCGGCTTTTGGAGCCTCGTCGCTTTTCGCCCGCGGGGTCGGCTTTGGTGAAACCCTGCTTGCGCGCCAGCGTTTCCCAATAATCGTCACGGACCCTGCGCCCATCCGCAATAACGCGGCTGCCAAACTGTCGAAACATGGATCGGGCCGTCACAATGGTGATGTGCCGAGAGCGGTACGAGAATGGAAGGATCTCACGCTGCACGAGATCGTCCTTCTCGACTTGGCTGGCGACGATCTTATACAACGACCGATTCTTGTTAAACAGCAGATAAGAATCTCGGTATCCTAGCTTTTTAGCGCATTCGGTCGCCAGCATAAAGAGTTTGTCACCTCGATTAGCCACAAGAAATGTCCTACACCGGTAACGTCTTCCGCCTAGAAGTTGGCCGTTTGCCATGACCTTCTTCTCTCCAAATTTGTCAACCTCTCGCGGAAGGTATTCGTCACCCATCTGATTCAACTGGTCTGTCGTGTGATGTCTAGGATTCGGGAGGGCCTTGGGCGGCGACCATGTCATCACCGACTTCGGGGTTTCGGCCGGCGGTGCCGAGCGCTCGGCGGTCGCATGATCAGGCGTACTGGTCCTTTGTGACGGAGAGGTTTGCGGCGGCTGGTCGCGGTGGTCGCCTGACGGCGTGCCATGGGACGAAACGGGTGACTTTCGGGTCGCCTCGGACGGCTGCGTTTCGTGAGAGCGTTTCCGTTCCATTGTGTGTTGTCTTTCTGGGGCGCGATCAGGGAGCCAGTGACGCGGCGGCACGCGCAGTCGAGGGCAGAGCTGCGGCTATCAATGGACGAACCCGAGGATGGCAGTGGCGCTGGCGCACCTGGACGTAATGTTAGACTGTGTCGCTCTGCACGCATCCCAAGACCGAGTATGGTAGCGAGACGGTTCACCTGAGATAGCTGTCAATGATGAGTTACCCAGAACTGGACCTGGCAAGTCAACTGGCGACCTCGGTGTCGTGCGCTGGATCGAGGGGTTGGGGAGGGGACGGGAACAGCGGCTTGTAGTAATGCTCGCCATGTCATGCACCTGAAGAGGCGTGAGTGAGCGGCGGCTTCCCCATAACAGCACTCCGCGTGGCGTTATTGCTGCCGCATTGCTAGCTGGACTGCTGCCTGGGTGCCAATGTCGCGACCATGTTAGACCAGTTCTTGGTTGCAAAAGCAGACTAACCAGTTCCAGCGGAGCACGTGACAACCAGCAGATGACCCCTGGAGACAAGAAGCGACGCGCTCAAGAGTGGCAGAGGAAAAAAGTAGCGCTCAACCCATCCCTGCAGGTTGGCAAGTCCAAATGGGTGTGAAGCGAAGTGATGTGGTGTGAAGGTAAGTAAGGTGGGTGAGTAGCGGAGTGGCGGGAAGCGTGTTGGTGGGCAGCGAGGTGGTGTGAAGGGAAGTAGGATGGTGTGAGGCTCAGCTAGGCGCTTCTTCTGGCTGCATCGCAAGCAAATGCGCAGCGCCACGGCCGACACCGTTGCCAAGGCCTCAACCGCACGAAGAGAAAGCCCCTGCTATGCTGCTGTATCGGACACCGTCTCGTCTGTTGAAGGGGCTACGTAAGCCACGGCCGGTCCGGCACTTTGCCATCGACATTTGACGCACTCTTCACGGCGACCACCCACGGGCGAAGTTGGTCACGTAACTATGCAGTTCTGTTTAACCGGTCTTGACGATCCTACTACGAGTACGTCTCGCCAGCTTGGTAGGCCCGGGGATACCGGGCTACTATCCTCATAATGGAGCAAGTCAGCGTGTCGACCTATTGGCCTAGATCAAAGAAAGCACGTCCCGAGTGTCAATATCAGCCCAAGTTCCAAGTTCTGCTGGGGTGTCGGTCCTAGACCCTTCCGCGGCCGATCCTCCCCCATTCCCATATGAGGAAGCTTTGGCTCCTCCACGCACTGCAGCAGGCTGCAACGATGGAAGATGGACGGCCAAGTTGCAGATTGACCCTTTCCCGCCGACTGCAGGACCGCACCCAGGATGAGCCATTGTCGGCGCTCAGACGAGGCTGTCAGCGTTGCAGGCAAGCAAGCATGGCGAGGGTGTCAAGTGCGATGGTGTGGAGACTCGCGGGATGAAGGTCGATGGTGTGAAGCTTCATATTGAAGAAAGGGCTGACGAGCAGGGGACACGGGTCCTTGTACTGCACCCATGTCCCTACCCCTGCCTTCCCATGTCCCTGGGCCATGGGCCACATTTGGCCAGCAAGACCAGTCGCCGCAGTGGCGATCTAGAAACGGCTACGATCCTTCGACACCGCCTCTCATTCTTCACACCACGCTTCCTTCAAGCCGACTTTGCTTCACACCACTGTTCCTGCAAGCCTGCATGCCTCACACCACATGTCCTGCACGCCTGCATGCTTCACACCACTCGTCCTGCGAGCTGTACACCACCCGTCCTGCAAGCCGATTTTGCTTCACACCACTCATCCTGCGAGCTTCACACGACACATCTGCGAGCCAACTTGCTTCACACCACTCGTCCTGCAAGCCTACAGTACATGCTTCACATCACTCAGGCTACAAGGGCTGCGTAAGGGACGGAGTGATCCAGAAATCGCTCCTGTTTTTCGTGTTCGCTACCGAGCTTCCCCGAAACTCTCTGCAAGTTTCATCGCACTCAGTTCGAAATCACAGAGTTACTAGTGATGGCATGCATGACGCCCGAGTGAGAACTCCCTCTACAGACGCTTTTCATCCGTGTCGATGAGCAACTAACTGGTGGTCGGCATAAGCCAGGCTTCGGCTTCACTACGTCTGCGGCCACCCCCTCCAACGTCAAAGCACGATGGGATCTACGCAGTTCCGGCGTCGCCTACAGGTACAGTAGTGCGCGTCTCGATAACGGGCGGGAAGACGATGTCGGACATCATAGCCTGCGAACCGTTCGGGCACTTCGAATAACGAATGATCCCAGGTCGCACGCAAAGCTAAATTGTCAGCGCCAAGTAGGCGAGCCGTGTACGTCGAACAAAAAACGCCGGCAGCGACGACGACCGAGCATGAAGTGGAGTCAATCAATACCCTATGAGATTAGATACATGTTCTGTTGGGCTTCGCAGCGACGTAATAAGCACGGGACCCGTCCCAAGGCACTTGGGTGGATGGAGGGGTGGCATTTCCGTTCACAGATGGGACGTGGAAGGCCCCGGCCATGAATGCGACTGCCATTGTTCATATCGTCCATGACCATGCATCATACCGCCCAGTCGTCCGCCATCCGGCGTTTGTCGCAAACCGAAGTGCGGCACGGGGGCTAAAGCGTCTGTTCCTGCGGCGCGTACCCGCTACAGCAAAGTTTGCAGTCAGTCGCCCTGGTGAACAGGCATACAGTACAATGCATTCTTCAGAAGCCAGAACACGTCGCCGGTAAGTTTCAAAAGCAGGTACAGTAGCGGAAGGGTCTATGAACAACACCCCGCGTTCGCGTCCGCCGCATCGGCTACAAAGGCCGCGAGACGAAGGATCTCAGTAGAGCAGGCAGCAGTTTGCAAATTTTGGGAAGATAAATTATCTGTTATTCCAACTCAAGTCTTCAGTGTCGTTGTACCAATGCAGTCATATTCTCGTAATCTCAGATACCGCATGTCTCGCCCAGTATGGGTTCCACCGGACAGGCCTCCATGGCACTACCATACTCGTCTCGCACCTCTGTCCACATTGCATCCTGTCTATCTAGAAGCCGGAAATGACACTCTCCACCAGTGTTTCGGCAGAGGATGACGTTGTTTTTCGCTATGCGACCTCCATATGCGAAATCCCCAAAAGCAACTACCTGTAGGGAAGCTATGCCTTGTGGCCCGAATGCCCACTGAGCAAATCGGTGAAACTTGTCTCTGAGGTCAGGTCCAGTGCGAGGTATGGCGAGAGTTTGCGATGTCGACGCTGGCCGGGAGGGATTCAAAGCCCACGAGGCAGTGCACGAGAGGTCTGAGGCCGACTGGCGGATGTGAAGTACTTTCAACGCGGTTCTTGATCGGAAGGGTTGCAGAATATATTTCTGCCCAGGTTGTACATAGCCCAAGCTCGGTGTGTGGCCCGGCGACTTACCAAGAGTTCTGGAACACAGCTCAGGCCGAGGAACTCGAGATCAAAGCTTGCAATAGGGTTGTGCGATGGATTTTCGGCAATGTGGAACAACTCCAGTCCCCAAAGAGCGAGGTCCGGTTGGTCATGCTCGTCTGAGAAGAGACCAGACCTATCGCGGGTTCTCTGATGCTGCACGAACCTCCTCAGAGTTGCATGGCGGCGAGCAATGCAGCTCCAGATATGAAGGGTGTGAACCGGCGCAATTTGGTTTAGAAAGAGCTCATTAAGCCCCTGGAAGGCATTTAGGAAGCGGAGTATTGGCTCCTCTATCCCCTCACCCTCGTCCGGTCCCTGAATCTCGAGTGTTTTTAGCTTTATGGGTAGTTTGAGTTGAACGACTCGCGTTAGAAAGTCGTCCCACCCAGGGTACATGCGTAGTGTAAGGGATTTCAAGCTGTCAAAGTTGATAACACGTGCCATAGACCAAACGAGTGGTACTTGCGTAAGAGATAGAGTACGGAGAGTTGGCAACCGAGGGCTCGGAGACTGACTGCTGAATCCCAGCATTCCATTGACAAAGAAGTTCTGTACGCCAATGCCACGGTCATCTTCTTCGTAGCTGTCGTAATCCAGGTCGTCCCATAGCGATGGCCAGTCCACGAAGTCCAATATTAAAGTCTGTAGATGTGGTGAATTGTTCCTGATGGCGATAGCAGCGGCGGGGAGGTCTTGAGCCGAAGGCGCTTTCCAACACAGGCTTTGAAGTTTCCGGAACGATGACAAAGATATGTCACAATTCTCATCATAGCAATGATAGCAAGGACAGGCATAGTCTGTCGTCAAACTCAAGGACCCAATATTGGCGTGTTTGATCGAAACAATCCCGCTGTCGCCAAGAATTTCCGACGCAATACATGTTCCCAGATCCCAGCTAATATTTCTTGTCAGCATGCGCGGTCCACGCACAATTCAGAGCGATGGTATACCGTACCTGAAACTTTGCAATTGCTCGTCCCCAAACTGACCAAGCGTTTGCTCAGCCCTCTGGGTGAGGCGAAGGAACCGCCTTTGAGACCTGTCATCGAAGTCGCAATCGGGATCAGAGTCAAGCTCGTCTTCATCGGAGTCCCATAAAATCGCAAGATCTTTCGCATGAGGACAGCGCCGTGTTGTAGCATACTTCAGCTCCGCGCGGAAGTGAAGTTGCGTCATGAGTTGCCACGTAGGTGGCAACGGCGCGACTGGGATCCTATGAAGATGATACTCGCTCCAAGGCTCGATCGTGATCGATTGCCAAAGAGTTCCGGCAACGACTCCGTGAAGGTACCTTGAGACACGGGAAAGGGACTTCAAATCCGTTTTCCTTAGCAGCAGAGGCGGCAGTCAGCACGAGTTCTGTACCAGGGCATCAAGGGACGGACCATCCCAAGCACAAGCTCCAACACTTCCTGGGGCAGCTTCGCCAGCATTTCGGCTGTCATGAAGCATTAGAGGTCCCAATATCCAATATGAAGTGCGAAGTTATCGGAGCTGTGAATTGCATCGCATTGATTCCGCGAGGGCAAGGTGAAGCAACAAGTGCACGGCTTTCCTAGAGTCAGCTCGTAGGAGGAGCCAGACGTACGTACAGCTCTTCCTAGGCCTAGCCATAAGGGAATTGCACCCGAAATCCAGCCCTGATGCCGCAAGCGCCTCATAACTACTCTAGACCATGTGTGTCATTACGTTGACGATGATACGCTGGATACAGTGAGATCTCTGGGTAGATCACTACTGACGTCCATTGCAGTACATTAGACCGTATACCATTGGCCAGTCAAGGTCGTCCGGCGACGTAAAAAGTCGCCACCCGTCGTTCTTGTCCATGCACGCAAAGCAGCGCGCAATGGCTTGGCGGTAAGAAGAATTGTCTGCACACTTCTCCGCCACACTCAACGTGCTTATTGTTTCTGCAAGGTTCCATTCGAAGGATGGAGCAGTGCACTCGGCATGGCAGCCCGCCTTGGTCAAGGCATCTGTAGCACAGGAGACCGCCCCTACCAAGATTGAACCCGCGAGTATTGTGCGGTAGCTTAGGATGAGCATATTTAGGAATGACTTTTAAATGTTACTGTGGATATTATAATTCGGAGCATTAACGTCTCGAAATTGAAATCGGAAAAAATCCTGCAACAGAATGGATGAGAGAGGGCTTCATTTTATACAGTATCTGTCCGCCAACCGTCCCCCAAATTGCTGCAAGCGTCAACACAACGGCAGCCTCGAACAAAGGATGGTTATGCAGCGCGGCAAGGGAGGAGGCGGAGCTCGGAACAGCCCAAAGGAGCTCCTGCTAGCAGAGTGCCACTACTGCCTTGGTAACCAAGGAGCCTCTCTCTCTCTCTTGTGTTTTCTGCCGCTGTTTTGAGCGTCAGTACTGTAATGGTGAGTTGCTTGAGGCCGCATCAATCCTGGTGCTTTACAGTACAGTACAGTACAGCTATGAGCGAAACTGCCGTCCTCCCGCACACACTCTTCAATGATCTCCGAGGAGGATTGACCACCTCCGACGTCGAGAGAAATGTGGGCCGACCGTGCTAACGCGAAACGATGAACATGGGCTGTATTAGCCGCAGCTTAGCCGGCTGTCAGGCACGTTGGACCTTGCTCGCCGCAGCCGTGTGACCAGTCCACCTTCCGCGGATTTGCCCACGATGCTAATGGCCCAATTATGCCGTGTCCCAGCATTCCATGGGTTTCAGAATTTGATAAGTGACCTTCAGATTAAAAATATACCCTGGATGCGGCAAAAATGTTTCTCCTACCAGGCTGTCCATTATTGAGCCTGCTCCCTCTGCTGCCGACTAAGCTGTCGGCCAACAGCTACCAACCGACCAAAACAGCCTCTGGGAGGACCTCCGGGGATAATCCGATCATGATGACGCCACCAGATGCACAGCCTAGCGCAGCAAACGACCCTGACACCGCAGAAGCGGACGGTCGGTATTCTTTCGGTAACCAGAGTAGGGGAGATCCGTTCCAGGCAACCCAGCAACTGTCCGCGGTGATACTCAAAGCGGAGTCACCCGCGAGTGCATCATCTGCCGAAGGCTCGGCAGAAGATCCCTCTGAAACCCGGCGCACGCCGACAGAACCACGATCGGTCCACAAATTTGGATCGTCGGCCCGAAACGATATACACTTCGATGAATAACCGACGTGCGACTTCTGGATGCACTCGCCTGTGGCCGTACGCCACAATCGAATCGTATTGTCAACGGAGCTTGATGCCACGAGCGCAGAGTCGTGTGAGAAGGCCACCGACGTGACCAAGCCGTCATGGGCCTCAAGCGTCTGGACGCACTCACCCGTGGCCATACGCCACACCCGAATCGTGTTGTCCGAATAACCCGATGCCACGAGCGCAGAGTCGTGTGAGAAGGCCACCGACATGACCAAGCTGTTATGGCCCCAAAGCGTCCGGATGCTTTCGCCCGTGGCCATACGCCACACCTCAATCGTATTGTCCCAGGAGCCTGATGCCACGAGCGCAGAGTCGTGTGAGAAGGCCACCGACGTGACAAAGCTGTTATGGCCCTCAAGCGTCCAGATGCACTCGCCCGTCGCCGTGCGCCACACCCGGATCGTATTGTCAACGGAGCCCGATGCCACAAGCGTAGAGTCGTGTGAGAAGGTCACCGACGTGACAGAGCTGTTATGGCCCTCAAGCGTCCAGATGCACTCGCCCGTCGCCGTGCGCCATACCCGGATCGTCTTGTCGTCAGAGGCCGATGCCACAAGCGCAGAGTCGTGTGAGAAGGCCACCGACGTGACCGTATTGCTGTGGCTCTCAAGCGTCCAGATGCAATCACCCGTCGCCGTACGCCACACCCGAATCGTCTTGTCATCAGAGCCCGATGCCACGAGCGCAGAGTCGTGTGAGAAGGCCACCGACGTGACCCTATCGCTGTGGCTCTCAAGCACCCAGACGCAATCGCCCGTCGCCGTACGCCACACCCGAATCGTCTTGTCATGGGAGCCCGATGCCACAAGCGCAGAGTCGTGTGAGAAGGCCACTGATCTGACTGTGTTGCTGTGGCCCTCAAGCACCCAGATGCACTCACTTGTCGCCGTACGCCACACGCGAATCGTCTTGTCATGGGAACCCGATGCCACGAGCGCAGAGTCGTGTGAGAAGGACACCGACTCGACCCAGTCGTCATGGCCCTCAAGCGTCCAGATGCACTCGCCCGTCGCCGTGCGCCACACCCGGATCGTATTGTCCCAGGAGCTCGATGCCACAAGCGCAGAGTCGTGTGAGAATGCCACCGACGTGGCTTTGTCGCTGTGGCCCTCAAGCGTTTGCAGACATTGACTCCAGTCATAATTTACTCTTGGTTGTGGTGATATCCATCGCGGAATGTCGCTCGCGAACGTAGTGCGCACTCTGCTCCTTTGTGGCGTAAAAATGAGGAGGGAGGAGTACACTTGAAGTGGCGTGTTCTCGATGGCGAAACTATATGCTTGGACGAAACGCATTGCGTCGTCTAGGAATTCAACCAGTGGTTTGGGTCCGTCGTCCTGACTTGGAATTAGCTGTGTGCATCCGCTCATGACCTATACGCACCACGGACCTTGTAGAGTAGTTGCAACGCCCCGACGAGATGAACGCTTTCCCTGGATCTGCCTATGAGGCTTAATGATTCTAACCAATGAAGGAAATGCCCCTCCAGAAAGGTCATGACCTGGTCGCAATGGCGAGCAGGTTCGGCTCCGTTTTGTAAGTGATAGACCCAGTATAGACAAGCATACTGAACCTCTGGCGGGACAGATGCCTCGATTGTGTGTTGATCGATGGCCGACTGAAGCGTCCCTAGAGCCTTGACATCGCATATGTCTTGTCGAAGGGATTTGAGCACACGCAGGCAGTGCGCCGCCATCCCCTGGTGGGTCTCTTTCTCGTCTACCCAGAACGGGTGATCTGCTCGTTGACTTGGGTCCACTAGGAAATCGCGGAAGGACAGATGAAGCGGCCGCACCGGTGCCTCTGCCGTTTCCGGGACACTAAGTACAGAGTGTAGCACGTCCAGTTTGTCTTCGATGTCCTGTTCAGAGATATCGAGAATTCGGGCCAGCGGTAGTACCGGCAGAGGGCTCGCGAGGACGACAATGCTACCGACAATAACTCGAAACGCCTGAACACTCTCCTCCCTTTGCTGAACGGAGGTTCCATCGATCATGTTTTCCAACACAGGCAGGTAGGTTGCAGCCAGTTGTGAGCCTTCCCCTTCTGCTCGAAAAAGTACCTTGGCAAGTTGCCGGTCCGGTGACCCGAGCCTTCGATCACCGATAAAACGGCACACGGTCGCTGCGAAAATGAAAAGCGGGATTGCCATGTGGACAAGGGCCATCAACTCGGAGGCACCTGGCCAGTCCTCTGGTAGCTGTCGCTCCTGCCGCACCGTCGAATTGTAGTCGCGTCGGATTCTCCGCAGCTCCTCATGGAAAAAGGTGTTGATGTCATGCGTGATCACATGTTGAAATATCTCATGAAGCCTGAAGTACTGATACTCGCCCTCAATGTCCCTGAAACCAAGACGGATAGGCAACTCTGGTCTGCTTGTTAGAAACACCTTCACTCGCGCCGGCTGCGCCTTTGCGGCACGCGACAGGAGACGGAACATCAGCTCAATGTCTTTTTCATTCTCACATTCATCCAGCGCGTCGAGGACGACGACAGGTATTGGGCTCGATGGATCAGAAGCTATGATTGAAAGTGGCTGCCAAACGAGCTTGTCAAACTGCTCATGTGCTGCCTTCCTCAAGATGCCGGGGCAAGTTTCCATGGCGTCCTTAACATGCGGAGCGATCGTCGGTATGTTGTTCGCCAAGTCGACTGCAAGGGTGGGGGAAAACTTCGACATGCTAGCCCGATCAGTCTCGCCTCTCTTGAAGAAAAAGCTTGCGCCAAGACGCTGGTTGTGGGCTAGATTTCGGGCGACTGTCCGAGCGATGGTGGACTTCCCAGTGCCGGCCATACCGTTGAGCCAGAAGACAGCCACGGCACCAGAATCAAGGGCCCACAGTGACAATTGGTGCAGGAGGTCGACCCGGGTTCCCTGAAGGCATGTCGCATGATGCTCTTCAGCGCGAGAGTCGAACGAAGCACCCTTGGCAACTTCAGACTCGAGTCGAGCGAGCACAGTCCTCCGATCGAGATCGAAAATGATGTTCCTAACCATAGCTATGTCAGCTCCACAGTCGTGGTTTTGGCCAGACCTTCGTACGTCTGATCGACCTGCAGGGCAAGATTGATCGCCTGCGTGCATCGCGCAATGTTTTGCATGATCTTTTCGACTTCTTTGCCCTGGAACGGCCATCTGAGGGTGCGGAGCCCAACTCGTGCAAATATCTCGCGTGCCGACGTTGGGCGAAGTCGCTCGTACACCGCTTGCAGTTCGGACTCGGAGTGCCGGACAGAGTTGCTTAGCTGCTGCGATGCTTTGAGTCTCTCCCCGCTTGGCCCACCGAGTAGCTCCTTGACGCTATTCGCAGCGCGCTGGAGCCCGTCCACTTCCAGGCGGAATCGGACAATGTTATCCTTGGCATTCTTGACGGACTTGCAGTACTCGACGCAGCAGTCAGCGACTTTCACGGACAGGTCTACGACCGCGATGACATTCGCCGCAATGCCGAGCCCTTCCATATTGGTCCGCGGTCGCCGAGCGCATGTCGAGTGTCGTGGATTTCGCTGGATGGAAAGAACACAATCAAAGGGTCATCTTGACCCGGGCCCCACGCATGGTTCGCAATCGGAGGGCGGACAGCACAGCCTCCAGCGGGGTCGACGGCAGCCTCACAACGGACGACTGGTTGGATGCGACTGGAGGCTCAGACGCCTTGTGTTGGCACAACGGCGCCCAGAGGAGCCCGTCGATTGGGTAGCGGAGTGGGAGCCAGCCAGAAGGACTGCCCCCAGGCACCAATCATTCCGCTCCCCCAGCGATGCCGCCAGCAAGCGAGCAGGGTTCCTATTGGGACTGCGACAAGTGCTAACAGAAGAGCACGCTTTTGTCGTACCCAGCATCGAGTTACTGTGTGATCAAAGCCATCGCATGTTACCCTCGACTTACAGCGCATCGGAGTATGTTTGTCGGCGTCGCCTGCGGCGGCACGACCTGGTGGATCCCTGGCCAGCACGGGCCCTTGTCACGAAGGACCCAGAGTCGAATTGCTCTCGGATTTCCCTCTTCCATCAACAGCGACATGAACGCAGTGAACAAGACTTTCAGTGACACAGAGACCGCAAGCCAATCCTCTAATGCTTCCAGTATCCATCCACCCCGTAACGATGCACATCCCCCTCCACGAAGCCAGCTCCGGCCCCAGCGTCCGACTTTGCCCTTCGTGCCGTATCCCGACTGGGCCCCGACTCAGTCGTACGATTACAACCCTCCGGTCTGCATCAAGTATGTCATGGAATGGAAGGTGGCCTTCAATAACAGGAAGATCCGCATGCATACAGAAGACAATCTCGTGGTGGCGCCCAGCGAGTTCTGGAGTGAGAAATTGTGCGCAAAGATCCGCGACATCGCGAAGACGACGTCGAAGCCCAGTAGACCCGATTCATCAACCATTGTCGTATCCGTGAACGAGAAATCCGAGCCTGCCATAACAAAAAGCTTTGCGGAGCTTGAGATCGATTGGTCCTCTGTGGAACGGCAGCTACAAGATTGGAGCCATCTTCTCCGCATCGGGAAGAGGCTGAAGGTTGACGCCTCATTCAAGTTTGCGGAGAGTGGCAAGGCGGCCCGTACCGCTGGGCGTGGCGCCACTGCCACGCAGCTTGCGGAGTCTGACGTGAGAATCGATGCGGAACAAGCATCGCTCGGTGACCAATCGCCGTACAGGCTCGTGTACCAAGCGTTCCGTTGCCCAGGACCGCCATGTGACCGTGGGCCGTACTGCTGGTTGGACCCCAATGGTCACAAACACTACAAACTCATGACGCATCAACTCAAGAGCCTCGTCAAGTTTGTGCAGGAAGGCAACACATTGCAGGGGCCTGGCGACGTCCCGGACTATATTCGCGAGCAACTATATGCCGAAGAGCAGCAGCTCACCGATCGTAGGAAGAAAAGGAAAGTCTCTCCGTCGCCTGCAGAAGGTATGCAACCCATGATCATCAACAACTATATCCCATCGCAGCAAGATGCCAAGCGATATCCGGAGCCCTCTACCACTGGTGCGCGGGATGCCTCTGTTCCACGTTCGCTGCCGCTTAGCATTCCCGGCCTACGAGATGAAGCCGTCAAGGAATACTGTAGATGGCATTGCTCCCAAGTGGGGAGCATGGACCAGAAGAGGGCCTATGAGCTGGCCCGTGATCTAACCTTGGCGAGGAGCCTTGATCTGGAGCTTGTGGACGAGGACAACGACGCGCAGTTTTACATCGACAAAGGTGTATCGGAGGGTGTGGCACGTCGTTTTGTTCGAGATGTCCATGTCTTCTTGGAGCAGTATGTGTAACTCTAGGCGTATGTAGTGCCCAGCCCGCGTGGGTTTAAGCCAGGATTCACTCCGGCGTTGCTTCAAGCGAGATCCCAGCATGTCGAAAGTGGCCCTCTGCACTAGCTTTGCGGCGACCGACAACCTCCACACATTCCTCAAGGAAGGATATGAAGTCGTCCTTGACAAAATCAATCTGATCCTCCCACACTTGCCTGATGTAGGTCTTCAGTTCCCCAAAGAACTCCTCGATCGGGTTCAGGTCAGGCGAGTAAGGGGGAAGGTATAACAGCACTACCCCCGCATTGTCGCACATCTGTTGCAGTCGCTCGGAGTGATGGAAGGACGCATTATCCATGATCAGCACGGACTTCGGGTTGGGCCATCTCCCGCAGTAGGGAAGAAGTTGCTCGATGAACTCTGTGAATACCTGGGCATCAGTGGACCCCGTGTATGCTTGGAAGTGGACCACGCCATCCTGCGCATACGCGGGAAGTATTTGCACCCGCCGGCCTCGGTGGAACCGTTTAACTTGGCGTGGTCTTCTCCCTCGTGGTGCCCAGCCTTTGTTCCTGGTCCCAATGCTTCTGTCCACGCCAGTTTCGTCAATGAACACCAGCTGATCAGACCTCATACTGGAAATCTCATGCATATACTCGTCTCGCAGTCGTGCATTGCGCTCCTTGGCTACGTTTTGTGTCGACTTGCGTGACCACCCAGCGGCCTTCAAGGCTCTACCGACGCTAAAACGGGTCACATCGGTGTCGAACTCGTCGTTGAGGAATGCAGCCATGTCTTCTAAACGCAGGGAGGGTTCGGATCCGAGCTTGTCAAGCAGTGCTGTCAACATGAGAGGAGATATGGATTTCGGTCGACCGCCACCATTTGGCGGTGCCTTGGTCGATCCGAAGAGGAGCAGATTCGATCGAATGCGGCGTACGGATCGAGTGGAACACTTGGCTACTGTAAGCCGTAGCTTATTGTAGCGACTGGCAATGACTGGCCTCGCTCGCTGCTGACACCTCGCCTATTTCCGACTTCGTCAACGCTCCCGTGAGCTCTGCCCTTTGACCTGATGCCGCCAAATCTTGCTGGTCCCAGCATCACGCCATCCGTGACATGATCCTTAGTAAGTCAGAAGGTGACAAGGTGCTCACGAACAAAGAGATAGCCCGTGCAGCCAACTGTTCCACGCGGTCCGTACGCCGCATCCGATCGAATGTGCTCCTCTTCGGATCGACCAAGGCACCGCCAAACGGTGGTGGTCGACCGAAGTCCATATCTCCTCTCATGTTGATCGCACTGCTTGACAAGCTCGCATCTCAAGGACCTCGTCAACCTCCGCGAAGAGACTAGCAACTTGTGGAATGAATATCGGGCCAGGAAAATTGACTTGGGTGCTGCTGCGGTTGGTGCAAACTTGGCCGTCGCGCTCGCGCGCAGCGTGGACGAGGCGATGGAGCCGCTGCTCGCTCGCACTACTGTCGAAGTGCTTCGGCGCCGTCTGTCGATCCCCAGGTCTCGATCCCTTCCAGAAGGAGCAATTCATTGGCGACATGAACTTCGCATACTGTACTACGACATAGGCGCTGCATGTCTGTACAATGTCGCCTGCTTACTCGAAGCGATTCGAATGGCCACACTGCACAACACACGGGACTTGCCTTGCTATACCAGCAGGTTCGGGTGGCACGACGCGCAGGAAGCGCATCGAGAGACCATGGACGGTTTCTCCACATGGCGGGGACCATCAATGGCACGAAGAGAAGTCAAGTCACCCCGCACATCGTCGGGGCTTCTCATTGGGCTGGTTTTTTCTGACAGGCGACATACAGGGGAAGGCAACCCGAAGGCGGGCTGCGCAAGAACGCCTTGCGGAACGAAGACAGGCGACGGTTGTGGGAGTGTGGGTCGCTATCTTTCCTTTTTCCCAGGTTGAACGGATGCACTGCGGGTTTATGACGGATTCTATTGGTGAGAGGATGTGATCTGCATGCACCGCAGTGTATTGGGTCTAGCGGCGGCGAATTAAATCGGAATCAGCAGGCGTTCTATAAGCTGGAGGGCTTTACCTCCGAGAGGATTATGAGGATGTCAGAGTTCACTTCCAGATATGCGCAATTGATGATTTTCTTGAGTCTATAGTCCATGATCCGGGAACATGAACGGAACGGCCCCTGCTACGTCCAAAACTTCCTAGATGTTGTCGTCTGGTATATGAGCAGTCAAAACACTGAGCCGGCACTCTACTTTGAGGGTGGTATGGGCCTCCTTCGCCGCTAAACCTGACCCTGGAACACCGACGAAATATGGAATAGGCTCAATCTCCGTCATGGTGCGTCGCCGCTTTGATTGGCATCTGCACCATCATGCCCACGCGCAACAGCTTTGCGGCAGGCCAACTATGGTACTTGTGTTTGGCATGCAGCATAGTCGCCGCTCTTTGTATCTCTGCCAGACAATACGACCGAGCGTTGGAAGCACGAAGCTGAGATCGAATTTGTGGTCGCTAGCGCTGTTCCCTTTGTATCCTTGCTGGCAAACATGCGCGGAATCGACAAGTAACTTCAGCTCCCAGAGTCCCACACAACTGAGGTGCTCGCCCATAAATCGCCCATAATCGACGAGTTTGACACGACAACGTCTCGCGGTTCTTGAAGATGACAGGGTTCCGCGTTGTTGCCCGCATTTAGAACAAATGTCTTTTGCCACCAGTTGACCGTCGGCCGCAGCACTGGGGCCACGGAGTATGCCCCGACGCTGCTGCATCGGTGTTGTGATAGTGAAAGCCAGCGGCGTCGGCGTCCACAGCACGATCCTGAACTACCCCGGCACAGAGGTCCATCTCGTTCCCAAGCGACTTGAGCCTGTGTACTAGGTCGTCGAGTACAGGAATTGCAAACTGCAGGACAGAAGCCAATCGCTTAAGATGCAGG
This sequence comes from Purpureocillium lavendulum, assembly GCA_029168975.1. Classification (NCBI taxonomy): domain Eukaryota; kingdom Fungi; phylum Ascomycota; class Sordariomycetes; order Hypocreales; family Ophiocordycipitaceae; genus Purpureocillium; species Purpureocillium lavendulum. The sequence goes on from JAQHRD010000018.1 coordinate 94,876, forward strand.
TGGCAAGACGCATGGGCGTGCGCGCCGCAGCAGTGGCAAGAACAGAAACTCAAGGCTTTGTGTAAAGCCATGGTGCAGTCGACTGCTCTGCCTGAGGCTGATGGCCGTCGTGGTCGCCCGCTGTATGTACTCTTCTGTGGGCCATTATGATCTGAACAGGCCTGTTCGCATCGGTAGCATCCGCCGCTCAACGTTGACGTGCGCGATGCGGACATAAAAACTGGTAGTTGGGCATCCTCCTGATTGCATGCGAAATTTCGCATATATTCTCTGCTATCCCGAGACTCGTTTCTCCAGCCGCGGTCTGTATTGTTCAGTCGCGGCGCAGGCCCATAAGCTTGGGGAGACGCGTACCTGGCTCCCTATGTCCCTGCGCCTCAAGATCGAGCATGTCAACAAAGGTGAGACTGCGGATGCTCGTAGTTTGTACGGACGAATTGAGACTCCCACCCACGCTGGGTGTGTCTGCCGGACTCGAACAGTCCGGGCCCATGCACATGCTCATAGCTACCAAAGAAAGAAATGTTAGAAGCATTGGAGAGGCTCACGGCAGAGCGATCTATAGCAACTGTAGTCTCGGCCGCGTCGACTCGCACTCAGGCCGTCTCCAACGCTAATGGATTTCCTGAGATGAGCAAGATACTGTTTCACTGAGCAGCTACTGCACTACCGTGAATTGACAGCGACAATCCCACTGACTCGCAAATGGAAGCATAGCACAACTTTGGCGATGAAGGAGAAGGCAGCGAGTAGTGAGCTGGAGCCGCTTCTGGATAGTTCTCCTTGACTCACATATCCTGAGAGCCTTCATGCGTCACACCCTCGTCCCACGAGCCTGCATCCTTCACACCACTTATCCTGTGAGCTTCACACCACGCGTCCTGCAAGCGTTCATGCTTCACATCACACGTCCTGCGAGCTTCACACCACACCCTGTTCTCATTCCCTGCAGACACAACCTTCCAGCAACACTCGCGTCCAGGCTTCAGACGACACCGCCTTTTCCTGGCGATCACCTTGTGATGGCATGGTCTTTTCGTCCCTTGGCGACACCATCTTTTACAACACCCTCTTCTGGCCCCTAGAGACACTACCCTTTCCCTCTCCCTGGCGACACGCACCTGTGGCGGCACCCACTTCTGGCAACACCTTCTTCTCGCCGCCTCCCGACACCTTTTGTGATAGCACCAACTCGATGTCCCCTGTTGACACCTCCTCCAGGCGACACCCTCTTTTGCCCCCTGGCAACACCAACTTTCGACAACATCACCTTCTCGGACCCTGGCAACACCCTCTTTCCACGACACCCTCTTTCCACGACACCCTCTTCCCACGACACCCTCTTTCCACGACACCCTCTTCCCACGACACCCTCTTCCCACGACACCCTCTTTCCACGACACCCTCTTTCCACGACACCCTCTTCCCACGACACCCTCTTCCCACGACACCCTCTTCCCACGACACCCTCTTCCCACGACACCCTCTTCCCACGACACCCTCTTCGGACAAGAAGCACATCACTTTGTTGAGCACACCACTTCGCTGCACACCAATTTGGTCAGCCTCCACGCGCGGCTTGCCCAGCCAAATCCAGCATCGCGACGGATTTGATACCAGGCCTTGGAGAGTGTGATGTCCGGTTTGAAATGGCCTTACTATACTGACAGGTGTTTGCAGCATTCCTGTGACGGGGGTCAGGAACTTTGAACTTTGAACCGGAACTTTGACGTGAGGGATCGTACCCACAAATGCGTGGGGTCCGCAATGACAAGCGTTGTCCACCATTGCGACCGAACTTCAATAGGTACTGGTAGAACCAGCCTGGCTACGCCACTTTCTGACTATTGTACCTCGTACCAACTTTGCGACACGATAGACTTGTGTAAGGCAATGCAGATAGGTCATAAACGGCCAGTTCCAAATCCAGCATAACAACCTGTAGATATTCGTACCACTTCGACGCTAGGCATCTTGGTCTCTCCTCGCTACTTGCGGCCTGTCAACGAGATCAGTAAGGCAGGTGCTCAGGCGATCGAATGCAGAATGAGTTGCAACATTCAAGCTCTGCGTAGCGGTCTTGAGTGCGCCGCCAACCTCGAGAATTCCCTAATCGTGAAGAGCTGGTGGTCACGCATTTTTCGATCCCTGGAATGGCTTGACATGGCGCTGGCAGCCGGTCTCATTCCATTTCTGGTTGGTCACGATCTGGTATACAAGAAGAGCAGTTTGGCTGTATTGGCCCTTCTATTTACCCGCAAGAAACGGACGACGCCAAAGACGTTTACAGAACTATTCGGCGCACATTATTGTGGAGTTTTCAAGAAATATCTAAGAGACGACTGTAGTGAAAAGGCACCAGGGGTGTTTTATGTCGACAAGGAACACATTCTCTTATACACCAGTATTATTAACAGTGAAGTCAAGGAGAAAGAGGGAGATGAGCTTGTGCCTACAATTCTGGACGACTGGAGCCGACTATGCGTGCTTTCATCCGTCAACTCACAACCCCAACCCGGAGACGTGTCTGCAGCTGGGCAAGCACACGATGAGGAACTGAGTAGTTTAGAAAGGTCGAACGCAGTACACCACAGCCTTAATGACGACATCTACCGAAGCTACCTACAGTGTCTTTCTCAACCAGAAAGCGTACCTGAAAAATCAGAGAGCATAGCCGACAGGGTGCAAAAGAAAATCACTTTATCATCTGCTGCGACCTGTTATGCCAATATAGAAAAAGAAGTCCAGAGAATTGCAGTAGTACATCGCCGGAGTGGTCTTCCATCTCCCGAAGGGCTTCGGTATCAGATCCATATGGCAGGCAGACGTAGGAAATGTACGAAGTATAAGCATAGACGAGACGATTGGCGCTGATACGACCGCAGATCAAGCTTTTAGAAAGAACCATGAATCTTCCTGCCGAGCTTCAAGCAATGATCCACGATTTCCTTGGCGTGGCTGATCCCCTTTCTCTGTTGATGGGCATGTCCAAAAGCCTCGCCATTCCGCTGGATCTCATAAAAAAGCAGAATGAGTGCTGGATTTTGGAGCAATTTAGATCACTATTCCGGGACGACAAATGGCTTAAGCACGTATGCAAGGACGGTTTCAATCCAGTACTGGTGGGAGACTTCCGCCCTGACGGTTATGTCGTCTTACATCTAGCAAGAAATTGTCAGTTCGAACCTCCGAACGGCGACTACTCCGCCTTCGGCGCGGCCTACGACGCCGCCTACTGCACGTACTTAGACAAGGTCTATAGGAGGATAGATCCACATCTTCTCATAGCATCACTACGCTCGACTGACATTGATGTCGGTACCCTCCAAGTCACCTTTGCTGACCGCACTCTCAGCATAGCTCCACTGCTTGAAATCGAAAAAAGGATTTTTGTGCCAGACGTGACCAAGATCTTTACTGGATACAACAAAGATGGATATTACGAAAATGGAATACCAAAGACCACTAGTATAGCCTACTATGAGAGGCCTGAATTGATACAAAGCGTACACATCGGGAGAGAGTTCGGGAGTACCCCCGTACCGGATCCTGTCGGATATCGACCATTGCATATCCCGGGGTACAGATCGGTAGACTTCGAAGGTAATTATCCCGTCCAGGTGGCTGAACGGAAAGAAAGAGGTGGTCCTCTGGCGAAGTATGAAGGCACACTCATAGGCAACTTCAAAATCCAGGAAGCCCTCGCTGTTCGGACTAGTTGGTAGAGCTGCTTGCGCATAAATTGGTGAACGATTCGTGTACTTTCATCAGCACAGATTGAGGATCATCCGACGCGTCGGTTACGGTATATTCGCTGGGTGTCGGCAACGGCCGCCAAACATTGCTATGAATAGTGATAGAATAGTAGAGTGTAGACGGAGTCATGTCCAAAGAGCGTGCTGTCACGAAAATCCCTCCTTTGCGCTGGCTAATTCCCCGCTGTTGTTCCGTCTTGTTGCGTAGTCGGTGGGGGTCTCCTTGCCTCAATGCGTGCACTTCTCCGCGGCCGAACTGTAGCACCATCAAATGAGCCGCCAGCCGCGGTCGGCATCACTTGATGTTGAACCAGGCTCCGAGCCTGAGCCGTTCTTGTGCTCAACTTGCGCAATTTTTGCTGACGCGCCTTGACAGCGTCATCACAGCCGCCGTCGTCCATCTGCACGTCGTTGGGGGCGCCTGGATGACGCTTCCTTTTCGATCGTTTGGGCTCGCCCCGGGGTCGCTGTGGCGACGCGGACGATACCGCATCCACCTGCGACTTTGCTGCAGGAACCGTCAGTCAGGCGCTGCGTTGGCCGAGAAGCACGAACCAGTTGACAGTCGCCCATTACCACCGCAGTCAGGCCCAAAGGACGCCAGGAATTGCACCAAGGCATCCAGGCTGGAGTACTGGGTCCATCGCAAGAGACTTCGATATTGTGATGCACTGAGGGTTTGGCTCTCGTGTGCAAGGGCAGCACACGTTTGGCCGTGGGCTAAGGTGATTTCCTTTTCCCGTCTCGCTTTTCTCTCACCGAGAAGGCGCAGAAATTCGTCCTTACTGCCGGTTTTCGTCTCCCGCACGAGCTCAACCACGTCCCGATAGAAGGAGGGCAGGTCCTGCAGGAAGATGGTGGCTGTATTGTACTTCTTGTAGAGAAAGCCGCAAAGATCTTCTTCCTCCAAATCAACCTCCCACCAAGGCCATTCGAGTGTATTTTGCCGATCGGGTTTGGGGAGGGGGGGCCAAGACATGGCGACGATGAGACGGGACAGACGCCGGAGGTAGTGTTTGGCGGAGATGACGCGACTCTCGTGCCTGGATGGGAGAGGCTGGGATCGCACCGTGCAAATTCACCACTGCAAACACTGTCGTATGTGGGGCGTCGCGATGTCCCGTAAGCGCCCGTCGCTAGCCCCTGCCCATGGGCGCGTAGAGCCTTGCCTTGGCAGCGAACCATACCGCCCTGATTTGCGTTGTTCGAAACCGCGCCTCCTCCCCGATCTGTCGCGGCAACCGCTGCGTATCATTAAAATGGCTTCGAGCGGCTCCTCTATTGCGTACGCTAAAGACGTACGCCATTGCATGAGCTGGCATGTTCTCAGTGATGGGTTATATGTATGCCACTCACCGTGCTGTGAAGGCGAATACACTCAGCCTCCGAGTCGTCGCCTTCAGCTGTGTATTCGACGTCAAAGGCTAAGAGTGGAGCAGGAAGCACCACTTCGGGCGCGTATAAAAAGTCCTCGGATTGCTCATAAACTTACAACACATCGAAGAGATTGAAGCTACTGGGCCGTGACTTTCTTCGTTGAGTCATCGCTGACCGCGTTCGTGGAGCCCTTCACAGACACCACGTTGAATGCATTGATGCTGCCGTCCTCGGCCTCGAACAAGACATTCTGAACCTTCTCTAGCACGCTGACAATGTGCGGATGAGTTGCGTTTGCCGGAACGCTGAGATGCTGCCTGTTCCTACTAAGGCGCACTGAAACGGCCTTCCCAGGCTGAGTGTGTCTTCGCCTTCACAGCACTGCACAATGACTTCACCAACCTTCACGAAGAGACTAGCAACTTGTGGAATGAATATTGGGGCGGGAAATTGACTTGTGTGCCGCTGCGGTTGGTGCTAACTTGCTGTCGCGCTCGCGCGCAGCATGGAAGAGGAGACGGCGCCGCTGCTGGGGTTCAGTAACCGGTCGCGGTCACGGTGAGACACCTTGACTCATGACACCGACAGCAACGGTCGAGCACTGTACGAAGTTTTCAAGGAGGCATTCTAGCATCATTACAAACTCAGGAGTTCAATTGCAGGCGGGGCGCGATTCATTCCGCTGGCGATGAAGTTACAACTGACGCGGGCCGGAAATGCCTTGCCCAATTGTCTCGGCCTCAAATTCCAGCAATTTGTCCGATCCCATGACACTGTCGCCCTGCGGAGTGCCTGCTACAGGTTGGCGGCCGTGGGTAGAGAGTGCAGACCGCAGGTCTTCCAACGCGACGTCATTAATCGCATCCATGAACAGAAGTGCATCAGCCGTCTGTTCCATTCTCTGACGAAGCTCCATGAAGTCTTGTTCCGCTACCGAGCCGGAAGTTTCGACAAGCGCGGCCGTAAGAAGTTTACCGTCAACTGCGATCGGCGATTGCGCTCGGCCGCATGGCGGAAATGCGTCAACAGAAGTGGGCAGCGGATCCTGGCTGGTCTGAGCACCTGGGGAAAATTCGTCGACGCGTTCCGTCGCTTCCCAATTCACCAGTATCTGATTCAAAAAGGTACCATGGTCATCATTCTGTCCGACGTTCTCGTAGCAGGCAACTTGCCAGAAATCGGTTGAGTCTTCCAGATCTTCTCTGACAGATTCTTCGGCCTGTTCGCGCCTTGTTTGGTGCTCTAAGGCGTAGGCTCCTCTGTTGGATACCCCGATCGCACTAAGCTGCAACAAGCGGGCTGCTGCAGCCATGTCTTGAGCACCATGTGGTGGACCTGGGGATCGTTGACGGCCGAGGACGGAAAGAGCAGACGGCAGCTCCTCCAACATGGCAGCATCGGCAGCACCTGCAGCCAAGGGCGACCCGACATCTTGAATTCCGGCAAGCAGCTCATTGAACTCGCGTTGAGCTTCTGGGTCGGGAGTTCCGACCGCCCGAATCGCATAGCTGTTAACAGATACTTCGGCCGGCGGTTGTACTTGGTCGCCTGAGGATGACGTATCAATGGGTGCTGACCAGGCCAGATCACGAACAGCTCCAATCGCATAGCCGTTAGCACCGACTCCGGCCGGTGGTTGTCTTTGGTTGAGTGAAGTTGACGTATCTGTAGACGTTGACGTGGCTGAATTACGCACAAAAAGGCTATTGAGGTATTCTGTACCAATATCACACGCTGGAATCTGGGAGAGATAAATTACGTGTCCACAGCTCTGGGCACATTCGTCGCCTGCGTTGGTTTGCGTCCCCGATGAACGGTCGCCGTTGAGAATTGTATAACTACCAGCGGCTGCCTCGACCACCGCGTGGGCGTCGTCGGGTTGCGGTGCCGACAGGTGGCCAATTTCGTTGGCATAAAACCGCGCAGATGTCAGCGTAGCGCCTGGGCGACGATCACCTTCGACAAGCGGCGCAGGAGAAAGTCTGCCCCGTCTTTAGCGGCGGCCGGTTCAAACTGTTGGTCTCGTTGCCCCGTTGCGCTCCTTATCTCCAACGCTTACCTGTCAGACGATCCAGGACGACTGTTGGGGACTGTCTGCCCGATTGGGGAAGCCAGAGCCATTCCGATGCCCTCATTGGACTTATCTGAATCCATTCCTCACAATGACGTGATGTCCGGGCTGGAGAAGTACCGGGTTTGGTCGTTGGTGACTACTGTCTTGCACGACGGAGCGAAACCAACTACGATGGTGGCTTGAAGCGAGGAAGAAACTGCGAGCCAAGACAGAGGGAAGTAGGAGTTGAACTATTGATGGTTCCGATGAATGGGACGCATATCGGAACGTGATTCCGTGCTGGTTAGGGCGAGGGGCTTATATTGACTCTCCCCCCAGGTTGAGGAGGAGTTGTGGACATTCTTGTCGCATCATGCTGCGCAACCATCAACTCAAGCCTGCACAAACGTCGATATACCGGCACACCGCATGTCGCCCACTCCATGCTGCTCATGCGAGCCGTCTCAAGGGCGAGCAGCGTTCGTGATGACTTGGTTGGCTGACAACCAGCCAACCAAGAAAGCCATCACCGTGTAGATCGCCCATCCGCATGGATGAATGATGACTGTCTGATCAATCCCCGAGGCCCGTATTTTTTGATTGGTGCGGTAAGGTGTACTTGCACTCCAACTTGAAGTGCACCGCATCGAGTGTGCACCTGCACTCATGGTGGTGCATTTGAAGCTTTACGGTGCACCTGCACTACAAATGCACTGAGCATTGCGAGGTTCACCCTGCGCAGGATCTAAAGCATGTGATGCGGCGCCGATTGGACGGACTTCATTCTTCCATGCAAGGATGGACAGATCCAATTTCCCCGCTGCTGGCACTATGACGTGGCCCTGCTGCCTCATCGTTCTGGAACGAAACCTCCCTGTTCAACGACCCTGTCTCAACCATCTCCAACTCACGCAAACCCGCCCCCGAGCATTTCGTGGTATCATATTTGGTCTCGATTGCTTATTTTTTGTTGCAGCGAGTGCAGATAAAACCTGCACTAGTGATGCCGTCTTCGCAGTACGGACATTCAGAGTCCGCCATCGTGCATATATTCGAGAACTGTGCGGGTATCAATGTCAGTCAAGATGTCACTCGTATTCATCAGTGTCATGGCATACCACGGTGTCTTCAATGATGTTTTGACGGTGGTCTTCAATAGTGGCGTTGAGAGTGGACGAGGGGGAAATGGGCAGCACGTCATCCTTTTTAAATCTTCCCCAGGTTTGGGCGGCAAGATCGTTTAATTGCATTATTTTTAATCCATGGCAGCCCAACGCCACAAGTGGCGCACAACCTCTGTGGCGGGTCCAACCACCTGACGACCCAAACTTGCCCCGCGCAACAGTCGATTAGCCCATTTCTGCAATCAGGAACGCGGACGCGACAAAGCACGTATGGCTCCCGAGGGCACGACGGTCGATCCGCTCTTCGAGGAGAGCCAAGTTGCTCCCTCGGTATCTGCGGAAGAGGCTCCAGAATTCTTCGAAAAGCACGGGTTTTTCTACCAGACTGACTCGGAAATCGGGCGATTGGTAACGAGGCTGGACAACGACGGAGTAGCCGGTGGCCCAGGTAGCCTGACGTCTTTCAAGGAAGCTCTCCTGACTAACCCAGTAAGAATGACCCTGTGTACTTCGTGTGCCTGCTGACTGCTCGTAGCGCGTGCGAAAGATCCTCGAATCTTACGACGAACATCCGGCATTGTGGTTCTCGCTAGGCTGCGATCCTGGGCACTATTTTGCCTCTACGATAGATCCGAGTCAGGATCACCGACTTGTTATATACGTCTGGAGTCCAGGAACCCGGTTGGAATTTTGCGACAGCTCTCATATAGGCCAGCTTAAAGGGGTGAGGGCCTCAAACGGGATGGCGGAAGTCCCTCCTTCCTTCTTGAAGAAAAAACGCGTGCCGATTATAAAGGTTAATATGGAGGAAGGCGGCATGTAAGGCTCTTATCCTGACCGTGATGTCTCAGCCTAACCCGACTTAGTGCGCTAGTTCACCCACGACTTGCTTTCCAGTCTATTGCCGGTTTCTCAATGGCATACGCAGTCCAGAGGAGCCCCAACGAACTCGATATCAATACTCGACAATCGCTTGGTGGAACGACAGATTTTAAGGCACGCTGATGAGTTGGTTCTGTGACTACATCGCCGACGTCTGATCACTCCAAGACCGACCTGCGGCATCAGGATACGAACTGAAGCAATCCCACAGAATGCCAGGCTCGGGAAGCTGCTGCCCGTGGCTCGTAACCGCCATATCGAAGAGCGTACTTTGTATAGCCTGACTGTGTGGCTGACAGTTGTTTTGAATGTCATTTGAAGTGTTAATCTGGCCATCATCGACAGGCAGAAGGGTGATTAGTGGCGTGGACCGCGGCGCGGCGTCATGAAAAGATGGTCGGCTAGCGCGAACTTCGGGCAGTAGCGGAAGCGTAGTTTGTCGCGACAAGTTGTCCATAGTGTCCACAATGGATTGGTCCAGATGCATCCTGCGTAACCGTCGCTTCGCTCTAGGTTCTTTCCGTCGATTGGAAGCGTAACTTGTTCGCCCGGCTGCATCCAATTCTTCTTCCACATCGTCGCGCAACGACTCCCATCGTTCTCTCAATGCTTGCTGATGATTCACTGCCTTGGCACATTTGTGGTAGATGAATTTGCTGGCCTTTCGAAATGGGTTCCGGCAGGTAGCGCACGGTTTGTTCAATTCGTAGTCTGCTGATTGTTAATTAAATAGCTGCGCCTATGCGGGGCTCGGTCGCGCACGTATGGCATAGTGCCGCACTAATTCCTGCCGTCTCTTAAACCTTCCGTGGCAGTTTTCAAGGGGACATTTGAACAGTGTCCGTTGTTTTGCAATACAATGTTTGACTCTGCTCGTCGCGTCTGGAGATCCAGTATCTGAGGCGATGGAGCATGACTCGGAATCGGGATCATCAGTACGGTACTCCGGATCAGGGCTTGACTCTCCGTGATTGAGCAATCTGGTACACAGCTGGTTGATCTGAGACTATGGGTCCGTTAGCGGTTTACAAGCTGTGTGGTCATGGATCCCTACAATGTGCAGCTGAATGTGCCTCAAAACATGCTGCTCAGACTGAATCTGAGCAGAGCATACATCACACTTGTTGGAGATCGTCGTCGTCATTTCGTTGAGGAGGTTGAAATGTGGAAGTAGCTTGCCACGACTGAGGCTGGGGAGTCGATATTGGTTGACCCATTCGAAAGAGGGGGGTGGGCTGGTTTTGTAGGACCTCATTGGCGCTGTGGCTGCAGGTGACGAATAAGAATGGGCATTGCCGGCAGGGATAGTGTGTGCTGTGACAAACAGATGGCATGTCAGGATCATATTTCCCCAACTTCCTCGACCCCAACCACAGACCCTCAAACGAGCCTGTATCCAGCCCTGCTAAGGCAGACGCATACGCTTACATGAAAGCCCTGTCAATCGATCATGTGGCACTTTAAAATGTGTCCCTGGATCAGTGTCACCACTCTCGGCCGAGGAACCCCGGTCAGGACGGCTGCTGTCGTGGGAGTTACGGCCTGTCACATAAACAACATAAGTGAGGGCCTCAAGTATGAGCTACAGTAAGTGACAGGCGTTGAAACTGATTTTCTGTCACAATGAATGGTTCAAGTAGCTTTTAAAGGCTTGTATCATTATTGCACAGACGTGAGGTTCGTTGCTGTCTCTAGGTCCAAGCCTGCGAGCAGAAACGCGCCTTGAAGCCTGCGCATCGGTACAGGCAAAACCACGTAGAGCCGCATGCAGACAAATAAGATAGCGCTGATGTGTCGACTTAGGGGTCGTCTGAGTTCTGTGGCGCAATGCCCTAGCGGCCTCGATGTCGGACTGCATCATCCTTGGGCATCCGTACCCGGACCCCAAAACTGTCGGTGATGATGGCTTTGGCGAGGGACGTTTGCCTGCTGGATCTATCACTGAGCGCGGCAGGAGTTGTCCTGAGCTCAGTGGTGTAAACGCGAGCGGCCATTTTGTCATGAGCCATACATTGCTACGGATGGTCACCCTTCAAGTCGTGCATCCAAGTTTTCATCACTGCAAATGAATCAAGATGTTGGTTGAAGTCGGTCTTGCTCCGAAATACAAATCGACAGGTACGTGGGGAACAACCAGCCTATAACTCCTGAAAATTTCCAGTGGGACGCAAGTTGCTTGCGCAATGGCGAGGTCTAAGGGAACAAGCTTGGCCAAGTACCAGATGAAGGCATAGAGCGGTTGAGCACAGCTTGAGTCATCGGCTCGGCACGATATGGTGCTAACTCGGCTGCGGCCGCCCCGGGGACTAAGAACAGCCTGACGACCATTCACCCCCTTCATCGGCGGTTAAAAGAGGCCGGCCATTGGTAATATGAAGGGAGAATGGGTAATGTAGCAGCTGTCGTCTACTGCGGACACCGTTGTTCTGTTCGAAATTCCGTTCGTGAACAAAACTCGTAAATGTAGCCAACTATGCCAGGCTAAATTCACGGTTCCAGGGCATAGCAGACAGTCGATTTCAGTATTGACAGCTAGCCTCGTGTTCTTCTTACGCCCCATAACCCCTTGCCCACTGCAGCGTGGCCTCCACCACTTGATTGAGCAAGGGCCATGCAAGATCAACAGCCTCATTACCCGACGACTCAGGACCGATGCTCCTCTCATCTCCGCCATAGGAGACAAGAAGCTGTGGTCGAATGCCATTCTTCTCAATTGACTTCAACAACTCTCGCAATTTGCTTTCGGCGTATGCCTCGAACTCCTCTGGTTGTTTGCAGGCAAGCTTGTTAGCCCAGTTGTTTGCGATTCTGTTGTGGAGCGGTCCATGGTCCTCATGACACCTCGTACACCTCGCAACGTCGTAGCGCGCCTTAACCGTCTCGATAAGAGGCGGCGAGAAATGGTACTTCTCGTAGCAATCCAAGCTTGTCATCCCGTCTATCTGCAAATGCACTGTGCCATCCATTATACTCTCCAAATATGAAAGCATGGGCTGGAAATAAAAAAATACTTCGTGGCCATGATGCTTCGATTTAAAAGAGGCAGGCACCTCGCAGTGGATGCTCTGACCTTTGCGCAAAAAGAGGAAGATTTTAATGATGTCCGTGTGACAAGCAGGAGACTCTGGAGTATGGGAAGAGTGCCTGTCAGACCAATATTTCTAGCCGCGCGTCGATCCAGACGGGAGACGCTTGGCACGCGAGGGCCTGGTAGATCAGTCCGCCCGGTAGTGAGTGCACGCATGACCGCGAGCGAACGACACACTGCCGGCTATCCACGGATGCAGACATCTTTTGTGGCCACTCCTCGCGTTTATCGTGGACATGAGATAGGCTAGCTTGCATGGAGCATGCCTCCGATACCTCAGCGGCCTCGACGCCATCAGTGATCTGCAGATGCGGAAGAGTAGCCCAAGGTACCCATGACCAGCCACCGGGTATCAGACACGAGCCAGACAGTCCTGCAGGCCGACCGGGCCGCACGCGATGGCTACCAGAGCGTCAAATGGGTGGCTCGTAGCCAAGCATTTATCCCACTAGCGCGAATTCGAGGCGGCACCTCGCCACACGTTGCGGAGATGACAAACGGGTAGAATTCTCCAGATGGAGGGGGCGTCAGAATAGTAGACGGCGAGGCTTGACCGCGACCCCCTGATATTATCGCGCGTCATACCCTTGCCCTTGATAGTGGCCAGTAGCCAGGCGCGGCTGATGCGAGAGACACTCGACGTCAACATCGGACTAATACACAAGGTACCTCCACCATGGCTGAGGTCTCAGCGGTCGGTCGGGTAAGGACGGTCCGCCTCGCAATCACGGCGACATCAGGCAACCAAATATCTTGACATCTACATATACGCTGACACAGCCAACAATTTGAGCCATCTGAGCAATTCCCCCCGTTACCCTCTTGTACTCAAGATGTCCCTGCCAAACGAACAGCAGCAGCTGAAGCTTGTCGCACTAGCGGCCCGCTTCGCAGCGACCTCCAGGCGCTGGGACCCAGATGGTGACATCTTGGAAGAGCTGAACGACGTTGTCACTTCTGCCGAGTCTCTGAAGCGTATCAATCCGACCGATGAGCCTCTGACAGAGGAATCTCTAGCGGTGCGGCTTAAGCACCTCGATGACATCACCCAGAAGGAACCATTGAAGATATTGGAAGTGAAGGACACAGATTCTCCCTCTGATCAACATCTCATCAAACGTTCCCTCACAAATCTCAAACACTATGGGGACCAGGGCAGAGCAAGCCCGTCCACTGGATTTCACTTCACCAAGAACTCTACGGAGAGCGACGTGAATATCGTCGGCATCTGGATTGCAGCACGGGTGTGCTGGGAGTTGGGCTACGCCTATCCCGGCCATGAGCGATATCCGTTGCATTCGATTATAAATTCTCTAGTGGAGGTCGCCCGGCGAGCTCCTGAGCCGCAATTGTTTGCACCATGGCCGACCCGTGGCCATGTGCCTGGCGCTTTCAACCGACGGCCAATACCGCCACCACTACCTCCAACTTTGAGGCCGATTCGAGCATTCTCGCGGTCAGCGTCGCCCATCGATGGGTATACGGCGTCAGATGTGTCCTCGAGATGCCCATCGCCTGCTGAGCGTCACGATGTCTCACCGGTGGACGCACCTTCGGCTGCCAACGGAGGAGCGGCATCTTCAAATGCCAACGGGATGCCTGGAGATTTCGATGATTGTTGGGAGCATGTACCATAGTGGTGATTGTGTCTCTTCTGGATATTTCATACCATGTTTTCGCAATGTTAACCTTGAATACAACGTTTCTGTCTGCTTTTCAAATATTCCTGGTCACGTACTATTCTACTTGAGCACTCTCCAGCCCTCCAGCATCCGTAGCGGGTACTGGATGATCTTTGGCACACCCGGATCCGTGATGGCTACCACAGCCAAAAGCTTCCTGATTCCGCAGGGCCTGATACTCCTCCCAATGGAATACTTCGTCATCTCCGGCTTCATGTTGGACTTGAACGGCCAGCACCCTGTGTACAGTGCTGTGCGGAGGATGGCCATCCGGCCCATGAATGACCTGCAGGAGTTAGTGAGTATCCCGGAAACCTCGTGCTAATGGACAAACTGTGACGGAGAATGTCCGATGTGAGAGCACGGTTCTTGATCGTAAAGCTCCGTACGGCTGGCATATTGAATCCGTATGTACAGCTGAGTTCTTTATATTCGCCACTTGACCGGCCGGGCAGAGCGAGCTGGCCGCCCGATATCTTAGGGGAGCAGTCGCAACATGCCTGGCCTGCCATTCTTCTACAGTTGACGGCCATCGTGAGCTTAATCGAGGACCAACACCATGATCCATGGTGCCTTCATTATGACCTCTGCCCCCCTCTGTGCGGCCGAGGGGTGTAAAGATTGTGGAGGACCTTGAGCCACCTCTGATGGCCCCTTGCTCATCGAGCAATTAGCTAAACCAAATTCGCATATGCGATTCGAGATATTATTGACCAGACTTGTGGCCCAGTCGCTCCTATCCATGTCTTTCTCTCCGGGCGTCCTCTTTTTGGTAGCTGGTCACATGTTTTGGGGCCACCTGCCGCTTAGGCGCGAGCACTGAAAAATCTCGACATCCTAATCGTGCCGAACAAGCTGCACGCTGCTTATCGTGATGCAAGCACCCTAGCTCCGCTAGAGCACTGTCCTAGGATACCTGCCATCGGGGACTCAACTCGCAAGATTTTGTCACTCAGTTGGTCCGCCCGGCTACACTTGCATTTGCACCTGCCTGCACTTGCACTTGCACTTGCACCTCTACTTGCACCTGCACTTGCACCTGCACTTGCACCTCTACGTGCACCTGCACTTGCACCTCTACGTGCACCTGCACTTGCACCTCTACGTGCACCTGCACTTGCACCTGCACTTGCAACTGCACTTGCAACTGCATCCGCCCCACACACCGGCAGTGCACTTTGCGTGTGGTGTCACGGTGCATGAGCTGTGACATGCGCAGGTGTAGGTTCCAGCACAAGTGCAGTGCAAGTGTAACTGCAGGCGCGGATGCGGGGGTCAAGCCTGCAAAGTGTGCTGCCTGCCCTATCACAGAAGTGTGAGACCAGGGTACCTCGAACCACGGCGGCCCTGACTCTGCCCCTGGTCACTACGCCTCCGCGTCTCGTCTTATTGCGCGTTCACGCAGCTGACGAAGTGATGGTGGCGTGACAGATGGAGCCTAAAACAAGCTGGCCAATGACCTTTGCCTTCTGAGCGGGCTCTCCCGTGCTTCAGACAGATCCTGCCTCGAAAAGGGGCAATTTCACCAAGCCTGTTATGGAGCAACCGAGTGTCTGCCGCCTCAATGTCCTTCGTATTGCGCAGTCACACATGACGGTTTATGTAGTGGTGGGGACGTGGCTGGGAGTGACCTGGGGACGCGGTGGGCGGTTAGCCGGCGCCCAGTGGAAGTCAACGACTGTATCCGCAGTCCGGCAAGTCCGCCTGAGCGCTCTCGTCCCACTTTGCACGGTACTGTACTGCACTGCATCCAAAGGCTCTCAGGGCTGGAGAGTGGTGCACGACAGCAAGATTTATGGGCAATGTGGCAGGGCTACCGTTTCAGTTAGCTGCGGACGAACTTCCAGTCCGGACAGGCTTTGGCATGCGTAAGACGCGAAGGTGGCTTCGGACCACTGCCAGAGTTGCTCGGCTCAGGCACTGCAAAGTTGTACAACTATAAGTACAGGCTTTTCAGTCCGCATCGGTCTGCCCTTTGCCATCCAAGTTTCTGATTACCTTCTTTTACGCTTGACCGAGGCACCCATTACCCTCCCATCGCGCTCTTAATCATGTGTACCCAAGAGGTCCATTCCTTCCGTTGTGGATGCAATGTGAGCGTTGGCAGCCTTGACCCATGTGCAGAAAAAGCAAAGGGCAAATGCACAGGTATTAAGGAAAAGCCTATCTATTATTCACCGGGAAATTGCCCAACGTGTGCTACAGATCATGTAAGTCTCCAATCTCCAAACTGTCTCCCTTTCTCGGCCAATTATACAAGTGCCAATAACAAGACAGTGATATGACGGCGGCAGCAACCCCTGTCTTGGCTTGGAAACACAGGGGGATCCATGATGATAGTTTTGTCAAGGGTTTTCTGTCATCTCTATGCAAATGCAGTGGATCGGGTTCAATACTGTAGGGTGTATATACGAGGACGTTCGGCCCCTTGACCGAATGCCACTTCAATTCTGTTTTTAAGTATCACACGGCGATGTTAAAGCTGGCTGTCGCTCACAGTTACTTAACGACATGCACAACCCTCACCTCGCCCTCCTTTCTCTGCATCTACTCACCCTGTGGCTCAACCCTGGGTCGATTGTGGTCTCCACCGAACGCAGTTTGGATGGGGCTATATCTGTAACAGTCCCTGCCTTGCTCACATAGATTCAGTATGTCACACGATCAAAGGTGAAGTCTCGCTGTGGCCCATCCAAATTATGGTAGTCATGACACTTGGCGATATCTACGTTTTCTTCGACTCGGTTGGAACAATGGGACACAATAAGTGGAGAGACAGGGATGCATCTGGAGAGTACATACGGTGCTGCTGACGGAGTCTTTCCCGTGAAGTGCTTGCCTCGGCGTGTTGCATCTTCCTCATCAGACACTGATCCTGGGTATTGCATTCGCCGCCTCTGCCAATATGGTTAGAGCATCAGCTTCCCTCTCAGCCTCACTCAGGTCTTGTGCAGCTTCTCTGACGGGGTCGATCGGGATGGTGCCCTTCGTGCCCATGAATACTGTGCTTTGGTCGGTCACAGTTTCCTGACCAGATGGATGATACATTGAGCTGCTGCAAGCGATGGCAGGTGTTCGCTCCACTGGCAGATAGGTCCTGACCTCACTGGCAGCTGGAAAAATTTGAGGAAATGCAGACGGTGTTTCCACGCCCAGCCCCGGATGGACTTGCAAGTTTGGGAGGTTCGAGGCGATAAGTGCATTTCTTACGGGAGAAGTCAAGTATCCTCCCGCAGGTTGAAATTTACATTGTTGACTTCTCGCGCGGCAACTGTCGCAGCGGCCATTTTCTGTGTCCTGAATACCGCTGCATCGAATCTAGACAAGCATCAGCCCAGGTTGTGTATTGAGTCGTCATGGGTCTCATTTCACCTTTCGCTCTCTGCAGAAATTGCACGCCAGTAATGTGCGCCGTGGGCGGCTCCGGGCATCCGTCGATAGCAGTTCCCTGTGTACATCTCCATCACAACTGTTTCTGATTCGACGGTCCTGAAAGGGTGTCGTTATGGGCTCCTGTTTGTAGGGCCGGAGGGGATCAGTTGATATCTTGGCTCCGGTTGTGGATACCTTGGACCGGTATTCGTAAGGTTGAAGCCGGGGATAGAGTGCCCCATGCCCGTGTCACGAGGCCCGGACGCCGTGTTATCCATGGGGTACACAAAATAGGCGCCGGTCATGCTGGAGAGTCCAAGGGCGGTGGCGGCCGAGCTCGCCCCAGAGGCGGAAGGGACTCGCTGCTGGTCTTTGTTCTTGGCTTCAGACGCACAAAGTGATCGTCTATCGAGAACGATCGTTTCCTGAGGTGAGTGAGCGATTGTGCTGCTGGTCAGAAGAGCGAGATGAAGAAAAGGACAACAGAGCGAGCAAAGGTAGATGAAGTAGGGGCGGGAGAGCAAGAGAAAGGCCCGTCATATCCGGTCTCCCAGATGGCTCAGAGTGTTCGAATTGACTCGTTGGCCTGGGTAAACTGCAGTGGATGCCTCACCATTGCGGCTCTTCCTGCCGCGTATACGATGAAACTCCAGCCATGCCGTTCAGTACGAATCAGTGGCCAACGTGCTCCGGCGATCAGACGCAGCTTGTGCCGGTTGCCTGCCATCAACCTCTCGCGACCCCATGCTTGAACGAGAAAAGCCTCAGCACGGCAATAAAATCTTGCTGTCCTCATTGTTGTTGTTGCCGAGTGTCTCACCCGCATCAGCTGCTCAAGTTTGCCTCCTACCGCCAGGGGCTGGAATGATGGGGGCCAGCAATGTCCAGCCCCTTGCACTCAAGCCTCACCGTCTTCATCCGGCACCCCCTCCACCGGACAAACTCTTCCTGCATATACGCCTCCCCCCCTGCAGGTGATCAGTTGCCGCGCTTGTGAGCCGTTGGGACCAGAATGCTTGGCTACGGGCAGCCCAATTCGGAACGGGGGCTGGAGGAGCACCTCGGCAACCTCAGAACCGAGCTGACAGAAGCGCCTTTTGCCGTTGTTACCTTACGTGGCCGGAGTTGTGCATGGCCATCCGACGCGTGTTAGTCCGCGGGGGCTGGCATCGGGTACCTTTTGGGCTCACCTCGTTTCTCTCACACCATCAACCGCCGTGGAGGTTAGAGTGTTGGTTGCATGTGTCGGGCGAGTTGCTACTCGCACCTGTGGCCTGTGATGATGACGGCTCTCATGGCCGTGCCGCTCTTAATCCGTGAGTAGCCGGCCTCAGGTGTCTCGACCGTCATGTCTTGCTTCTCTCATCCAGATCTGACCCGTGCCACGGCTCTATCTCACGAGCCGGTCGATTGGAAGGTAGACCTTCAGACTTAGGACTATCTGGGGCCTGTTGGTCAAGTATCTGCGCTTGTTAGATGCCAACTCTGCTCTCCAGATCAACAGAACATTCTGCCGTAAGCACATACAAGCAAATTATTCGTCATGCCAACTCGATACGTGGACATCTTCACTCGATGTCGTCACAGCTCCGAAACAATAAAAGAAGGAAGCCAGGTTTTGGAGCAGGACAGCGTACGTACTCGTCAGGGACGTGAATTCGACCTTTTGCGGCCCTCTCGCATGAAGGTTATCGGCAAATTAAAGAAGCTATAGCTTGCCTTGCGGTTGAATAGGCTCGCCGCGATGATCTGAAGAGGCGGACGTAGCCCAAATTACTCATTGCCTGCCACCGGGTATCAGACAGGAGCCAGCCAGTCCTGGAGGCGAACCAGGCGGCAGTCGACGGCTTCCAAGGCTGCTAACCCGACTCGTCAGGTCACACTGGGTTGCTCCTAGCCAAGCATTTCGTCCCGCCAGCGCCAAGGTGCAGCACCTCATTACATGCTGCGGAGATGACAGACAGGTAGTCCGCCAGATGGAGGGGGCGTCATAAAAGTAGACGGCGAGGCTTGACCGCGACACCCCTGATATTGTCGCGCATCAACCCCGGCCCCTGACCTTGAGAGTGGCGGGTGACCTGGCGCGGCTGAAGTGCGAGACACCCGACAACAGCATTGAACTAGCACAATGTACATTCATCGCGACGAGGGCCTGCCTTCCTACCGTGTTGGCGCGTTCCCTGATTGAGCAAGGGACACGACAAGGCTGCCGAGAGGCAGCCAACACGGTTCCTCCTGCCGCTGCTCTGGCATGACCCGATGGCTCTGACTCGATCAGGGGTGAAGATCTTGGGTAGGTGTTGGACATCGAGAACGTCCAGGCAGCTCGTCTCTTGTACTTCATTTGTGGTTCCCTGCCTTGGCAAGGCCGCAAAGCGGCAAGCGAGGAAGAGAAGGGCGATCTGATCAAAGACATGAAGACAAACACTTCAGCAAGCAGCCTATGCGAGGGGTTACCAGAAGAATTTGCCACCTTCGGGTACGTTCGCTCGCTGGGCTTCGAAGACAGGCCAGACAATGCGTACCTTCGTCGCCTCTTCGATCGCCTGTTTGTGTCCCGCGGGTTCAAGCACGACAACGGGTTCGATTGGACAGAGAAGCGATTCAACGAACTGCACGGTCTCGCTGTCGCGCCATAGTCAACAACAGTTACCGCAACCGAGAGTGGAAGAGAGAGTGACATGTATCTATGGCATTGTCTGTGAAGAGAGATACACACCAGCCGCATATGCTCCTGCTGTATGTCCGCGCGGTAATGCTGGGTCGTTGTGGAAGGAGCGTCTCCCTTGTCGGCAGCTGGAGTTGACACGCCAATGAGCTCTACGCCTCGATTTCACCGTATCCGCCGTTGGTGACGCAGCTGTCAAGCATGACTGTGACCAGATCGCTGGCGACACGCCCTCCCGGCTTGCCCTTCCCCAGCATGAAGTGGCAGGGTGCCCCTCGTCCGACGCAGGTGACACGCCATCGGGCAGCTTGATTGCCACGTATAAGCCGGGCGGGTGCCCTGCGATCCCTCCTCGAAACTCCTCTTTCACTGCTCTTGACCCTGACCCGTCGGCGCCAAAAACTGTCCCGATAAGCCAGACGACCGGAGAAACCCTAGCGACGATGCACCAAACGAGACACGGTCCGAGCGACGAAGACTGCCTCCAGAATGTTGCAGACTGCCTCGAGCGAGCGAAGAAGGTCGTGGTTCTGATGGGCGCCGGCGTCAGCACAGCAGCAGATATTCCGGTAGGCATGCAGTCTGAAGGGCCAGGACGTGGCTGACTGGTCCAGGACTTCCGGTCGAACATGGGTCTCTATAAGAATGGAGAGGTCTTCTCCGAGAGCGCCAGGCGTTCTCTGGAAGGGCGAACTCGTCTGCTCCAGCTCGCCCTGAAACTTCGTCGTCGAGCCTGCATCGCGAGGCCGACGCAAACACATCGCTTGATCCACGCCTTGCGCATCCGAGGCCAACTTCTTCGATGCTACACACAGAACATCGACATGCTTGAAGGAAGAGCAGGTCTGTCCGTCGGGATCGACCCAGACCATGACTGTATTCCGCTCCATGGCTCCCTGCGCTATCTACGATGCCCTTCGTGCTGCGGCCGGCTCGATTGGGCCTCGTTCGAGACACGCATCGAGGCTGGAGACGATTTGTCGTGTCCGGACTGCTATGCCGCTTGCCAGAAGAGGATGGACGCCGGGAAACGACGCAGTTATGTCGGGCTCCTCCTGCCAGATATTGCGCTGCTAGGCGGGGCACATCAGGATGATGACGCAATTGGAAGCATCATTGCCAACGATGTGGCCGCAGCGCCTGACCTCCTGCTCGTTCTAGGTACAAGTCTTCGGGTTCATGGTCCGAAGCGACTCGCCAGCACTTTGGCGAGGGCTGTGTCCACTCACGGCGGGACAGTCATCTATGTCGACCTGTCCAAGAGGTGTTCGTGGAGCAGGCGAGTTGATTTTCATGTGTGTATGGCTTGTGATGATTGGGCCCAAGACCTGAGAAGGAGAAAGTCGATTGTGTATGGTGGCTCGGGCACGGCGGAAGACCCGATCATCATTGATTAAGTTCCTTTCAAAGCGAATATAAATTGCCCTCATAAATTCCCTTCTGGAAGAATGGCGGCTAGCAGAGGCCTGGCACAAGACATCGCTTCGTAGGTGGACACCGCGCGCCCGCCGCAGTTGATCTCGGATTGAGAAGAGGCAGTGTCGTGCCGAGCCATCGCGTGCCGCCTTGAACGCCAGGCCCCAGGGAGATCACCTATCCCCTGGTCATGCTAAGCGTCCGAGTCGATTCAGAGCCGGATGAAACAGGTCCAGCCATCTTGATGAAGATGCCGGTGGTCCCCCCGGTGCTCGTGACTGGTCTGCACCTCCAACATGTTTCGTGCATGGCCTGCCGCTCGACATTGGCAATGATGAGCCCCTCCCTACCTTGGTCGCCTTCTTCCTTGTCGTGGACGCTCTGGCCAATGGGCACCCGGGTGCACATCCAGCACGGCTCGTTGATGCAGCCAAAGTCAGCTTATGTTCCCAGCCTCCTCCAACGGAGTCAAGGCATAATAAAACACCTTCGCATCCGACTCTGTTCCCCGCGCTCCTGCGTAGCTTGTTGGCTTCGCTCCCAGGACCCTCTTGCCCGAAGACTTTTCTCCATCGCCATCCCGAACACAGTCATCAGCGATATATCACTCCGATCAAAGTCAAAGCCTCGAACATGAACCCACCGCCGGTAATATGCGCTACCACCAATCGGCTCGATGGTCAAAGCCAGGCATCAGACGGCATAAAGATCGACTGTGAGCTGCGATTCGGCAGCAGCCATCTCCAGGAGGGCTCGAAAATGACAGTTAACAATACCGATGTTGCCACGACAGAGAAAGGAAAGACGTCTCCCACGTTCGCGGCCACGAGAAATGTGACGGCAGCCGATGGCGCGGACATGGTACGTCAGGAGGAGTTGGGGCAGTTCAAGCCCCCCGACGACGCCGTCCTTGAAGTGACGATTCGACAGAGATTCTTTCGTCGTACCCTTCCACGGAAAGATGGCCTGCACTATGTCGTATACAGCGGAGTTTCCAGTCGTCGCCGGTCGACGTATAAGCACCAGCCCACGGCGTCTGCACCAGCCCGCCACGTCTGAACAGGCTGACGAACGACAGGCGGCTCTCATGTTGCGGATGGTTCGAGATCTGGAGGTAGTCGAGCCTGCCGGTAGGAGCACACCAGCCCTGGGGCCATTCAGGTGTCGAGGGCGACGTGCGAGCATTTGAGACTCTCCACCGGCTACTGCGTAGCCTCCTCTCATACACACTCGATTGATAGCCAATAAAGAAGTTGGCGGAGGTTGGCAGGTACACCTCGCTTCATCCAATACTCCATCTTGAGTTGACAGAGCAGCCGCGACTGCCGGGAGCGACTGCCCAAGCCACGTTGAGAGATGTCTACGCCGTGCACGTGTTTCGGGCGGGGGTAGGTTGGCCGCAAGGTCATCATGCGCGACACCTGTGTCACCGGTCAAGTCCTGGTCAAACCCTGGTCTTGACAGTCACCTCTTTGTCCAAGCTGACCGGCATCGCCCAATGACAATCTCATGACGCGTACCGCACCACTGGCAGCCGCGACCGTTGTCCGCTGCGGCGTTATGGCGAGAATCGTCCGATGGGAGCGTCATATCGGTCCGTGACACACAATGCGTCCTCCATATTGCTGACAGCGCAATAGCCACCCGGCTGTCGTTCGACAGAATCGACTTTGGTCGGGCCGGGCAGGCAACGGCACCATCGCGCACCTTGTAATGGGCGACGTCTACATATATCTCTGTGGCGGCATTCGCTCGACTTGAGCCAGCGTGCCTCGTATGTTCAGCGGAAAGCGGCCATGGGCGCTGTTGACGCGCGGTGGTGTGAGGTTGGCGATGGTAGAGTCGCGACCGACGCTTGACGCCGACGGTTGAGTGAGGCGCGACACCGTCTGTGTCTGTGACACGAAGATCAATGAAATGCAGCCATCCAAGGCGGGTGCCAGCCGCCCCTCCCTCTGCGCTGCAGAAATGCCTGGCTCACCCAGGTCGCGCGACCATACCAGCATGGCTCACCCGGCTCACACAATGTCGCGCGACTGGCCGCAACGGCCGAGCTACCGGCGCATCTGCCACTGCGTCCCCACCAAACCTGCATCAGCTTGTGATCGTTCAATCCGTCACTGCATTGCGCTCAAAATGTGTCTAGGCGCGAGCCTGTCAGCAGCGTACATGTTTGCCCCGCCTTTGCCATTGACAGCCACAGCTCACTCTCAACCCATAAGTGGCCCGTAATATCCTGGGAGCAGCCTTCATCTCTGGAACAAATCTGGCCAATGGCAAGGCTCTATTATACGCATTGCCCTCCAGCCAGCGTGCTGGTCATTGGCGGCCTGCATAGGGCGGGCAATGGGATCCATTTCGCTGGCACCAGTTGGCAGGAGGGCCTACGCTGGGCCGTTTCCAGGCACGCGGGCGAATACGCCCAACGACCAAGCGCGAATTGTGGTGCACCTATCCAGAGTGGCTGGGCTTATTTGGAGATATGGTGTGTATCAACGTTCCAAGGAGTTTGTCGGCTTAATGTGTCACTTCGAAGCATTGAAGGTTCTCCAGGAGTCCAGGACCATTTCAATGGGTGATCTTCGCTGGAGAGTCTGTCAGGCTGGGTAAAAGCCTTCCACTGTTTCCACGTCCACACCCAATGCCTAGAACTGATCGACACGCCGAGACAGACTGTTCTTTCAGATACGTCTCCGTCGGCTCTGGCCATTGACGTAACGGCTTCCCGACTGGTTCCTGCACAACGTTCGGTTTCCAAGCAGCGTCTTCCAAACAACGAAGTTTCCCACATGTCACACAGCCGCCACAAGCAGACCTGCCCACCATCTGAAACTTCAGAAGTAGCTTGCGCCACCATTCCACGTGTCCTTCAATCCGTAACCGCCTGTCAGGGGCCCGGCAAAGCCGACGAGACTTTGCATCGCCCTGCCAGTATGTCAGAACTGCGGCGTTGTACGTCGCTTGAATTCCATTCTCGAGCTCCCAGGTTTCGGTATGATTTGTTCATTGGCAGGAGAGCTGGATTCTTTTGTTACGCCCGCTCTTGCCATTGAGGCGATGGCGTACGATCGCAGCGAGACCGACCTGCTGTCGGTCCTGTGGACCGGGATAGCTACGGAGGTGATGAATCAGACGCGAGAGAGAGTCGAGGCGGAGCTGTTTGGCCCGTTCGCGTGATGAACGAGTGAAGGGACGACGGTTGGCGGTGGGACGCGATGCTGGCTGTAGTTGTACGGCGAGTGCTGGTGCGACGTTGTACTGGCAGGCGTGTAATATAAGGACGATTTCCTGGAATGGGAAAGGTGGTGATGGTGACTACGAGACGAGAGTGACGAGTTGAGGCGAGAATACAACGTGGAGGGAAGGTGTAGAAGAGCTATTCCTGGGGATTACGCCCAAGCGAGAGCATCACTCGTCCGCTCTACTAACCCATTTTCTTTGGGTCGCAAGTTCACCAGCACCTCTTGCGTGTATCGTCAGGGGAACGGCCACGCAGATGTTAGAGGCATTGGCTCTGAATCGAGCACAGTAATAAAAGACGTCCGCATTTGCCTCAAAACCTCACCAAGCTACTTCAAGCCATGCATCCCCTGTGCAGTAAATGACACGTTGTTGCGCCAGAACCATTGGCCACAGTGCCCAGCAACTGGACGGCAACTGTTACGTTGGTTGCCTCACTCCAACTCCGCGTTGGGGTTGCTCCCAACGCGACGGGCATGGTCTCTCCGTAGCGATTCCAGGCACTATGTTTGTTATCAGCTAGAACTGTCAGCTTGTGTTCCCCCTCAGGCAGAGATCGTTGCGACGCCAATCATAGCAGCGGCGTCGGGGAGCGCGTTTGCTCTCTTGCATAGTTTTAGCCATCATGAAACCTGGATGGCGGAACCACCTCTCAGTAGTCACTGGAACCCTACCTCCCGTGTTATGATTTCTTCACTTTCGACGCCTTCGAGAAGCGGTGACTGGATCCGTTGTTGTGGCCCTTGAGTGAGCGGCCCCTCATCATGGCAGGCGACGGGCGACCCAAACACTTGCGTCGAATCAACATCAACAAGTTCGAACGCGTCGAAAGTGTGCCTTACAGGGGGCCCATCATCTCGCCAGTGGCAACCAGAGAGCCTGCACTTGCCATCTGCCTGACCGGCCAGCGACTGCCTGTCGATCCGCATCACACTATGTCATGCAGACGCCTCACTTCCCGCCAACCGTAGACAAGCTCGGAGCGCCGTTGGTTCGCCCTGCCAGTGGATGCTGAGATTCATTGGAAGACAAGAGCCCAGCCTCCCAGTTACTTCTTGTGCCGAGAGCCACCCCCCCTCCATCATCGACGTCTAATCAGCAGACCCTCGCCTGGACATGCCATGATACAAGTCATCCGGGGCCGGTGCGAGTCAGTGGGTCGCTCCAACAGTCGACAGTCGTCGCGCTTTATCACATCCGCATTGGCTGACGGTGACGCGTCAAGGGGGTTCGCAGCAGAGCAGTAAGCCACATGCAAGCTGATGCGCGGGATGGGAAGCTATAGCGCCACGATTTAGCGCCTCATAGCTGCAATGTGCCATGGCCGTCGCTGTTGGACTTGGGTACCACGCATTGTCGTCTCGCCGTCCATGTGACGCCGTTCATGTTATGGCGCACAGCTTCTCAAGCTTGGGAACATTCTGTATGAACGCTTTGGAAGCTACCTCCGAAGTGCTGCCGTCAATTATGGTCTTTGGATGTTGAAGGCCAACACCTAGGGGCGAGCATCGCCAGCAGCATTCAATTTTAAGACTAGCTTTACCTTCAATATCCCAGGGCAGTCCAGTTTCGCCCTCATCTCACTTTGCGGCCCGCTGCACCCTCTCCTCTAATCCTTGATCAGGTTTATTTGCCCACTGACTAGAGAACTCAAAATTTCTCACTATGGATACTTCATCGCGCGAGTCTGACAGGTTGAATCCGGCTTCGTCATTCTCTCAACAACCCTCACTCCAATTGCCATCAGCGAGACGCGTTGAACTACCGACTATCGAATCAGCTCAGTCTCTTGCCCAGCTGGCCAACCAGAGACACGAGTGGTGGAGGACTGATGAGGACGAGCTGATTCTCACGCTCCGGGGCGAGGGCATGAAATGGAAAGATATTTCTCAGCAACTCCGGGGACGGAGCGAGATCGCTTGTCGATTGCGATATCAGAACTACCTCGAGAAACGTTTTGATCAGACCGAAGAGGGCAAAGACAAATATTCTATGTTATATGCGAGGTAACGCCACCGCCAGTTTTCGGCATGCTCGCAAGTGAAACATCGTGTTGTTGTGGCCCGAAAAAGGTTGCTGACGATCTCCAGGTTCAGACAGCAGATGTGGACCCCATTGGCGCAGCAGCTAAAAGTACCATGGCGGACGGCAGAATCCATCGGCTGGCAGCTCGGGAAAGAAGATATATGCCGGCGAGGAGGGTTTGCCATGGTTTTGCCGGAAACACACAATACCGATCACTCACAATGTACAACAATATCGCGACATCGAGTCCAATCTCATCAGCCAACTCGACCTTCGGCTCGGGACGCATCTCCAACTCGACTACAAAATTCAGGTCGTGTTCAGCTTCCAACTGTGGATATGATGATAGCGGGCGTTCGCCCGTACGCGCTTAGACGCGAGGACAACCCGCACAGCCCACCACTGCCTAAGTATCGGGCAATATATTCGACCGAATGGTGATGTGGCACTGTGCCAGAGGATAGCGATATACTGGATGATGAAGGCATGGCGCAGTATTCTCAACGCTTTTGGATCTTCACTTGTTGGATATGGATGTTTAGTCGCGTTGACGGATTTGACGGTTCATGTAATCGGGTGACTTTTTTGACGTGGGTAAAATGCTAGGATTTGATCGCTCTCTATATGCTTGTGCCTTCGCCAATGCGGGAGTGCACTGACATATTCATTTCGCAGGCTTCAAAATAATGCCTTCATTGTCGTGGCGGGTGCACTGTTCGAAATAGGTCTCCCACACGCTACTTTGAAGGACCCCCAACTCTACAAACTCTCCGTGATGTGTTACAGGCAAGAGCAAGCACAGGCTCCTTGACGGTATGCCACTGCAAAAAAGTTGTGTCGTAGACTGAAACTTCGCCTTAGATGGCGCAATCATACATTTTGGCGCACGTACGCCCCGACATGGACAGTTGGTGCGAAGTCCCAGGATTTGGCGGTCCTGAGCATGATTTTCCCTGACCACGCAGCGCCGGGCAGGCAGCCGTTGGATCATGCATGGTTCACCCCTACAGCAATATGTCTGGTCGGGGGTGTTGTGCCTGGACGGTTGGCTCCTGCAGCTCCACCAATGTTCTGGACCCCTCCGTATTGATAGTCAGTGCCCCTCCTGGCTTGTGCTGCATAAATACGTCTAGTGGACTCTGCTTCATTCCTGATGTCGACCATCTCCGCCATTATACATCACTTTTCTTGCCGTTAAACGAAGATGCGCTCGCCAGCGTACAACTCGGTGCCCGTCCGCGCGCTTGCCTCGGCATCGCACGGGATTTGCACAGCCGCGGCGGGTGGTGGCAGCGATGCTCCTGATAGCGACGCTAAATCACGCGCCTGCACTACCAAGACCAAGCGTCGACGCCGCACGATGCCACTTGCTTGTGAAAACTGCGTGAGTTCCTTAGTTGCTCAGGTGGGCAGGCTTCGACTCTAACGTTGTGCTTACGTAGAGAGCCCGTCGCGTCAAGTGCGACCGCAGGTATCCGTGCGAGCGATGCGTCGGCAGAGGGGTCAAATGTACCGCTCCGTCGTGCATCCAACCGGCGCCCGAGGCCCAACTTCAGCAACTCGGATCCAGGCCTCCCAAATCTACGGTGCACGGCATCACGACATCTCTCAGCAGCCTTAAGGTACCTTCAGTTATGGACAATGAGGACACGAGCTAATAGGCTTCAGCACTTCGACGGCCGATACCTTTCCCTTCCGCAGTGCGAACCAAATGACCCGGAACACTGGTTGGCAAGCTTCAAGACCAACTTTTTGCCAGTGCATCCGATCTTAACACCAGACACATTGAACGTCCTGGTTCCGTCGACGATGATAAAGCCGCCTGAAGCTACTGGATTGCAACCAGCTCAGCGCTTGGTGGCTAGCCTTATCCTCAGACTTGGGGCCATTGTACATGAACCGCTCAGCCCGTACGCGGATTGGACCTCCGATCTTCTCGCACACGCTACGATGCTAAATTTGGACTCCGTGATGGAGCTCCGCGCTTGCCTTCTTATTGTTCTGCTGATTACCTACTGGCCTTTGTTGGAGGACGGGTCTCAGTACCGTTTTATGCGCTCGGCCTGCGACAGGCTGCAGCAGATGATGCGAGTTATGCTTCAACGGCACCGCCACCGCCGCAATGGCTAATAGCCAGACCAACAGGCAAGAGAACAGGGTGGACCTGAGTGACCCTGATAGCTTTGTGTTGATTTGGGCGTTTGTACTACTCTATTTGTCCGCACACATTCCTCAGTGACAGTTCGAGCCCCACACTGACAGCCAGCTAGCGACATCATGCCTGGGAAGTTTCTTCCCTTTGTACAGCCCATATTGCAGCAGTTGCCATGGGAGCTGCCGTCTGAGGGACTGTTGCCGCCAGCTCGACGGATGGCAGAAATCATTGTAAAGGTTTACTCTGCTAGCGCCATATCGCCGATGCCTTATGCCGAGGTAGTGGCCTCTCTGGACAAGCTCACCAATCCCGGAAGTCGTACTCTAGAGGAGGCATCGCCACGTGTCAAGGCTCAGTTATATGCCATGAAGGTGTCCATTTCTCAGGCGTCCAGTGGCAGCGTGCATAGTGCCGACGAGCATGTGGAGGTTGCACGGTATGAACTTGGCGCTATGGCACGTTTCTTACACTCCGTTCGCACACTTCGAGAATTCGAACGGCGGTATTTCCTCGAACGGTGGGTTTTCTCTGTATGGAAACTATGGCAATGCGAGCTAATTTATACCGCAGCGAGTACGAGTACGTTATGCAGCTGGCTCGAGCTTATGATCGCGGCCTCATCAACTTCGAGAAATGGACGGAATACTCATCTGGCCTCATGGACTTTCTGGAGAAACACCCGAAGGCCGCGACGAAGTTCCAGCTGGTGAGAAACCTTCATAGTCGTTTCGTTCAAGCGCAGCGAGGGGCGCACGTGGAATAAGGGGCGGCGGTCGCACTTGCCTCGGGGCCGCCTCAGCAAGCAACTTTTATGGTTGATGCTTGTGGCAGAATTAGGAGAGGAATTGAATGCAGTGTCCAATTGAATCAGCTGTATCTTGCACACTTCGACCTCAGTTTAGGCTTGGAAATATCTCCCCGGCAATGCAACAGACCATTTCTTCGCAAATCTTTGAAGGAGTCATATGGCGCTCGCGCGGCTCAGTAGAGCAAACAAGTACGGGCCATCACCGATGCACTCCACGCCGTCCTGCCCAATGGCAAGCCCCAGGCACGTGCCGACAGCGGTGGCATCCCTACATACCATTGAGGGTTTGCCAGCGCCGTTGTAACTTGTAGCCGTGGCGGCATAAGCGCAGCTCCGCCGGCTCGCCTGATGACCATAAACGTGACGACGAGCATTGCGGTATACCTCCTTACCAGCATTGCACTGGTTGATTTTTCCGGAATCTATCGATCATGAAGTCCTGGCTGGGATGGCAACGTTCCTTCTCCCTACGGGGCCAAAGCCATCGCTCGTACACGAGATTGTTCAGCAACGAGTACAGTACAGTCTCCTCAAGCCGGTCGCACCTCGCATTAGGTCCAGGCCGCTGCGGTGCGCCTCGGCCACGTTGACCGGCGGAACCTGTCTTGTCGTTGTCAGGGGTAGAGTATGGACGGTCGAGTATCGGGAGGCTGGCACCCAATAGCCCGGTCTACCGCTCACACACCCCCTCCATCAGGCAATCCTTTAGTCACCCTAACTTCTCCCGTGTGGCACCGCGTCGAACTTTTGAGCTGTTAACTCGAGATGTTTGGCCACGGGCCGTCCTAGCATGGGACCGCAGCAGGGAAAGCGGTCTCCACTCGGGGGCAACGAAAGTCAGACATGCAGCCATTCGTTACGATTCGAGTCACCGTTCGGGTCATCGCACATAGTCACCGACTCATACGGGTTCACTACTGCCGCACAATGTGGTACCTCGCCGCTCTGTTGAACTACCAGTCGCGACAAGGCGTTGGAGCGTGGAACGCCAAGTCGTGTGCGCTGCGAGTGCAGTAATCTACAGCCGCTGCCGCAACGATACGGCACGCATCCATCCATAGCCGGCTTCCGCCTGCCCCTCGCTCATCAGGCGCCGCGTGCGCGCCTATGCACTACCAAGCACATGCGGGCAGTTTCATCGCCAACAACTCGTATTGTCTCTTCCGTCCGGCTGCAAGCCTGCTGAGCCTATGCTCTGTCCTGGAAGCAATGTTCTCTCGTCTTGGCCGCTTTTGCGGCGCTCATATAGTTCACCTGACTGCGTGTGCGCTTTTACTCATCAAGTACGGTGACTCATACAGGGGCGTCTTTCCTTGCGGATCAAAGAGTAGTGTGTGGAATCGCTCTCGGCCTGCTTCCAACCTTGCTGACCTGTTACTCAAATACCATGGCCGTGACGTCGCTCGTCTACAGCCCTTGCGTCCGTATCTCTGAATTCGTGATCCGTCACTGGCCGGGTTGGGACAATGCCTCCCCAAAGCGACCTGACATTGACGCTGAGTGCCTTTGGCTTGCAGGGTTCAGCCGCTCATCTGCCATGAGCGCCGGCCTCTTCGACACTCTGCCGTCTTGGACTCTACTCCCTCGCTTCCTGATTCCAACCTTTAACGCGGCGGAAGCTTCCGTGCCCCGAGGGGCGTGGGGGGTGTATGAAGTCTTGGTACTTTGGCGAGTCCTTAGTCGTGATCTTGGTCGCAAACCTCCTGAAGGCGTAGAGGCGAGAGCCGACTGCGAATTGTTCAGTCGTGCCGCAATCCTTGCGCTTCGACGCAGTCCTTGGCTGAGCACCGGAGTGGCATCCGCGGGCCGCAGCAAGCGTGTAGAGCCTGCTAGCCTCCGCAGTGCGCTCGGCGCCTCGCCTCGAGCAATACAGTTTTTGCCTGACATAGTACGAGGAGGGCTTTGAGAAGCCTCACCCAAATTTGCCGGTCCTGTCCGGTTGCTCCTCCGTGAAAGGAGAGCAGCATCTCCATGCCCTGGCTTCCGCTTCTTTGAACTTTGTTTTTCTGGCTTGTCCTCATCCTGGGCGCGCTTCCTCTTTTTGTTCTTCGTATCGGGACCAGCCTCGGTCATTTTTGGTTGGATCAAATCGGCCGCGACCAGAGGCACTTGCTCCAGGGCCCATTGCGCGAGGGCAGCTTGACCCTCTGCATCTCTCCTTGCGTCCACATAACCAAACGTCGCCCGGATGAAGTTTGTTACCAGATCGTTCCGTTGTTTTGTCGACTCGTACAGCCTCTTCGCAGCCACTATGTTCTTCGTGGCGGCGAGTAGCATCCGCTTGCGCTTCTCCTCTGGAATATTCAGACGACGGGGATCTTTTTGGGTCAGAAAATAGACCCGCTTGGCTTCCGCCTCTGCCGCCATTTTAGCCTCCCATGCCTGGTCATCTTCTTTCTGGCGCTGCATCGACGAAGGGGTGGTCCGGATGAAGTCCTTGGATTCATTAGGCTTCGGTATCTTCTTGTCCACCAACTCTTGCCAGCGTCTGTCGTGGTCGGGCTTAAGGCGCTCGACAGAGTCGGTGTACCGATCAAGCCACCAGAACTCAAAGCAGAGGTACTCGATCCAAGTTGTCAGCTTGTCTTGCAGCTTGGGATCCTCTTGCAGCTCGAATGGTCGTGTGAACCCGTGTCGTGCCAGGCGGCGCTTCACTGCGTCGACGTAGTCGGAGAAGCCGTTGCAGCCACGTTCCCGTTGCCAACGGCGCTGCCATCTGCGTGTCCTTTGCTTGTCTAGCCATACTGATTTGAGCCACGACGGATCGGTTTCGAGTTGAGCTACCCCCTCGTCGTACTTGTCCTTCTTGTAAATGCGCTTCATCATCTCGACAAAAGCAGGAAAGCCGGCATCTTCATCTTGAAGGTCCCTGTTGTCGATTTGCCATTTGCGGAACTCTTGCCACCTCTTTAGCTGTCTCCGGAATACCAACCATGAGACTTGAGTGTCACGAGAGTAGCCCCAAAATGGCCACAGTATCTCGCGGTATTCCTCGGGGTTCCGAGAAACTTGTTCTATAAGGCTGATTCGGTATATTGGACGACCGCCGTCCGTGACAAGGTCATTGTAAGCCTCGGTCTCGTCGTCGATCTGGTCACGCCGCTCGTCCTCTTGAGAATACGGTGGCGTAATACGTCCTTGGATTCGTTGCTGAACTTGCGGTATGATGTCGTTGCCATCGGAAACTTGGCGTAGACGTGCGTCGAGTTGGTCAAGATCGAGGGGGCGGGAGTGAACCGCAGGGTTCTGGGACAAAATCCGTTCTTGAGCTCTGCGAACGTCAGTCCAGGCCGCCACGTGCATATGCGCGCGCAAGACGAGAGTGGCTCACTTCAATCTTTCTGCCAGCTGGTTTCGGGCATGCATGGACAGATTGTCCCAGCCGTCGACAGGAAGGTCAAAATCGCCACTGTGACTGCGATGCTTCTGCATGAACTGGGCGAGTTGCTCATTGCTCAAGGCAGCGATATCGTCCACAGAAACTGTCGCAGTCGTCGCTTCTGAGTCTCGCATTCTGCCATCAAGTCTTGAAAATGAATAGTCGCTTCGCAAATACGATTGCAACCTGTTGTCGATCGCTGAAGCGACCTTTGGGTTGATGAAGTGTCAGGTAGAAATTCGGTGGGGTTGAAGAGGGGAAGGGGAGCTCGGCCTGGTCCCAAATGCACGCGGGACTTCCAATGACCGGCAAAAATACGGTCCAAGGGACGGTACCTCCGTGACTCGATCCCTCGAAGTCCGCAGCGGGCCAATCGGGCGTACCCGTTTAGCCGCCCGGTCGTTTCAGCAGGGTGCGGGGCACCGAGCGCTATTGGGTACAGGGCATCGGGTGAGTCTTACAGGCGCTGATGTGTGCTCACTCACTACCCCTCCCACTGCTTCAGCTGGTGTTATAACGCTTCGTATGTTGCCATCAGCTCGTACAATGCGTCTCTTCTATTCAGTTGCATCTTTTCTCTTCAGCTTCACCTCCTTCGAGAACAGCACGCCAAATGGAGGACACAGATCTTGTTGCTCGGGTGTATGCCATCCCCCACGACAAGCAGCATGCCTTGAGGGCGATCAAGGCAAGCTCACTCCACATTGCCCCTGCGAATTACGAGAAAGAGGATCCCGCGGAACTTGGGTGCCACGATCGGGCCGCAACAGAGCCACCGGAAGAGAGCAATAGCCCCGCGCACCTGAACATGTTTCGCCTCGAAATCAAGTTCAGCGACATACCACGAACCAGTCATGGTATTGTCTTCGGGTGTGACCCGGACAGCGATGTTGTCCTGCCAAACATCAAGGGCATCAGCAAACATCACTTTAGCCTGACTTTTGATGATGCAAATCGGCTCATTGTCAGGGACTGGGGCTCCCTATTAGGCACCGAGGTCACGTACGATAACCAAGGGCATGGCAAGCGAAGCAATTTCCGATGGATCGTTAGCGGGGATCGAAACCCTGAGGAGAAAACCAGCATCCGTATCAAGATCCATGCCACCGTCGAGTTCCAGGTTGTCGCCGCCCACCACAATATTAAGTCAACAGAGTACATGGCCAAGGTGCACTGGTTCCGCCAAGGCACAGCCACAGCGGAAGACCTCTTCCGTGACCTCGACCTTCCACAGATGCGGGACACAGAACTACCAACCGGAGCCCACACGCCCGGCAGGGGAGAGATTCACCTGCGGAAGGAGATTGGTGAAGGGTCCTACGGTGTTGTGACACATTTCTGGAACGTCAGCAATGGCAGTGAGTACGCTCTGAAGGAGCCTACTGCCAAGGCTATTCGGAAAAGACAAGTCAACGACGAGGCGTGGCGCAAGGAGGCTCGCATCATGAGCCAGATATCGCATGTTCGTATGCCTCCACCGCTTACGATTTCGTCCTAACCACCCAGCAGCCCCACGTCGTCCGGCTTCTCCGGGCGACTTTCGAACCACAACCGCGATTATTCCTGGCGTATGCCCCCGGCGGGTCATTGGAGGACCAGGAGTTTATAACAGCGGATGAAACGATCACCATACTGCAGCAGTGCTTGTCAGCCCTCACATACCTCCACGAAAGCAAGCCACCAATCGTGCATAGAGACATCAAACCGGGCAACATTCTCGTCCAGCATCGATCCCCAGGGAATATCTCCGTCATGTTCGCGGACTTCGGCGTGGCTCGGGATAGCTCTGAACTGTCGACAATCTGCGGCTCACCACTGTACCTGGCACCCGAGGTATACTTAGAGTGGCAATCTATCTGTTATAACACTGCGACCAGGAAGAAGTATACGCCTGCTGTCGATGTCTGGTCTCTTGGCGTGGTGGTATACGAGCTGAAATGCTGCCTACCACGTTACAAGAACAGCTACAGGGACGACGGGACCACCTGGTGCGACAAAATCGTGAAGGTGTTTCATGAGGACTTTGAAAAATGGCCCGACGCTTTGGGACAATTCCTATTGAACAACATGGTCGTCATATCGCCAGAGTCACGATCCTCTACTCGCGAATGTTATACGTTAGCGGCGCGGTTGCCTAGTTCAGCCGACGGCGGGTGTAGTACGCCGAGACCAGCCCTGCATACCGGAGAGGAACAGACGACGGTCCGATATGGTCCTATGGGGTATGAAGTCAACGACCAAGTTGCCACAGTTCAGTTACCAATTGCTTCCGCCATTGACTGTACGGCTACATCATATACAGGCGAGTTTGTCAGATCCGAAGCCCCGCCTCCGGATACTCTTCCATCTATGTCGAAGAAAACGCTGAAGCGGACAGCGATGTTCGAGGCATCGTCGCTACCGCCGTCATTATCTGCAAGACGAGCTACCAAACGTCAAGACGAACGCAACGGTCGAAGATGGTCCGCCTGGGACCGCAATCCTGAGTTGGCGCAGTTTCTGGAAGAGTACTCTTCTGATCCGTTCGACCAAGTCTATGTGGGGTCTTCGTTAGCGTCCTGGGCGGGTGAGAGGGAGTCGGACAGTTGCGGAAGCCAATCGTCGCACAGTTCGACAATACAGCACCTGAAAAATGCGGATCCGCAACTCCACCATGATCCTGGATCTGTACCTCGCCTGAACGTGTCAAGTATACCACGGAGCCCGTGGGAGGGGCTAGAGGACGGAGAGCCTGTCACCGGAATCAACGATGGTGTGCAGACAGACGAGAGGTACATGGCAGCGTTGCTGCTGCAGGCAATGAGTCAAGACTCCAGGCAATGACTGATGCATACTGTCGAGGTATGGCCAAGGCTCACCATTCACCCCAGTTACATGCGAGAGTAATGAGAGAACCGGAGCGAAGGCGCATCGCCTCCGTCAGTGGTAGAATGAGTTCCGTAGCCAGAGTGGTTGGATATTTATCGGCAGGTGCTGCTAGGCATGGCGATGAAACAGGCCAAGATTCTGCCCGTGTGTTTCCTTTTGGAGACTGAGGCTCGGGAAACGGAAGCCAATCATGGTTGCTTATTATCGTACTGATTGGCAATCGTCAGGATGTGCACCCATGGGGATCCAGGGGCGAAAACGTCAGGGCAGCTGGGACGCTCTTGTCCAAATGGAAGCTCGTTCCGATCCGAGGTAAATCGATGGGAGCTCTGCATCATGCGACCCTACTGTACCGATTCAACTCTGTATCAGGTCCTGATACACCTTTTCTTGACCCGTGCGCCAACCCTTGCCATTCGTAACAGGTCCTGATACCAAAATACCTCGTCCGTGCGTCGTGCACCAACCGATCGGCCCCATGAATCCCTCGTTCCAAGGCTGCCCAACGCCAGTAAATGGAATCCTTTCTTTTGCTTGGACGCCCCAGCCATTAGCAGAAGCATGCTAGACTAAAAGGCACAACAGGGGTCTGCAGGTTCAAGATTGGTACGAAAATGTACTTCAAGAAGGATAAAAGGCCACTCTGCAATTCCACGCGGTCCTCCTGTCAATTGGGAACAGGCACCCAGAAAACTTGTAGCGTATTGCGACTAAGTTGCTAGAAGCGCGCTCCGTATTCTGGCGAGAGACTGGCATGAAGATGAAGGCAGCACCAAAATTACCCGACGTTGTTCCTATCATGGTGCTCTGTAGCCCTCAAAGTCCGATTGTCATGCCTAGCACCCTTTAGTCTGTATTCACCGTGTGGCTGCCTCGCACGGTCGAACCTCGAGAAAGTACGATGGCTCACCGGAGGTCATATCGTGCAAATTGCTTTAACGTCGAGGGCGGTGGCCAGAGACGTGGTGAAGGCGACGTTTGGCTTGCGGCCATCACCAGTTGCTCAACGACACGGATGAATCCAGCTGCAATGACGCCTATGCCATGCCACATGTCTCCCCCAAGATTGGTTCCGTCGGGCAAGCCTCTATTGTACTTCGATACTCGTCTCTCACTTCTATCCACTCTGCATCAACCGCGTCGATGATGCGGAAGCCTTTGTTGCCGCCAAAGTCTCTGCAGAGAAGAACATTCTTCTGAGCTATTCTGCCACCATATGCGAAGTCTCCAAAAACAATCATGTGCAGTGAGCGTATTCCATCAGGTCCGAACACCCACTTCAAGAAATCGCGAAACTTGTCTCGGAAGACAAACTCCGAGTTCGGGTAGCCAGCTGAGGAATGTTCAGACGGCTTCAAGGCCCAGGATGCATAACGGCGGAGATCGTATGCTGATTGACGGATGTGGAGTATCTTTAACGTTGCTTTCGACTGAAAAGGGAGCAAGATATGTTGCTAGCGGGTGTTGCCGTTAGTTCGCCCACATCGTCTAGGTCGGGGCTGCTTACCAGAAGCTCGGGAACACAGCTCAGACCTAGGAACTCCAGGTCAAGCTTCGAAAACGGATTCAGTGCAGGCTCTTTGAGTATCTTTGATATCTCGAAGGTACTTATGCCCATGTCGGGCAAGTCGCACGCCTCTTGAGAATTTGGTAGCATGGCGGAGGTTCGCAGGTGTAGTACGAATCGCCTGAGAGTTGCATGGCGACGACGAACTCGCTTTAAGAGATCCAATGACGCGACCGAACCAGTTTTGCCGAGACAAAGCTCCTTGAGCCCCTCAAAGACGTCCAGGTAATCGGGGAGATGGCTCAACACTGACCCATGGCGTTCTGCTTCCTGTATTTCGAGTCTCTCTAGTCTAATGCGAAGCTTACTTTGCAGCACCCGCTTCAGAAACTCGTCCGTACCGGGGCACATTCGCAAGGTTAGAGATCGTAGGCTGTTAAAGTTAAGCACGCGTACCATCGCAGCCGCCACGGGCACGTGTGAAAGACCCAAGGTACGGATCGCTGGCAAGATAGGACGCGGAGACCGGTCGCTCAATCCAAGAATCCCGTAAACGAACAAATCTGGAGCGGCAATACCGTCGTAGTCCTCTTCATCGCCGACGTAGCCCAGGCTTTCTCGCAGTTCTGGCCAATTCACGAAATCTAGTTGAAGGCTCTGCAAGTGTTGTGAATTTGTCCGAATGGCGATCGCAAGGGTATCGAGATCTTCTGGACGGGGTCCTTTCCAAGTTAGGTCCCGTAGATTGCGAAATGAGGACAAATCTATATTACAGTCGTCATGAAGATATAGACGCTGACTGCAGGCGTCATCGGTTGTCAAACTCAAAGACCGAATCCGACGATGTTTCAGGGGAAGAATTCCGTTGGTATCGAGAATTTCCGACGGCACGCACGTTCCCAGATCCCAACTAGGTACGTGTCAGGTGGTCTAGAACTATAACATACGACGAAAGATACTCACCTGAAGCCTTGCAGTTGGTTGTCCATGAATTCGTCTAACAAGAGTTTTGCCCTTTGAGTGAGCTGCTTGAAACGTGGTTCGAGGTTGGGGTCACCGTCAGAGTCGAAATCGCCTTCGTCGGAGTCCCATACAAGGGCGTCGTCTTTCAAATGGGGACATCTCGACAAGGTAGCATATTGCATGTTCGTATGGAAATGGACGTGCGTGGCAAGGCGCGCAAAGTTTGGCGACGGGAATGCATCGGGAATTTTGTGTAAGTGATATTCACTCCATGGCCTGATCACGATCGATCGCCACAGGATTCTGGCAATAAACGTGTGCATGGGTTTTGAAGTCAGGGAGAGAGATTTCAGATCAGGTTTGTGTAACTGGGGCCGTTAGCAGGGTGTGTAGGTCGAGATTGGAACGGCTCGCCTACTCTTGCGAACACAAGCTGCAAGATGTCTAGGGGCAATCTCATCAGCATGCAGAAATGCCCTGAGCTGGTGGACGAGGGCGTGGTAGATCCCATGGCTGCTGCTGAGACCGGCGCACAGCGATAGTTTCTGTTGCTTGATGGGCAATTGTCACGAAGAAGTATCGATGGAATGGAGCCGCTGAGAACAAGAATAGGACGGCGTATGGCCTAGAGGAGAGGCATTATGTCGCACTCGGTTATTGGCACAACGCTGGTGACAGCACAGGGAAATTCCCAGTACGAGGCGCGGGGATAAACGTGCGCAACAAGAATTTGAGAAACAAAGACATGGTCGAGGCTCGTGGAAGGATTGGTGGGCTCTGGCACCTTTACACTCACCCTGACACGTACAGCACCCCGCCGCCCCCCAAGCGTCAATAATGGTTGCAGTTCTGTTAACCGAGTACAGTACAGTATTGTACCGCTCCCCAAGACTGTCCGAGCACTTCGTCCAGAGACGGAAGAGTCCCTCAGCCGCAGTCGAGCATCACGAATGGGCTCGCGATCTGGGGAGGAGCTGTCAAGGCGGCGGCCAGCTGGGCGACTTCGGATCCCACGTCTTGCGAGCTTCACACGACCCGCACGCCTGCGAGCCTGCAAGCTCTACACCACAAGCCCTGCGAGCTTCACACCACACCTCCTGCAAGCCTACACGCTCCACACCACACGTTCATGCTTCATACAGTACCACATGTCCTGACAGCCAACATGCTTCGCAGCATACATCCTGCATGCTTCACACCACACGTCCTGAATGCCACAAACCACATTCTGCGAGCTTCACACCACACATCCTGCAAGCCTACGTGCTTCACATCACTCGTCCTGCAAGCCTGCATGTTTCACACCACATGCCCTGGACGCTACACCACCCGTCCTGCAAGCCTCCATGCTTCACGCCACCCGTCCTGCGAGCTTCACACCACTCGTCCTGCAAGCCAACATGCTCCACACCACTCATCCTGCGAGCTTCACACCAGCCTGGCCAGTGGACGAGAAGAGGGTGTCGTTCAGTTCCTGATCGCCACGTCAATACACAAGACAGTGATCCAGAAATGGCTTCAGTGCTCTGCAGTCGCTGCCTCATTCCTCCAGGCTCTCTCTGTACGTTTTGTTGCTCCAGTACCGGACCACAGGGTTACCCAGTAGCCTGGCGTCATAGCACCGACGACGTCTCAGCCCGGGTGGAGACTGCTCCCACTGCGACAAAGGTTTCCATCTACGTCGGCATCTGCAACTGCTAGTGCCCACTAATAAGACATCTTCAACTTCATTACATCCGCGACCACCGGCACCGATGGTGAAGCACTTTGCACAATGTGATGCGAGGGAAAATATCGCGCCATCTCGAGGTGCCGGAGCCGCGAGAGCTCGTCCGTGCGACGCAGTCACAATGTGAATACAGACTGCAGGGTGGTGGAATGGTCAAGATCATACTGTTTAGGCTACAGAGCAATTTTTCCGAAGTGTTTTCACTTCACTCTGTTGTTGCTCAATGATGGCGCCAGAACTAGCCCGACCTCAGCACACCCCGAACTGTGTCTGAGACCGACAATGACGATGCCGCTATTGCACTGGCCCATTGATTGTCGACCGACAAACATCTATCGCGGAGTCTATAGTAAAGTCTTTCGTTCGGCTCCTCAGTAGAAGGCGCGAAGCGTCCAGCTGCTCTGACATTGGCAGCATCGCCGACTCAGATGTACTTGACCAGGTAAGACGGCAGGCGAAACGGATTACATAACGTTGCATGGCACTGTACTATACTCCACAGGGAAACAACTACCCTGAAATATTGTTGCCAGCCTGCTTCGGGACATGCAGTTCGTCAGAGATTACCGGATGTCCGCATTTGATGAGGACGACACGCCGTAAGTAGAGTGTGAGTGTCTCAAAATGGACGACCAGTGGTAGTCGATTGCCGAGCCGTACGTCGTCCCTGGCTTGTAATAATCTGCAGCACAGGGTGACACAGCATTCAGGAAGACTGCATTGTCGCAGAACTTAACTTACTCGTGGGACTTGGCCCAGAAATATAGAGTGGAATATCCGCAGTGTGGTGACAGAACAAGGCAAACAACGCACAAACCATTTTGTCTAGTTGTAGAATCGCACGGACAAATGTGCATTCTGTATCGGGCTGCAGTGCCGCCTAAGGGCGCATCGCGGCGTCGTATAGTTGCTCGTCCCCGACTACGCCTCCGCTTCAGCATTCGAGTCGAGTTGGTCAACCGTTCTGCTGCTCCCTTTGTGTTGCCCAACGTATACGCTTCAGTGCTCTAACATGAACCCGCTCTGAACTGAACTGAACTGTATTCCTACTCGGTTGTAGCCGCTAATTTAACCGCAGCCATGCCCGGTGAGCGGGGTCTGGCAGGCAGCCGACGCGGCCGGATTAACCTCCAGCCGCCCCACTTCGCCGGTGCAATGTAAACAAAGCCTCGACCAGCTGTCCCCAAAATTCCCGCTTTGCTCCTCAACCTCAATCTACATTTGCCTGGCCGCTCCTGCAGATCGTGGTTCTCTACTAATGCTCAATGTTCGCAGGCTCTGTCGAGACGATTCGCCTCATGTCTTGGGTCCGCATACCTACAGTCTCCCCCCAATGCTCAGCTTTGCCTGGTGTGGGACTCGATCCTGAATTGCCCAAGGATCTCCGTCAGTTCCATGAACTTGATGGCCTTTGCGGCTGCCTTGCGCTCGCTCAATATGTCCCGGAGGTCGTGTCGTCCTGAGAGGTGGCCTAGTTCCTGGCGCCTGAGTTGTCGATACGTGCGGCATCGCAACAGGATGTGCGATACCGTTTGGCGTCCTTCCCGGCATGGGCAATTGGCGTCCGTGGCGTCCGGCACTCTTCGGTTGAAGAGGAAGTCTTTGAGTCCTATCTTCTCTGTTCGCAGTTGGACAAGAAGCGCGCTCTGGCGCTTACTTAGTCCGCCGTGCAGCCGTAGGACCTTTTTGGTCGGTTTGGGGGTGCAGCGGTATGAGGTCCTGCCTCTCTTCTCCGCCGCCCACGTCGCCGCCCAGGCCTTATGGGCTTCTTTGTGTGTCCATGTTTTCCGTGTGGAGCGGAGGGAGTAGAGCTCCGCGGGCATCTCTGCTCGCGGCCCCGGTGCTCCTCTCTCGCGCCATCCTGTGGCTTCTTTGGCTGCCCTGTCCGCGTCTTCGTTGCCTTGCACCCCAGTGTGTGCCGGGATCCATCGGATCTCGATCGGCAAGTTTTGTTCCTGCAGTGTCGTTGTCTGTGCTACGATCTTCTTCAGTAGATAGGTTCCAGATTTACCCTTGGGCTTGGCTGAAGACCGGATGGCTGCCTGATTGTCGGTATAGATGATGACTTTGCTGCGTCTACGTCCTTCGGCTCGATCTCGTAGTGCGATATCGAGCGCTAGGGAGATGCCCTGCAGCTCGCCAGCATAGACAGTCGAGACTTCCTCGGTTCCCATGTACGAGCTTCGTGTCTGCTGTATCGTCGGACACACCGCTGCCGCGCCGATCTGACCATTGATGCCGCTTCCGTCTGTGTAGATGTGGAGGGCTGCTTTTTCTTGTCGCAAGAGGTCAAGGTGCTTTTTGCGAGCCTCTTCTGCTGTCTCCTCGATGTGCGTTTGCGGCCCTTGCCACCATGGCGGTGCAACAAATGGGTCTATGTGCTCTTGAGTCCAGCTATTCACGTCACTGTGATGGATCGTGTTCTGTATTGCCTCGCGGGGGCTTATCTTTGTTCGTCTTCGTTGTGATTGTCTGGTCAGTCTCCGCGACGGTGCGCCGATTCGGTCGAGCGCTTCAATGTTGTGCTTCCATATTTGCTGCTCGATA
Source organism: Purpureocillium lavendulum (assembly GCA_029168975.1). NCBI lineage: Eukaryota > Fungi > Ascomycota > Sordariomycetes > Hypocreales > Ophiocordycipitaceae > Purpureocillium > Purpureocillium lavendulum. The sequence goes on from JAQHRD010000018.1 coordinate 137,514, forward strand.
GGGAGGAGGTGCATCTCAACGTCCAGTGCCGGTAGTGAGGTTGCCTTGTATGCACCGCTCATCACTCTGGCAGCTCTGCCTTGTAAGCTCTGTACTTTTCGTAACGTCTTCTGCGTGTATCCATTGCCGGGCCAGCCTGCATTGGACCAGGCTGAGCAGGCGTACATCATTTGGGGCACAGCAACGCCTCGGTAGATGGTGCGCATCTCCTTCGTGCGGACCCCCCATGCAGAATTTCCGAGGCAGCTCAGCGCCGCGATTGTCTTCGACACCTTTCGCTCCATTTCATCGATATGTTGTCTCCACCGTAGTTGGCTGTCCATTGTTACGCCCAGGTACTTGCACGTTGGCTTTGGGTTGATCACGCCCCATCTGGTTTGTAGCGGTGTGCTGGTGTCGATCCTGGACTTTGCTCTTGTGAAGTGGGTGAGCTGGAACTTGTCTGGTGCAAAGACAGACGCATGGCTAGACGCCCAGTCTTCCGCTTCGCGCAGTGCCGCTTGTAGCAGTGTGCAGGTCTCTTCCGTGGTTTTGGCCCAGGCCAAAATAGCGACATCGTCGATGAAGCCTGTGGCGGCTGTGTTCTCGTCTTGGGAGCATCTGTCGATCAGATCGGCGTTGTAGAAGAGATAGAGGATAGGCGACAGTGGCGAGCCTTGGGGTTCTCCGGTAGTCAGTTTATATGGTTCCGACTGGAAACCGTCTATGCTGAGTTCCGTCTGTCTCTCTCCAAGGAAGCTTGCTATCCAGCGGACAGTCTTCTCGTCGACCCTTCTCTTTCGGAGATTGTGCAGTAGGCGCCTGTGTGAGATGTTGTCGAACGCTCCGGAGACATCTAGCAGCAAGAGACTGGCAACCATGCCGTCACCTGTGTTCCAGGCGTCGTATATCCTGTCGATGATGTAATGCAGTGCGTGTTCCGTCGATCTCAGCTTCCGTCCACCCATGTGGGTTGCAGGTAGCAGCTGGTATGTCTCCGCTATGTAGCTTAGTCTCGTCGCGATGATGGCGTCCATGATTTTACCGAGTGTGTTCAGTAGAGCGATCGGCCTGTATGATTTGGGCACAGTATAGTTGTCTTTCCCTGGTTTTCGTATAACGACCGTCGTGGAGCTTCGGAAGTGCTGGGGGCAGTATCCAAGTGACAAGCTCTGGTTGAAGATTCGGGTCAAATGTTGTCGGATCCATGGCGATGCAATCTGCAAGGCTCGATTCACTATGCCGTCCGGCCCCGGTGCCTTGAGGGGCGCCGCGTTACGGATAGCATCCTCAACTTCCTGTTCGGCGATTGGTGGCAGGCTTATCTGGTCGGCATACACTGTAGTGTCTATGTCATCCAGGTTGGCATCCGGTGGTTTAGGAAAGAAGACTTTCCGGAATAGCTCTGCCTTCTCGCCTGGCGTAATGGCGGCTGCTGCAGTTGCGGGATCTTGAAGGGCTGGCGTGATTGCAGATGTTTGGCTGTGTCTGTTCCGTGCCCATTTGGCTATGCGCCATAGAGACTCCGGCGACTCCGCCGCTTGTTCCACTCTTTCGCGATGCGATTGTCGCAGTGTTCTACCGATGAGCTTCTTCTTTTTGCTCTTTGATAAGCGGTACGCCTCCCAGCTTTCCTCTGTGTGGTCACGGCTGTATATTCGCCGAAGTCGCTTCGTCTCTGCCAAGGCAAAAGAGCACTCTTCGTTCCAGCCTGGCCTTGATCTCGGTGTCATGCGGCATTGTGGCACTCCCGCCTCAATGGCGGCATTTAACGCTGTGGTGATCTCCGTGACGTATGCATCCAGGGCCGTCTTTGTTCGCGGTCTTCGTAGCGATGGAAGCTCTTGTCTTAGCGTTTTGGTGAAGGCTGCTTCGTCGATTGCCTTCCATTTCAGCCTCGTCTTGGGCTGAAGCTGAAGGACGGTGAGGTCCAGCGAGGTGACGATTGGTAGATGGTCTGAGTCGTGGTTGATGCTCTCGTCTATTTCGCACCTGATTAGTCTGTCCACCAGGCCGATGGTTGTTAGGCTCAGGTCGATGGTGGATCGGCGGTTTGCCTCCTCGAATGTGATGGTTCCTTCGGGAAGGTGGCTGGTCATGCTGAACTCATCCATGATCTCTAGCAGCTCATCTGCTTCGTCATCTGATTGTTGCACCCTACTCCCGCCCCAATGTTCGTGGTGTAAGTTGAAGTCTCCTACGACGATTTGTTCCGCTAGGCGTAGGTTCTGCATCTCTCGCCTCAGCCGGGGCAGCGTGCTTCGTCGATTATCCTGCTGCTGATGGGGGTTGTATACATTGTGGATGGCAATCCTGCTGTCAGCTTCGGCCGTTGTCTCGAGTATCAGGGTGCAGAGATCTCTGCCGGCTTCTTTGAAGTGCCACTGGGAATGGTCGAGTTGTTTGCTGATGAAGAAGCATACCCTGGCTGATTCCCCCTCACTCGTGGCGGGGTAGCACAGGTGGAAGAGGTCTTTCGCCGGGTGGTGTGTTGTGTCACTGAAGGGGTTTTTCCATGGTTCCTGGATGGCGATGATGTCGTATTCCTGGATTCGGGGATCCCGGAGCAGCGTCGCCATTACGGTGTCCTTGGATTTCCTGACGTTGTACTGTAGTATGGTGAGGGTGTTTTTCATGGTCATTCTTGGTCATCGATCTCCATTTGGGGGCTGTCTTGTGTCCAATGCATGTTCACATCTAGGGATTCTAGTGCTCGTCGTGTTCTCGTTACCGCCCGCTTTGGTCGTGCATTCTCTGCGTCAGTCGAGTCATTGGCAACATGGATGCTGATATCCGCATTCTTGTCGTAGGGCTGACTGCTTGTGGGGACTTGACGTTTCTGGATCTTTTTGGTGGGCGACCTGCTTCGGCCTGGTCGTGCTCCTTGGGATTGGCGTGATTCCAGCGTTGGTCGGCCAGGTCTCACTGGTTCCTTAGTCCGAGTCTGATTGCCGTCCATGACGGACATGAGCGGTAACGGGGTCTCCGGGTGGTATTTCGGTCGTGCCTTATACGCGGCTTTGACCTTGGCCATCTCTTCCTTCCGTGTCGGGCACTGTCCGCTCCAGGCTTCGTGCTCCCCGCGGCAGGCGGCGCATTTCCGAGGCGCCTTGTCGTCGTTCTTCGCGGGACACTCTCGGGTCGGATGATCTTGCGCGCAGTAGCCGCATGCTGTTGTTGCCCTGCATTGGGTTCCTATGTGGCCGTATTTGTGGCATCTGAAGCACTGTCTCAGGCGGCACTGTCTGTCGTATCGTTCACACTGAAAGACTTCACCTTGCCAGATCAGCCCCTCGTCGATGATTCTGTTTGCGTCCTCCGCTCGCGCGAATTCCACAATGACAGAAGACGCCGACTTTGAAGGCGACGATCTGGTGAGCCAACCTATGTATTTGATCTCTGCATTAGGGATGAACGGCTTGTTGTCTTGCAGGATCCCGTCTTTCACTTCGTCAAAGTGATCCATATCCATGGAGCTAGTGCGAATACCGTGTGCTAGTACGCCATACGTCACGATGCGCACTGTGGCGCCATTGCCGATTCTGTGTTCCCAATCTTCTGCGAACTGTCGCAGAGCCTCCGTGTCTGCGCTGGTTATGGTCTTTATGCTGAGGTCACCACTCTTCAACTGGTTCGAAGAGACTACTTTGATCTTGTTGATATGCTCGTTGTTGCTCTGCTCGATGGCCCTGTCTACGTGTGCCTTCAGGCTACGCGGACTCATGGCTCTAATGTTGGTGATGGTGACCGGGTCTCGGATGTTTACGATGATTTCACGTTGTGCTTGGACGGGAGATGCTCTATGGTTCACGGGGTTGTGCATGCTTGCAGCCAAGCCGCCCCTGGCGACTATACTGGCGTATGTTTGGGCCATGTTGCTCTGACTTGGCGTGGCACCGGGCTTCATGTCCTTTACCATCTTGTATGTAGCCTTGCCGATCTCGACGGCTTCTTTCGCGGTCGCTCCCGCCGCGAGCGCGACGTTCGCGTTGTCTTGGATCGTTGTGATGGTCTGCTGAGATATTTTGTTGGCATTCTGGAGCTCGTCTCGGATGTCGCTGATGGCTTTGATGGTGTTCTGTGCGGCTGTTTTCGTTTCGTGCTGCGCGTTGCGGACTGCTTCGTGGATATGGGCAAGGTTGGGTAGACCTTGAACTTTGATGATGAGAGTCAAGGCCCCGAAAAACGCGTGTTTGACTTTCTGCGGCTCGATGGGCGGTCCGGTCGGGCTCTCGATCGACGACATTGCTTTCTGCAGGTAGGTGCTCAATTTCGCGGCGTGCTCTCGATAGTCGGTGGGCCATGTTTGGTCGTCAGGCCACGGGGTCGCCATGGTGCGTGCGTCGCACTTGGGCTGTGCGACGGGCACCCGACTATCCAATTGACCTTTCGGAGCGTGTTGCGGCGCGGTAAATGGCTGTTATTTCAAAAATTTCGTACTCGCTGGTGATGATGTTTTTGTTTTTCCATGAACCCGCTCGACGGCATCATGGTGTGCTAAGACACGTTTTCGAGAGTCACGTGATAGAGGTTGGAACTTTGAACTCTGATCTGAACTTTGACTCCCGTGGTCGCTGCTCAGAGACGAGATGAGTGCAGCTATTAAATCGGTGCAGCGCGGCTAGCAAGTTCGGGCTCTTCGTCCGAGTCCATGGGACCAGCGTACTCTTCTTTATAGGGAGCGGCAAGCCGCAGCATACAGCACGTCGGCGTGGAGGTGTAGTTGCCTCCTGAGTCGAAGGCAAGGTTGCGGCAAGCTCTCCCTGGGTAGAGTTTGTAAGTCATCGTCGCTCGGTGGCTCAATCGTGAGCGGCTGTCCACAATCTTGGTGGCAAGTTCGTATGGTATCTGGAGACTGCGGATGGTGCTTTCCCTAGCTACGTGTGATCAGTCAGTCTCGGCTAAATGCTATACGTTGAAAGTCATGGCGAATGGCAACCTTAACACTTCAATCGGCAGCTTGGTCGGCATTCCGCGCGCAAAACTGCGCCGGGGTTTGAAGAATCGATGACGGGCACAATTCGGACGGCGCTTTCTTCACAGTGTGACGGTAGCGAACAGATCGTAGTGCCTTGATGCAGGACGATGCGAACAGCGAATGTTGGTGGTAGATGCTGTCGTGGCTGGCCAATTACTTACTTTTCAACGTTGCTTCTTCGCAGCCTGAGAGTGAAGTACAGTGCAGGTGGGCGACGGGAGAACGTGAGAGAACAGACTGGACTGAGAGGGTCTGGGGCGTCGGTCCTAGACCCTTCCGCGGCCGTTTCTACCTAATTCTCATGTGAAGCAAGGTTCGGCTCCTGGACACACTGCAGCGGCTTCTACGATGGAGGATGGACGGCCAAGTTGCGAATTGACTCTCCCGCCGACTGCAGGACCCCCCCCCAGAATGAGCCATTGGCGGCGCTCAGACGAGGCTGTCAGCGTTGCAGGCAAGCGTGAACAGGGGTGTCTACTGCGATGGTGTGGAGAGTGGCAGGGTGAAGGTTGATGGTGTGAAGCAAAGAAGCTGGTGGTGGGCTGAATGACAGGTGCAACAAATCGCCGTTACAGCGATCCAGAAACGGCTGCAATCCTTCTTTGCCTCCGGCCGCATTCCATTCCGGGGCGGAAGGGGAAGCCAGGATGAGGCCAACGATGACTGCAACTCACCACATTTCCTGCAAGCCGATTTTGCTACCACTCGTCCTGCGAGCTTCACACCACGCTTCCTGCAAGCCTTTCATGCTTCACACCACACAAGTCCTGCAAGCTGTGCACCATCCGCCCTGCAAGCCTTCATGCTTCACACCACTCATCCTGCGAGCTTCACACCACACATTCTGGAAGCCGATTTTGCTTCACACCACTTCTCCTGCAAGCCTACAAGCTTCACACCACTAATTCTGCGAGCTTCACACCATACCTTCTGCAAGCCAACATGCTTCACACCCATCATCCAGCGAGCTTCACACCACTCGTCCTGAAGCCGATTTGGCTTCATACCACACGTCCTGATCATCTTGTCACATGGCAAGGTGTCCCCGCGCCACGGTGCATTGAACGACCATCTGCCAACACCATCTTATCGTCCCCTGCCGACAACCACTTTTGATGCCGACCCCCTCCTGTGAGGCCCTGGCAACACCCAATTTTGGCTACACCTTGACAACACCCTCTTCTCATTCCCTGCAGACACAACCTTCGAGCAACGCTCGCGTCCAGGCTGCTGACGACACCGCCTTCTCCTGGCGACACCACCTTGTGATGGCACCGTCTTTTCGTCCCTTGGCGACACCATCTTTGACAACACCCTCTTCTGGTCCCTGGAGACACCTACCCTTTCCCTTCCCCTGGCGACACCCACCTCTGGCGACACCCACTTCTGGCGACACCCACTTCTGGCGACACCTTCTTCTCGCCGCCTCCCGACACCCTTTTGTTGTAACACCAATTCGATGTCCCCTGTTGACACCTACTCCTGGCGACACCCTCTCTTGTCCCCTGGCGACACCACCTCTCGACAACCCCACCTTCTCGGACCCTGGCGACACCCTCTTCCCACGACAGAAGAGGACGTTAGTCGAAGGTGGTGTCGGCAGGGGCTCAGAAGAGGGTGTCACCAGAAATGGGTGTCGGCAGGGGAGGAGTACGTGGTGTCATCATGAGAGGGTGCTACAAGGGGGCGAGAAGGTGGTGTCGTCAGAAGTGGGTGTCACCAGAAGAGGGTACAGTCGTCAGGGGCCAGAAATGGTGTCAACAGGGGACAAGAATGTGGTGGCATCATGAGAGGGTGTCTCCAGGGGATGAGAAGACGGTGTTGCCAGGAAAGGATGTTGTCAGGGGACGAGAATGTGGTGTCGTCATGAGACAATCCTTCGCATCGTGGCATTAGATCAAGACTGGAAAGTAGCGGCATACACCAAGACCGCATCGAAGCATACAAAAACTACTCAAACGGTTCCCAAGACCGAGCGGATACCCTCTTGGATAGTGACGGGTTTAAGCGCAAGTTTCTTCGGATGGTACATGTATGGGAGGATTCACAGGGGGCGGCATACGATGAAACCTGAGACTGTATCTGAGAAGCACGTTGTGCACTCACAGGCCAATGTGCAAAGCACCTGAGTAATAACAGCTGGTAGCCACACGGTATTCGAGGGTTAGGCGCTGGTTCAACAATCGAAATTGCATGGCTATGTTGATGTCAACGCGACTGCAGCAACCTGTACGACGGGCTAAGGCCGCGCAGGTCTCGGCCGTTGCTTTAGACGCAAAGAGTCCTCACGTACATCCAAAACTGCGTAGACATGCTTTCCTCTACTGGTACCAGACACGTTAGCGACAGGTGCGACACTTGAAATCCGTTTCTGGGACCTTTGAACTCAAGACATCTCAGCCAAGAGGATTTGGTCGTGCTCCCAACTATGCTCGCGGACTATCTCACGACGATGCAGTACAGCCAGGGCAAGTCTAGGCATTACAAACTATACAATAAGAGTTCAAAGTCCAAATGCTCCCTTACTGGTATTGTACTGTACGCGATCTACTGCAAACTTTTGCTTGTGCGGTTGCATCACTGACTCGAATGACGGTGATTACTTAGACGAAGCAACTTGACCCGAAATTCGATTCACTAGCCTGTTCGACAATATTGAGAACTCCTACAATAGATCACACTGATCTGTTCTATCATTCGGGTGCCTCTCAGATTTGCAAGGGCTTCTTGGCTGCTGCGCACAATATTACCACCTTCAAGCAACAAGCAGTAGAGCTGCCGAGAACGAGCATCACCAGTGAACCCCCAGATGCAAGAGACACGAATAGACCGGCTTGACCACGGCATGAGTTTGATGTTGCGAAGTCTGGATCAGCGTCCGGCCATCCCACAGATTCCATGTGACCAGTATCTAATTGCCTTGCACGTTTACATTCCCCTTTGCAGGTGGCTCTCGCCCCCCCTTATTCCTCATATCCCTTCCCCTGTGAACTCTCCTGTACATGTAGACTCCAAGGAAAATAACGCTCATACCAGTCATCTTCCAGTAGAGATTCCGCCCATCCTTGTGAGACTCAAGAGTAGTTCCTATGTGCTTTGACGCAGTCCTGGAATACGCCGCTACATTCCAGTGGCGATCTAGGGCGACGACGCGAAGGATCTCCTCAGAATGACGAGGAATGGGTATCCTAGTTTCAAAGTGCACCTTCGGCACCCGGACATGATCGAACCAAGCATCGTTGTCTCCCTTGCGCTTGCTTTGGAGAACCCACGCGTCGATTGTCGTGGCACCATTCCAGCTGACATATACTGCTTTTTCTTTCGCATCGACGGCGATATCGGGGAGACTCTTGGGCTGCCCAACCCAGTGGAATTTGGAAATGCGATAGTTCTGCCCCTTGGCCAAATCTGCCACGCCTGGTACCTGGGTCAGGCTATGTACTAAGCTGGGACTAAAGTGCACGTCGCAAAGTATATCGCCTTCCGAGACTTCCCTGAAGGATGACATGCCATCATAGCCGAGCAAAATATTCCCGTTAGGTAGAAGCTGAACAGCAGAGGCAGTTGGCGTTCTACTCGATGGCTGGTGTGTCCTAGCGAGAGAGACAACCATTCGCTCTAAGTCAAGTTCGAGCTTCAGGACGCGGACGTCGAACGCGTTACCAGTGGACTCTGCAGATGTGGCTGATCCGTGATCAAGGATGACGAGACTTGTTGCATTCTGGAGAAAGCTTGCCTGGTGGTAACCCGAAAAGCGAGTAGCAGCGCCGCTTGATGCGTCTTTGAAATCATTTGCGGAGCCACCGAGTTGCCAGAGAATGTGGCCGTGTTTGTGACTGATGCAAATTACCGTGTTGCTGCCAGAAAAGGACCCTGCTACCAGATAGTCCCCTTCAGTGCTCTTATCGACGCTGTTAATAGATGCCGTGTCTGATGCCGCACGCCATTCAAAGAGTAGCTCTCCAGATTCCAGGTCTACCTCTTGGAATATGCTCTCGTATAACCCTTCCATTAGGGGCGATGTATTCTCCGCGTCATTTCGGGTTTGGTTCGTGAAGTTGATGATAGCGCCACCATTCTTGCTAATTCGAAGTCCCCGTAATTCGCCTTTGAAGTATTCCACTGGTCGGACTTCTGTAAAGACTTGGTAAGACCCGTCCACCTGTTGGAGGTCAGCTTTTCCCACCATCCTCTTTTCCGACTGTAGAGCGTTGAAACGTACCATGATATAGCGTTGAGAGCTATTGTCTCGCGGGATGCCATCAAGCTGCCGGTATACAATGTAGCTACGTCCCTTAAACTGCTGGACTGTGACATCTGAAACCGTTACACCATCCGATTGGTGTTCATCTGGCATCCACACCAGATTTGCATTGTTGTCGAATATCATAAATGGCGCTTCCCCGTGATATTTGCTTGGCTGATGGAGGAAGACGAAACCAGAATCGCAGTGCTCATTTTGTCGCACAAGATTTGGCTTTGGGGACCGTTGCTTGAAGCTTCGATAGGACTGCTGCGGAGAGACACCGTACGCTGCCCAGTCGTAAGCAGTCGATGAATCGAAGTAAGGTGTGTGTGATGCGTTACGGGCGTGGAAGTCGACAAATTGAACTGTCATCCATAACAAGAACAAAGTCCCAACAAGCAGGTTCAAAGCCGCTGCATGGTCCTGCATGTTGAAGCTTCGCGTTCTTGCTGCAGACACCTCTCAGCAACCGGAGCGTCTCAAAAAGAAAGTCGTGTGACCTAGTATGAGTCAAGAGGACCTGGCACAATTAGACTTCCGTTTGGCTGCAGATGGCGCGGAAAGGAATTCACTTTTCGTTTTGATCAATGTGGCCGCTCATAGATGGGTGACGGTCTCCCTGATCACCGGCCTGAGGATTTGACACCAAGGCGGACGGGCAGATGTGGGAAGTATGCGGTGGGTGCCTGGGGCCAGCTGGAATCCGGCGCTCTGACCAGCATTGAATCAGCCCGCAGCAGCGTGGCCTGACTGTTTACGGGATCCAGGAGTGCTCCCATTGCCGCGCGTCAATCCCGCGGCCCTCGAACACTGCGCAATGCAGGCCCCATATCGACGGCCCCACTTCTGAACTTCTGATTGGGCATCATCAGTTTGCCTTGGGACCAACAGCATGTAATATGTGCAAAGGGGCTGAAGCGGCGTTGGTTGAAAACTGGTTCAGTGTTGCCTGTGCGGCATTTGCGGCCGCCAAGAGACGGGACGGTTCTGCAAGAGAAAATGATCTTTTGTCAAACAGAGGGTCGCATCGCGCCGGGCCGCTGGTGATGTGTCGCCTCCAAAGCCAAACGCGCTCCCTTCCCGAACACTGCCGTGCGCTCACATCGCCGTTCAGCAACACATCACCAAGTGGTTGCCAGTAACACTTACCACGCAATCAGTAATTCGCGTCATCTGCTACGCGACGGACCGAGCGGCTGAGCGTCAAGGCCAGCCAACGCCACGTCGGGGTGTGCCAGATGGGGGATCGGCCAGACTCTGTATGCACCATGCTCAGACGTCCTTCAGGCCGCCATGGCACGGAATACGGGACTGGTCAAGACCAGTACTGCAGCGAAACAGCCCGGATAACGAGGCGAAATCCGGGCGCTGTATTTCGTGGCCGTACTGCATCGTGATTGGCCTGGATGCAGCACGGGGTCAACAAATCAGCGACTGTGCAAATCACATTGCAATGGTATATACAGGCCGCTTTACGGGCTGCAAAGGAACACAGGTTCATGTGCCGGAACATAGATAGTCCCGGAACTTAGTTAACTCGATCCTAGAGAGTGAAAGAAGGTTGGTGGCAGAAAGTCCCTCTGGCCAGGCCAGACAAGGATTGAGATTGGCTAAGCCAATGTAGAATGTGAAAGCCTCCAGCGAGCAGTGCCCTCGTTTCTCCGTTACAATATCCTGTTTCCACTCTTTGTGTCGTTGCCTTGTAATTCGTGGACTGCAGGACCGTACTCAGCAGCTGCAGCCGCAGGTCTTGCAGTTGCCGATGCCGCAAGCCTGGTTGGTGTTGCACTGGTCATCCTTTATGAGCGGGCCTACCCGTCACAAGTGGTGGGGGGCACGGGTCGTCTGGGCATGGAAAGGAAACCCCTTGGGCTTGGACTATGACGAAGACGACGATGTCGATGACCATCTTGCGAACTTCATTGCCAACCACCAGAGACTGGGAGCTAATCCTCCGGCGCCGCAAGAAGACGGCCACCCAACCTCTACCCGGGAAAACACAGTCATGTGGAAGAAGTTGCCCACAACCGGCGATGGTGACAAGCGTCCATGGGCCCAGTTCCTCGTGATTTAGAGGACACGAGATCGACGACCTTGATGATGACAGTGACGACGAAGAAGTCGGCCCTGCGACAGGGAGTCGCACCCAGGCTCGTCCTTCTCGAGAACATGATGGCGGATTATGTCGACTAACTATGTACGTGATCACCAAGACACTTGAATGCATTGATGTTCCATGAGTGCTCTAAGGTCGGTGGCGAGCAATGGGAGAACGGAATATGATTGGGCCCTGGGATTGACGGCGGACGTCAAGACTCCACCACGGCGCAAACCAGCTACTTGCAGCCATCGCTCGCGCCAGCGATACGTCCGGAAAAGTCTTCTGACCGTTGTACAGTCCTGTATTCCTCGCTGTTCTGTTGAACTGACTTTTAAGGCAGGGAGCGTGCACGTCGTGCAAGCACCCATCCGCGCAAGGAACCCCGAGGCCGGTCACCGGACAAGGATTGCAGGTATTTCGAGTAGGCAATGAACGAGGCTGGACCCTCAAGGTAGAGTCCCTCGTCCTTGAGCATGCCACTGATGTCACACACTTAGGTAGGAAGGCCGTGGGCAAGGGAAACTTGATTCTCTATCTGATACTGGCACGAATCTGTTACTCTTATACTTGTGCCGTTGAGGGCATAGACATGACTCATTGTAAGCAACAGAGTCGTGCCTACAGGCAGCACTTGTGCAGCCTGAAGCCATTAGCAGCTATTGGCCTCGACACTTGAGGCCCGTTCGTGCAACAACTGAGCTCGGCGGACGCCTTCGTGCCGACATTGCCGAGCGGCATCCCCGTAATTTGTAACTCGTTGAGCGCACATCCAAGCTCATGGCACGCAATATTATGAGGCTCGGACCCGGAAAAAAGAAGCAGCATGTTCGAAACATTGACGAGGTCCATCCGCAAAGTTGTTAACGCAGGGAGCAGTCTGGGCCGAGAGCTGGACTTGTCGCGGTAAGCTGGGTCACACGGGGAGCGGAGAGCGGCGAGGAAGTCGACCATCTGAGTCCAAGTGTAGCACCGGAATCTGTCAGGCACGAGAGGCGACTCTTAGGGTCTCACTTGGACCTTGAGGTTCCCGTTTGTGGTTGCGGCGCCGGTCGTCGTACTAGCGAGCTACGATGCGGAGGCGGATGCTGGTTATTCTGCGGCGAAAGTTGGGGCTCAGTTCCGCGAAGTAGCGGTTGGGCTTGGGGCCGTGAACATGAGGCAGCCCACCTGAAATATCCTCATCCGGATCGGTACGTAACAGCCTCCTGGCTACGGCCTCTCTCTGTTGGAAGATGTAAGCAGCCGAGGCAATGTGTCTTGCGCGGTCGAATCCGATGCATGGCTGCTCTGGATGCTTGAAGTGAGCTTGCGCAACCGGTGACCACGAGATGCTATTCCTTCTCAGAATTTGCTTGAGTCTCAGGTTCTCCTCGGTCAATGTCCCGTTGGCTCGCCGGAAGAGGGATCGTAAATCGCTTTCGCCTGATACTTGCTCTTTGTCGCGACACATGGCGTGCTTCTTTCAGAAGTGGGTGTTGCCATGGGACGAAATGGTGTCGCCAGCAATGGGTGTCGGCAGGGGGTCAGAAGAGGGTGTCACAAGAAAGGGTGTCGGCAGGGGACGAGGAGAGGGTGTCGTCGGAGGCCGTGTTGGTAGGGGCTCAGAAGAGGGTGTCACCAAAATGGGTGTCGGCAAGGGGTCAGAAGAGGGTGTCACAAGGAAGGGTGTCGGCTGGGGACGAGGAGAGGGTGTCGTCAGAAGGTGGTGTTGGTAGGGGCGCAGAAGAGGGTGTCACCAAAATGGGTGTCGGCAGGGGGTCAGAAGAGGGTGTCACAAGAAAGGGTGTCGGCAGGGGACGAGGAGAGGGTGTCGTCGGAAGGTGGTGTTGGTAGGGGTTCAGAAGAGGGTGTCACCAAAATGGGTGTCGTCAGAAGGTGGTGTTGGTAGGGGCGCGGGTGTCACCAAAATGGGTGTCGGCAGGGGGTCAGAAGAGGGTGTCACAAGAAAGGGTGTCGGCAGGGGACGAGGAGAGGGTGTCGTCAGAAGGTGGTGTTGGTAGGGGCTCAGAGGAGGGTGTCATCAGAAATGGGTGTCGGCAGGGGACGACAAGAGGGTGTCGTGAGAAGAGAGTATCGCCTGGCACGGGAGAACATGACATGTGACAGGGTGATCCAGAAACGGCTCCAGTTCTCCGATGCTGCTTGCCTCAGTTGCCCCGGACCTCTCTGGAGGTTTCAATGTATCCAGTTCCGACTCAAGGCTACCGCCCGGTGACATGGCATGGACGACGTCTCAACCCAAGCAGACTCCTCCTACTGTGACGAATGCTTTTCATCTGTGCCGATGGGCAACTGCTGGTGCCGACAAACCAGACTTCTTCGACCTCACTACGTCCGCGACCACCGCCATCGACTCTAATGTACTTTGTACGGTATGACCGCCGGTGAGCCGCCGTACCATCTCGAAGTTTTAGACTCACGAGAGCTCGACCGTGCGATGCAGTCACACTGTGAATACAGGCTGCAAGGTGGAAGGCATGAAGATCATACTGCCAAGGCTACAGAGAACAAATGGCAGGAACAACTTCAGGCAATCTAGCGCCTGCCTGTGTACCGGTGTCTCGACAACACACGAAGGGCGCTTCTAGAAATTCAGATCCAATTCATTATAAGTTTTCTTGGCCTTGTCCCAGTAGACGAGGCATCGGGTGGAACCGAATTGTCCCCATTCATTCTCAATCCTCTCGGCCTGTTTCTCGAGAGGCGGGTCGCTTGCAGCGGATACTCCCAAGCAAAGTTCGGATGTGGACGAGATCCCATCCGTGATCAATCGCACTCCAGCTATTTTCTATGTCGAGTTCCATAGGTGGTAGCACGTTCGGTGGTATCCTGGGCCAGTTCAGTCGGTGCATGGTGTCCATACCATGTGCTTCCATCAGAGGCTGGATTCGATTGAAGTCAACTCCTTGTACCACTGTACGCGGATATCGCCTATGTTTGCTGATGAGATACATGTCGAAGCTGACACGGGGCTTCAGCAATTTACTCAGCGAGTTCAATGGCCCGAATGCCAGTGCCATGCCCAAGATGGAGGAGTTCTTGCACTAGATCCTGAATACCGAAGCGCCCGAGGACATGGAGGGGCAGGTAAACGAGAGACCGGCGGCGGTGAGCATGGGGCTTGGGGAAAAACTGCGGCGACAGGAGAATGGTGGAAATGACCAAGGCCGGCAAGTCACGTTCTGGCAAAGTCTCTGTGGCGCAACCTGGCGATACCTAGTCCCCGATCTATCTGGACAATGAGGGGCGAACTGAACCCCAGGACCCCTTGGACCCCATTTTCCACAAGAGCCTACGGGTGCTTAAGTCGGAGGCGATCGTTGTGGGAATGCCGAAGCCTGAGCCTTACCATCAAGAGAGGCACTCAAGCGGCCACGCATCAAGCTGAGACTCAGGCCAACGTCCGGCGGTGCACCTTGTTCGGTCACCAACCGTCCACAGTCCGTTCCCTCGCCCTCCACAGCCACAGCGCGGCCACGAGTTCGAATTACACTGAAGACCAGATCAGTAAAGAGACGGATGGCCCTGTGTCAAGATGCAGGATACAAGGAAGACGAAGGGCAGACTCAAAAGAAGCTGAGGGTACTGTTGAGGACGGGATAGTGCGTTACTGGTAATGGCTGGAGTTCGGTCTTTGACGTTACCTGTATGAAGATAGAAATCAAGCCGATGCGCGGTGCAGCTGGTCTTGCCCTTGCTCATGCTGGGATCGGCACTAACAGCGTGGGAGCGTGGCCCCGTGGCCTGCTAGGCGAGCAGCATTCTCGCATTGACAGGGTCATCGGGGCCCTTGGCGAGGGACGGAGCCATCATGGCGCCTTGCCGTGCATGGTGGTCTCGGGCAGTGGGACGCTTCGGACAAAGCGGGTCCCCGCGGCCGCGCCCACTTACAAGATCAACATTACTGACCGACATGTCAGGAAGCGGACGAAGCAAGATGCAGCCAAACGGCGCGCCAAGAAGCCGACAATCAGTCGTGGCTCAATGCCACGAGAAGAACAGGACAAGCGCACGCTCTTGATACACAGTACTCTGCATGTCGAAACTCGGATGATGTCAAGGATTGCACGACGCGTGGCCCTGGCACACCGCACGCGAACAAGCTCCAAACCAGCAAGCAGCATGCCACGAATTGGACGACGCTGTCTAGGCATTGCATGGAGCGACTCCTGCCGGCTCATCTGGGTGCAGCCCCATATCCAAGATCTTCTTTTTGACTGCGCTGCTACATCCGCAATATTGGAGCCTTCGACCGTTTCCCGGTCCCGTCCCTCAGTCCGAACTTGGAGGAATCCACGGCCGACATCCGCACTTACTGACTGTGTCTGCCACGAGCAAAGTCGTAGAGCCCCATTACCCTATCGCAGCTAGTCTATTCGACCAGATTATCGATGAAGGCACCGTCTGTCCACAGCCTCGGGCTGGATCACAGCTGGGAGGTCAGTTCTGGTCTGGCCGCCAGGGGTTATGCGATGAGGGCGGCCAGTCTGTGTCTTCGACATCGCGACCAATCTGCCTGTTGCTGCCACTTTCACGTTCAAAGCTAGTCCTCCCACTGCTACTGCCCGCGACAGCGGGGAGCAATCGTGTCCTCTCGGTTTCGGGCAGGGTTGAATGTCCTAGGCCCCGCTTGTTGCGTGAAGTAAATGCGGTGAAGTTGCTCGCCATGAACAAAATAGCTGCTATCTGCGTACGTGCCATTGTCAGTACTACTCGCTTCCTTGATTGCTCTGGAGATAGTACCTGGAAGAGGCCAACTGCCAGTACGACACCAAGGCCAAGACCCGCATCCCGCTGCAAAGCCATTTGCCATGGTTGAGCGCATGGCGTAACCCGCCCATATGTTTCAGCGCAACTATGCGATGTATGCTGGCTCGGAAACGGCCACGATCTGTCTTGCACCGTATTGAAGCCGCAACAGTCAAAAGAATCTTGGATACGCCGTATTGAGTTTGCGTCGTGGGCGCTGAACAGACGTTGCCAAGTGGTGCCCAAAAGACACCAACGAGCAGCAGAGGGCAATATGCGAGGGAGCAGCAGCGTTCCCAGAACTGAAGCAGCGACAGCTTGCAAAGTCTGCAGCACAATGGAGAGCATGCGAGAACGTATGCTCGAGCAAGCCGATCTCAATAGGCGAGTCGATGTTAGGGCATTGACGACGGCTGCGAAAGGAAGTGTAATAACGATGATAGTTAGAGTTCGCGGAATTGGTAGAGATAGTCTCGCTGCGTCTATGTGCACGTAGCTAATTGTAAGTCAATAAACGAGTTGGCCTTGAGCCTTGGGGCCGGGTTGGGTGGGTGAATGTACATTGTGCCGCAGACGAGAGCGACAAAGAGGACGGTGAGCTGCGAAGGGGTTAGTTCATACCATCGTCCGCGAGCTGCGACACGCACCAAAGCATACGCAAATAGGATTCTGGTCGCCATGATGAGTGTATTTCTCAAGGACAAAGAAGTACGTTGCAGGAAGTGGAAATTTGGAGCCATGCGCTCGCGCTGTGCGTACCTGCACCTTTGTTGTCTCGTTCTCTCCCCCACTTTGGTGCCTGAGCGGCTGACATCAGGTTGTCGTCACGTTGGGCTACGGTCTCAAAGCTTATCGCGACAGAAGTCATAAGCGACATCGAGTACTCGGGCTGCACCGTTCGACACACGCCGTGATTACGACTTCCGTGATTACGACTTCCGTGAACGCCAGGCTTCAACGCCCGTATTGACGTTTTCTTCTACAAGCTCCTGTCGAAGCAAGACATGGCCGATCGCAGCGGTCGAGTTGGGTTTGGTAGAGGAGCAAGTAGGTATCCGCGTGGCCAGGCTGGCCGAGATCGTGGAACGTGGAGTGGCGGTCAACGTGGACATGGCGTGGATCGTGGAGACCGAGGAAGCAACAGAGGCGGCCGCGGCCGCGGAAGACTGCCATTCGAAGGAGGCAACAGAGGAGATCGTGGGAACCGAGGAGGTGGCAGAGGGGACCGTGGCCATGGGCGAGGCGGCTTCCGGGGAGGAAGAGGACATGTTGCGGATCCGACCACAGCGATGACTTACAGGTGCGTCTGCTTGCTGAAAGATGCTGCGCATGTACGCTGATGTAACGCCTCGAACAGCCCAAGTGGTGGGTGCCCTGCACCGGATACTGCAATCACGGCTCTCGAAGAGCGAGCCGTGCGGTCCAATGCTTCCGAAATAAGCGAGCTAGCTGTCCGGTTCGGCAAGGCCTCCATATCATCGTCTTTGGGAGGGACTAGGCCGGCAGACTTGCTGCCTCCTCGGCCGGCTTTCGGATCCAACGGCAGAGCCGTCACGCTGTGGGCGAACTATTATGCCGTCACCGTCAAACCAACCGTGTTTTACAGATATACCGTCAGCTTCACTCAAGCGTCGACAAAAGGCACTGGCGATAGCGAAGGAGGGTCAGCATCAAAGCCGCAGAGGAGGGAGGTTAAAGGCCGCAAGCTATACTTCGCCTGCCAAGAGCTCATTAAGATGCTAGCAGCGACAAACGGACAACAAGCTCTAGCAACGGAGTTCAAGAGCAAGATCATTTCACTTGCGAAGCTCACTTTGGCAGAGAATCCCGTCTGCGTATGCCTACCTGTAGAGACCGCCGCGGAAGCTGAAGAGGTCATTGAGGCAACCATCCACGGCCCTGTCGAAATACCATTCGATGGCTTGCTCCAGTACCTCGCCTCAATGGAAGTTGACGCATATGACGCCGTCTTCCCAAAGTACACCGAAGCCATGGATGTCCTGAACGTCATTTTCGGCCATGGGCCTCGTTCAAACGTCAACGAGATCTCAGTTATCGGCTCCGAGCGATATTTTGCATTTGGTGTAGGCAAGGCAGTTGCAAACCTTTTCCACGATCGTCGTGCACTCATCGCGGCCCGCGGCTTTTTCCAGTCAGCGCGGCTCGGCACGGGCCGTCTACTCCTCAATGTCAACGTCACTCACGGTGTGTTCCGCCCTTCGGGCAAGTTGGATAACTTGTTCGACAGCTTCGGCCTTGGTCCGACCCTTGCTACCGACCATGTCGGGATGCGCAAACTGAGAGCTTTCGCAAAGTTCATACCGAAGACGCGCGTCTGGATCGACCTACTACTCTCAAACGGCAAACCAGTACGCAAAGGGAAGACGATCCAGAGTATGGTGACGGCGTCCGACTTGTCCAGACGGCCGCCCGCAGCTGGGAAACCGCTCCGGTTCGCGCCGGGCTATGAGTGTCCCGGACCCAAACAGGTAGAGTTCTTTCTGAGCGACAACGCAGGGGGCGGGAAATACATCACTGTTTTCGAATACTTCAGGCAAAGTACGTTCTCCATTACTTTTCCCGCAGCCAAACAATTCTGATTGTTGCAGAGTATAAGAGGGACCTTAAAGACTACCCTTTAGTGGACTTGGGTTCCCGCGAAAAGCCAATGCTATTCCCCGCGGAGCTCATCGAGGTTCAGCCGGGGCAGTCTGTCAAGGCAAACCTCACCATGAACGAAACGATCGCCATGCTGAATATGGCATGCCGTTCCCCGTTCGCCAATGCTCTCTCCATCAGCACCGACGCCCGCGAAACTTTGGGGCTTGACGACAACCGACTGGACCACTTTGGCATCACAATTAATAAGGCCTTGCTCACAGTTACTGGCCGAGTACTCGATGTGCCTATGATTAGTTACGCCACCGCCCAGCAAAGGTTATCCTACATACAACCCCGCAGCGGCAGCTGGAATATGCAGGGCGTCCGTGTCGCTCGGCCGGGCCAGATGGTAACCTATTGGACCTTTATGAACATAACAAATGCTGGACCCGATAGCTACCTCGTTGGAGTAGATCAAATGAAGAGATTCGCAGAATTTCTTCATGACAACATGGGTATCGGATTCAGTAAGAGCCCTACCACGCCCGCAGACAAGCCAACGCACATGACGTGGGAACAAGCCATGAGAGGTTCCCTTGAGCTCTACTTCAAGTGGGCTCAGGACCAAGAGATCCAACACATAGTTTTTATCCTTTCGGAGAAGGATAGCCGCGGGCTATATCAGAAGATCAAGACTCTTGGGGACTGCGTTTTTGGCATACATACAAACGTCACTACCATGAAGCACATGCAGAAGGAGAGCAATCCCATGTACTGGGCAAACGTCGGCCTCAAGATCAACCTGAAAGCCGGTGGTGTTAATCACAACCTCAGAGATGAAGTGAGGAGCTTGAAGGACGGCAAAATGATGATTGTGGGGTACGATGTGACCCATCCCACCAATATGCCATTTAAAGCAGCCGGAGGGCCGCCTAGCTTGGTGGGACTGGTTGCGAGCATCAACAAAGACTTGGCCCAATGGCCCGCTGTGTCTTGGGAGCAACCGGCAAGGCAGGAGATGCTCAGTGATCAACTTCTCGACGCCTTCAAGTCGCGGTTGGAGCTTTGGCAAAGGCATAACGGCGACCGCTTACCCGCGAACATTCTCATTTTTCGCGATGGTGTCTCCGAGAGTCAGTTTACGCAGGTCCTCGACAGGGAGCTACCAACCATACGGCTGGCTTGCCGAGCGAAGTACACGACGACTCAACCCAAGCTGACTGTTGTTGTCTCGGTCAAGCGCCATCAAACACGGTTCTATCCCACTACCAAAGAGGACATGTCGGCCTCGGGCAACGTTCTCAACGGCACAGTCGTGGACCGCGGTATCACGCAAGCAAGGTACTGGGATTTCTTCCTCACAGCACACCATGCAATCAAGGGCACCGCGCGTCCCGCTCACTACACGGTGCTTTTAGATGAGATTTTCCGGGAACGGTATCATGCAAAGGCAGCTGACGAGCTGGAGCGACTGACGCACGAGCTGTGTTACTTGTTCGGCCGCGCGACGAAGGCTGTCAGCATATGCCCACCGGCATATTATGCTGACATTGTTTGCGAGCGAGCCCGTGCTCACAGGCCCGAGTTTCTGGATGTGAGTGACAGCGACAGCGTCGCCACCGTGGGGCTGGGAACAGCGGCAGCTAGCAGGCAGCTGCACGATTCACTCAAGGATACAATGTACTACATCTAGGGCTGGGCATGATGACACTCGTAGGGCATCATTTTTGTCAGCTCTTGCATGGGCAGGCCGCTGCAGGAGCTGAGCCCTCTTATCGCACAAGAAGACAGCTCTTCGTCATGGAATGCCCAAATGCACGTATGCCCAATTCTCGGCGCAACTCCTGTTTCAGCCATCTCCCGCCCCCTTTCCGATACTCCCCCAACTCGCTCTCTTCTCTCTCTTCTCTCTCCTCTTTCCTCTTCGCTCTTTTCCCCTTTTCCCTTCTCTCCTCGCCGGTTCTACGGCCCCTTTGGTCGTTTCGCCTCCCTGCCTACTGTATTGCTCCCATAGGCAGCTGCAATGGTGCCGCGGGGTCCTGATGTCTTCAGACAAGTGGTTGTTTTCTCGGTGAGGCATGGAAGTCTTGGACAGGCTGCATTAGTCTGCTGCGCTCTCACCATGCAGGCAGAGGCCACTGCACGACATAATCGCGCGTGATCACGCGGCGCTTCCGACATTCGCTTAGCGGTGCAATGCCTCCGACCGAATAGCTCTGCTGCGTTTTCGCCCCTCAAAGCTCAATCTCACCTGCGTTGAGTTATCGTGGTCGTGAACTTCGTTCATATTGCATCTTGCCTCGCACAAATAGGTGAAACTACCTTTGAACATCCCAATGGACAGACGCCCATCCAACCGAACGTCGTGGCGAGGTTCGGCTCGTAGACCTCGTCACAACTACCTTGATGCAGCACGCTCGTCAAAGCCTTGTCGACATTTTCTGAACGGATCCTGCAAGTTTGGATCTCGCTGCAGGTTCGAGCACGAAGTGGAACACGCCGATGGTCCGGAGTTGCCAGACGCTCGCTCGGTAGAGCTGGCAGAGTACGACGCGTTGGAGAGAGAACGGTATTACGACTGGAAAAGTACAATCTCCAGGGCGCCGTTCCCATCTGCCGAAGCCAACATGCCTACGCTTCGAGCTATATGGTCCGGTGCCCTCACCATCCTCGACAGCAACAATCGCGAATGGCACCAACAGTTCGCAAGGGACGTCATTGACGACAAGTTCTATGGGTGCCATTACTTGCACCTGACCCTCAAAGTCAGTGCGGCTGCGAACGGCTATCTGGAGCTCATCGACAACTTTCTACGGGCCATAACCCATACCGCAATCTTGGACTGCCTCACCGTTGATACATACGTTGGCACAATGTACAACATCATTAGCGGGGCTCAGGGGGAAAGAGTTGTTGCTTTCCTCCTACGTTGCATTCATGGCCTGCTGCAAGGCTCTGACTCACTGTCAAACCCGGTCCACCTCACTAGGTTTGATCGTTGCCTAGTAGCGATGCTAGAGGCACTGTATCAGCTCCTCGCGCGTGAGAAGCGCGTCTCCTTCAACGACGACTTAACAGAGCTCTTCGGCCAACTTGACCAGATGTTCCATGCATTGGAGACCGCCACAGACGCGTCCGGCCATGCTTACTTCGCTCGGAGTGACAAAGTAGACCGACTTCGCAGGATGGTCGGCCTCTCGACAGACTTGTTGGCAGCGGAAACTGAAGGGCATCGCCCAACTGTCACCCACTCGGCCAGCGCCGCCTGGGCAGTATATCCTATCGAGATGCCTGCTCCAGGAGGCAGGCACGATAATGACCGTATGGACATCTCGCAAATTTCGATTATCCCCACGGCCGCCGAGATATCTAGTGAGCAGCCCGATTATCTCCCGTCGACGGATTATCGTCACCCTCACTTTCACAGCGACCCAATACGAAGGTATACCGATACCCACTTCCGACTTCTTCGTCACGATGTCTTCGGCCCTCTTAAAGACGTGTTGAGTCCAATGATGGACTCTGTACAGCATGGGTCGACCCACCCATGGCGGGCCGACCAAGAGTCGAATGCGCACCTGTACCAAAACGCCTCATTTGCACACATTTCCGTGCACGAGAAACGCGGGTTTGAAGTCCACGTGACTTTTCATCTCCCTCAACATCTACGCAAGAAGTCAGCTGAGGATCGTCATCGCTGGTGGGAGAATTCGAAGAGACTGGAGCCGGGGGGGTTAATCTGCTTGCTCTGCTCGCATGCCCAAAAGGCCGAACCCTTGTTTCTGGTGGTGAGCGAGAAGTGCGTGCCCTCCCCAGAACGACCCAGGCCTAGCAGCGAGACCCATACGGAAACCATCATTGCCAGGTTAGCAAGCCTAACCCAAGAGACCTTTCGATTGTCTGCGCAGATCTACCGTACGCGGGCCACTGGACTTTTGGTCAGTATTCCTCGTCTTATTCCCGCGACTTTCACCCCTATTTTGCAACAGCTACAAAATGCCTCAGCGGCTGGCGAATTGCCCTTCTATGAATGGATTATTCCGGATGCCCGCCTCGTGCGAACGGCCACGACGACTGATAGCACTGCTTGTCCGATGCCGCCACGATATGCGCGATCGCCTGGCTTTTCGTTTGCCGTCGACCCGATCGCCACCGACAAGCGAAGGGGATTCTGCGTAGAGGCTACGGCATCGCCAGATGATGATTCGCTCCTAGACGAGCTCGAAACCAGAACTTCCCTCGACCGCGGCCAATGCCGTGCGCTTGTATGCGCCCTTACCCGCGAGTTTGCCTTGGTGCAAGGCCCACCCGGCACCGGCAAGTCATATCTCGGAGTCCAACTCATCCAGATGCTCCTAGGCAGTAAAGCCGCGGCCGGGCTTGGACCTATTATTGTCATGTGAGCCGCCTCAGTTCTCGCCGAAGCCCTCCAAATGCTAATGCACGCAGCTGTTATACGAATCATGCTTTGGATCAATTTCTCTTGCACCTTTTACAAGTTGGCATACGCAAGATCATTCGCATTGGCGGACAAAGCCGATCTCCCGAGTTGGATGGTTTCAACCTTCGCAATGTTAGCGGGAATGTACACAAAACGAGGCACGAGAATTACTTGCTGGGCAGCACCTACTCGAACCTGGAAGACACTCTGGATGCGGCAGGCAAGAAACTAGCAACTCTCCATAAAATGAGGAACGGCGCATCATCGGAGGCCTTGAAGCGCTTCCTTCAACGAAGACACCCCAGAGTACACGACCAGTTCTACGAGACTGACGACGGGTTCACGATGGTTGGCAAGGATCCGATCAAGGTCTGGCTATCCCCAAAGGCATTGTGTACTGGTAGAGGAATTAGCACCGACGCAGATGATGGAGTGAGCGGCCTGCTTACGTCTAAGGCTGAGAAAGACATCCACTCACTCACTCAAGCCGAGCGCAAGGCGCTGTCGGACCAGTGGCTTGATGAGATGGAAAGGGATGAGGTTGAGCACCTGTTTATGGAGGTCGAGCATTCCGAGCAGCTCCGCCAAACTGTAAATGCGGTTCACAACGAGGTCAATCGCAGGACTCTACTCACGGCTGATGTCGTCGGCATAACGACAACGGGGTTAGCGAGAGATGTCGGCACCCTCAGGAAGCTGCGATCAAAAGTTGTCGTGTGCGAAGAGGCTGCAGAGGTCCTCGAGGCTCACCTCATCTCTGCGCTAATGCCTGGTATTGAACACATAATCCAGATCGGCGATCACCAGCAGCTTCGGCCCCAGATCAACAATCACTCGCTCAGTCTCGAATCAGCAAAGGGCCAGCCTTATCAGCTGGACAGAAGCCAGTTTGAGAGGCTTGCTATCGGCCAGCACGGGCTGCGGGCGTTGCCAGTTGCTCAACTGAACGTTCAACGGCGCATGCGTCCCGAGATCGGCAGCCTGATTCGAACAACCATGTACCCCCACTTGACCAACCACAACAGTGTCTTAGACTCACCAGATGTTGCGGGTATGCGTAACAATGTTTTTTGGCTCGACCACACCAAGCCTGAGGATGCCTCAACAGATGATGGACGCTTGAAGTCGCATAGTAATGAATGGGAGGTGTCTATGACTGCGGCTCTTGTCCGACACTTAGTTCGCCAGGGAGCATACAAGAGCGAGGACATTGCCGTCTTGACGCCTTACTCGGGTCAGTTACAGAAGCTGCGAACCAAATTGAGCACCGACTTCGATATCTCGTTGAGTGATCGAGACGAGGACGAGCTGGCCCTCAAGGGCTTCGAGCCCGACACTGGAGGCAGGGTTCCTCCGCGAGGCAGCACCATCCGCAAAGAGCGACTGATTGAATCTCTCCGACTGGCTACTGTCGACAATTTCCAAGGCGAAGAGGCCAAAGTCGTGATAGTATCCCTTGTGCGGAGCAATCGGGAAGGCAGAGTGGGATTCCTGAAGACCAAGAACCGTGTCAACGTCTTGCTCAGCCGGGCTCAGCATGGCTTGTACCTCATCGGTAATGCTGACACATACTCAAATGTACCCATGTGGGTTGATGTGCGGCGCCAGCTCGACGAAGCTGGAGGCATAGGACGCGCATTCAACCTTTGTTGTCCTCGGCACAAGGACACATTCATCCAATGTGCGGAACCAGACGACTTCGCGAGGCAGAGCCCCGAGGGTGGATGCTCCCTACCTTGCCAATGGCGGCTAGACAAGTGTGGACATCAATGCTTGGCGAAGTGTCACTCCACCGCGATGCATCAAGCATTCTTATGTCCTTGTCCATGCCCACGACGTCGAGTTACCTGCGACCATGGGTGCACTAAGCTTTGTGGCGAAGAATGCGGGCCTTGTAAAGTCATGGTGGACGATGTCCATCTACCTTGCGGGCACAACAAGAACGGAGTTCCATGTTTCCGAGCACAAGAGCCAGGGCATATTCAGTGCAAGGTCGAAGTCCAGAAGGAAGTCCCTGGATGCGGTCACGTCGTTGCGGTACCATGCTGCAAGGACGTAGGCTCGGAAGCGTTTTTGTGTTCCGAACCTTGCCAACAGATTTTAGGGTGTGGCCATCAGTGTCCTGGTTCGTGCGGCACTTGCAATGAACCTAAGGCGGATTCCGACGAAGAAAACGGCCATCAGAACTGTAAGAAGCAGTGCAGTCGACCGAGGAACACCTGCAGTCATTTTTGTCGCCGACCATGCCACGATGGAGATGCATGTCCTCCATGCCCGAATCCATGCGAAGTAAGCCATTCGCCCCCGCCTCCAATTACTCACTCTAAGTCGAAGCTCTAGGTACGATGCAGTCACTCGCAATGCTCCCTCACCTGCGCCGACATGTGCGCGCCATGCATAGAGAAATGCGTTTGGTCTTGCGACCATCAAGGCGCTTGCTCCATGCCCTGCGCCGCGCCCTGCAATCGTCTTCCATGCAACGAGAGATGCTCGAAAAAGCTTGGCTGCGGCCATCGATGCCCAGGACTTTGCGGTGAGACGTGCCCGGGAGATTATTGTCAGTCCTGCAGCTCGAGGGGAGACGACCGTGTTGATCTCCTTGAGTTCAAGTTGTACAAGGACATTAGCCTCGACGAGACACCCATCGTCGTACTCAGTTGTGGGCACTTCTTTACCGCAGAATCACTTGATGGACTGGTCAGGCTACGTGAGGTGTACGTAACGGACGACCACGACAATTACACTGGTTGCTTGGAGCCGACAACTGTTTTACCTGTCCCCCTCTGCCCGGATTGCAAGAGGCCAATCAAGCAATATGCTACTCAGCGCTATAACCGTGTCGTCAACGAGGCAGTCATGGACGAGATGCTGAAGAAATTCGTGGTAAAGGGCCAGACAGAGCTACAACAACTCGAACAACACATCGAGTCTGTTGCAAAGTCATTACGAGCATCTCGTACCGATCTACCTGAAGCGTCGCAAGACCATGATAGTCCGACTCGCATGAGCTCGCTGCCTGAAAGAATACGGCGGCATCGCCTTAAGACGCGATATAGGGAACTGGAACAACTTGAGAAGCGGGCCGAAAATTTCTGTCGCGTCATGGGGATCGAACAGCAGCCTTCTAAGAGGCTTTTTGACGCTATCCTGGAGGCCAAAGTCCGACAGCCATTGGATTCTCGTCTCTTAGCTTTGACCATAGATGATTTGCATACGCCAGCACTGGAATGTCGAGCCTTACTAGGTGGGCGTCTGGCCTGCCTCAGGATCAAGGCAATTAGTCTACAAGACCGGATCAGTCTACTTGCGGAGACGCAGTATATGGAAATCTCTCGGCTTGCTAAGGCCTTCTTTGAGGATTGTGAGCTCTTCGTTGAAGAAAGCGCCTCCAAAGCTCTCCCCAAGTTCGCAGTCATGGGCAGTCTTACTTATGCCTTAGTCGCCAGAAGCCTACAAGCGTCGAACACATGTCGCGCTCATAACCTTGAGATGGTAGACACCTGTATTGCCACCGGCCGAAGGCTACTGGACGACGCAAATGCTACGTGCGACACCCCTTTCCGTGGCTCAAAGCAACTGAAAGAAGACATCGAGGCGATTAAGAATCTTCTAGGAAGCCAGTGGTATGAGTCCGTCTCGGGCGAGGAATTGGCGGCAATCAAGTCTGCCATGGTCAGTGGTCCGGAAGGAATCGCGACTCATTCAGGCCATTGGTACAAGTGCTGGAACGGCCATGTGGTGAGCCTCACCGCTCCAAAAGATGTTCACTTACGAATTGATGTGGTGCTAACATCCCTCTGCCAGTTCGCAATCGGGGACTGTGGCATGCCCATGGAGTTGGCTCGATGCCCTGAGTGTGGGGCACAGATTGGAGGTCGCAATCACCAGATGGTATCGGGCATGAGTCGCGCAGAGCACATGGAGGGCTAGGCGGGTGATGCCATACGTTCTTGACGTTAGATTCTGCGGCATTGCTGGGGAAATGCGAAACAAAACGCTGGGGTTAGTCCATTGCGTGGCTCGTCACACAGCTCGTCACGCAGCTCGTCACGCAGCTCGCCATGAGCGCACCATAAGACCCGCCACAAGGCTCACCTGCAGCTCGTTGAGCGACTACAGAATCAGGTGCACAGCCCGCGGTACGGCTCGATATACACGGTTCGCGTTATCCCATTATCCGCTTGATAGCAGCTGCCTTAGTCCGGACCACCAGCTACAGCAGCAGTCAAGGTCAAAGCGAAACTCTTTCATTGTATGGCTATTAATTGACGTGACTTGAGATGGGAAGGACAGAAGCACTTCCTCATGAAGATAAGGTATCACCGCGTTGGCATCTGGAGTCGTGATATCCCAAGGTTCTTCTGCCTCATCCAAATCGTCACCATTCTCGTCCGCGTCATAGGCGTCATCGATCCTGACCACGGTGTTCGCATCTGTCTCCACAGTCTGAGGGAAATGATGCCTCATCGGCACTTTGCACTTTTCGCGACCCAGATGTCGTACTCTCTGTTGTCTTCTCCAATTCCGGAATGGTCTTGTCTTCCAAGCGTTTCAGCACCACGCGTTGTGCAACTAAACCTTTCGACGTCTCCTCTAACCTCGAGCGCAAGAACTGTTGTGAGCTGGAAACGACAGACCGGCGGCAGTGAGCATGGGGCTTGGGGAAAAGCTGCGGCAACAGGAGAATGGTGGAAATAACCAAGGCCGGCAAGTCACATTCAAATTACCCGCCTCTCGAGAAACAGGCCGAGAGGGTTGAGAATGAAAGGGGACAATTAGGTTTCACCCGATGCCTCGTCTACAGTACTGGGGGCAAGGACCAGAAAACTTATAATGCATTGGATCTGAATTTGCAGAAGCGCCCTTCGACTTCGCCGTTAATAATACTGGTGTACAAGAGAATGTGTTCGTTTTTGACATAAAACACCCCCGGTGCCTTGTCAGTACAGTCGTCTCTTAGATATTTCTTGAAAACTCCAAACGGCAGAGAGACACGGCGATAAGACGTCGCATCATATTGAAAGGCAGTGCCCGTACACTCTGACATGACAGAGGCAACTTAAAGCCGCTCAGCACCACGATTTGTCGGAGCATGCAAGCTCGCCAAGAGGTAAGGGGGGCGCTGGCGTCCGCCCAGCACGGGCGTCAAGGCTCATCTTCCGTAGTGTTACCTGGTACTGAGCTCTGTCCGACGATTCTCATACACTTGCCGAGCTGATGGAGTCTGCGACCCTTAACCTGGCCCTGCGTGCGGTGTGTAGCCTCTTGGGGTCTGATTCACCAAGTACATGCCGTAACCGGAGTCTTACCTGCCAAAGGACATGACGGATCCAACTTGGCCAGCTCTTGGCCACTGGACGTGAAGGGCAGGCGACTGAGCTCGGTGTACCGACTCGTACTGGGTTGCGTAAGTCTCAGTACTATGGCCTAGAGTCTGTGACCACATGGGCCAGTTGGTGTAGTAGTGTGACTGAAGAGACTGCGGACACGGGTGCTCCCTCAATGCTTGTGGAGGGTGCGTCGGGGGCACGAGTGGCTGCGTAGCAGCAATTGAGGCAGTCGTGTATGCCGATATGTGCGGACAGCCGACAGCGGCGATGCGGTCGCCAGAACCAGCAGGCTGCTGCTCATCTGTGCCAGGGGACAATGGCTGCTCTGGACGGTGCGGCCAATCTGTTTGCATGTGGTCGTACGGTGTATGACACTGGCAACTGGACTATCCACTGACCCCGACAAGGTCAGGTGGCGGCAATCGAGCTTCGTGTGGGGTCGTCGAGATCATGAGGCGAGATGGCTCACCTGAGATAGGCTGCCAAGGGTAGCTGGTCAGAGCTCGACCCGGCAGGTCAACTGGCGACCGAATCAGTGTCGTGCGCTGGGCTTGAGGAGTTTGGGAGGCGAGGGGAACAGCGGCTTGTAATAATGTTCGCCAGATCACCCACCTGGAGAGCTGTAAGCGGAGGCTTCCGTAACCGCACTCCGCGTGGCGTTATCGTTGTTTCATTCCTGGACGGATTGCTGCCTTGGTGACGATGGTGCAAAGGCAAAGATAGCGGCTCTCGATTGCAGAAGCAGGCTACCAGTTCCAGCGAAGCACGTGACAACCTACAGTGGCAGCGCGGGGCGGTCCAACCTCTCTGATCGATCGTGCATGGATCAAGATCCGTCCTACCTCTCTGCTGCAAAGCAGCCAGGGAATTGCTTTTGATGCGTCCCCATCTACTTTACTGTGCCTCGCCTCCCAGTCTGCTGTTCCTGGCGCAGGCGGAAGCCAAATCACAAGTGAATGCGAGCTGCAGGTTAAGCTCCCCAGCAAGGAATTCGCGGGTCGCTAGAAGGCGCCACCTCCACCTGCCATGTTCCCCACCCTCAACACTCACGCAAGCCACGAGTGGCTGGCACGATGTTTGTGCGGCGACGGAGGTCTCTCCGTCTTCTAGAGCTCCTGAATCCGCACCCCTGCTAGGCCACGGCGGCGCCCGGGCCGGTTCCGCTGGATCTGAAGATCGAACAAGTGTCGGCGATCCGCCACGCGTGGGCCGTGGCCTTCAGCGTTGGCGACAGACATCCAACTACATTCTTCGCTGCAGTGGACGTCTATTTACTTTGCCAGTCCGCTGCCGTGCAATACGAACGGGAGTGTCGATATCGAATAATATCTGCTGGCTCAAGTATTTCGGCCATCATCGACGTGTGGCATGTAGGTGTCTGCATGCAGCTGCGAAGTACAGGGCTGTCGGTCCGCCTGGAAAGGCAAACTGTAAGTCGGCTCCTCCATCAAGCAGAACTTCCACGACAGAAATGGCTTTTGTTTCGTGGCGGCGACGAGGTGAAACGAAATGACATGCCCCAGCAGCAGATTTTCAGCATTCTTTGTTACTGGCAGCAGAGATGCGCCAGACGCTGCACGGAAATCCCAACCGAGGCAAGCGGAACAAAGTTCAAGGTTCAGCGCATTCACACGCCAGCAGCGGTGCCGTTTCCGATCACGACAGTAATGCTGGCAGGTTCAAACGGGCCAATCTCCGAGTCACATGCGGAAAACGGAGAAACTCCGACAGTGAGTGGGGCAGTCGAAGGAATTGGCGTTGTCACCTTGACGGTGAGGCTTGCCTTGCTGAAACCACAACGTGGAGGAACTTACCAGTCATAGTGACCCAAGTGCGTCCAGCGGACCCGGCCGCCCATGCCCTGATGTGGCTCCACGCCTATTCGTAGGTGAATGTTATGCGCGTCACACGCCTGCCTGTGACGAGATGCTCTAGCCTGGATCAAGATGAGTGAATTGTTTCGATCTTGCCTGGCAAGTTGCACGGCCCGATCATGGCGGCTAGCCGATGCACAACAACAGATGGCCTGGTCGAGCGCATCTCACGTTCTAGCGACTTTGATCTGGATGCGTGCATCAGGTCTGAAGTGAGTCTGCCACAGGAGTGTGATGGGATCCGGGGGGACCGACAGGGGACCTTTTAGAGGCTGGATGCTTGCGATGGCTGGGCCATGGCAACCCCGGACGGTGCCGTCCGCCGCCAGGGACAAGGCCTTCGGAGTTGTAGCTCTACAGGCTGAGCAAAGCACATCTGACGATCTAAACCTAGGACGGATTGATTAGAGGTGTCCCTGTCAGCCCCTCCCTGGCCCGTCCCCGTTGTCCTTCCGCTCCTCTGGCAGGCCTCCGAGCGCGATTCATTACTCGACTCGAAGCCGCGTGCACCTTAAATCAGGCTCCGGCCGCTGCTGTACAGTGCCATCCCTGACCCGGCGAACAAAGACCGGGCGCATTTCAGGCTTACCTATTCTATACCTGTACTTGATAGAATCTCGCAACACCCCGTCTTAAGTCGCAGACCTGATGTCATCCCAATGTAACCGTAGGTTCCGTCGCTGCGTCGCTGTCAGATTCAATAAATTAGCTCGTGGGGATCCTATTTTAAGCTATCAGGCACCATGAAAATCGCTCACCAATCCACGTACATCCGGGGACAAGACTACCTGCACAAGCGATTGAAAGACGACTGTAACATCGACAAAGGTTTCCACAAGCCTTCTCTTCCTTGTCGCTCCTATCTTCCACCGAGAGATGTTTCGTCATCATTCACATTGTTGCGCATCGTTCTGAAGTCTTTCCAACATGGACATTCATGCCTTGCTCAATCGCGGGACGGTCGTCGATGCACCGAGCGAAGACCCCGTACAGTTCCTCAAGCGAGAATTGACGGCCGCTATACGGGCCGAGTTGGAACCCATTCAACGCCGACTCGATAATCTGGAGCGGTTGTGTGTGACCGGAAACAAAGTGCCTCAAGGTACTGCTAAGCAGTCCAATATCCTGGGGCTGATCAACAGCTGATTTGATTGCAGGGCGAATTTTGCGTACTACCGAGAAAAGCCTCCCAGGCGTTTCTAGTCCGGCTTGCCCAAGTTCCCACAATCATTTCTTGCAACGAGGCTCAGTTTTTCACCTCTTCCGCCTTCTGCCGCCAGAGGTGCGCATAAAGATCTGGCAGATGGCGGCTCCAGAAGGACGCTTTTTCGAGCCAGTGTTGGAGCCAATCCGTCAAATGCCACTTTCAGAGGAACAGGGCCTCGATCCACCGTTTATTATGCTGCAGCACAAGTACAAGAATCCAGCTATCCGCGCAGTCTGCCGCGAATCTCGGGTCGCCATGGATCGCCTTGGCGGTTTCGAGTTTGGATTATTCAACACCGCTCGCGGGGCCTGTTGGCTCAATCATGAGCGTGACATGGTTTTCATACACACAGACATGTTTGACAAGTTGAACTTGATGAATCTACGCCAGATCCGTGCGTTGGCATTTGGGGATGCCCAATTCAAAACCAATGACGGATGCACAAATATAATCCGCAGTGTTCGTCAACATGCGCCGAGATGCTCAACAATATTTTTCTGCTTTTGTACCACCACGGTACAAAATAGCTCATATCTGTGTATGAGCGGGTCTAAGTTTCGCATCTTGGAGGATGGCGATTTTGTGGGCCACTTCGACGCATTGGGTTTCCCCTCAGGGCCAGTACGATGGCGTGCGCTTCGTGATACGATATACCATATCTGGGCACGTCCTAGGCGGAGGCGAGGCAATGCAACAACAAAGACACCATCTCTGATCGGAATAGACATTACCAAAGAAGGCCGCTGGGAAAGACTCGCTTCTCAGTAGTCGGAGAGCTGCACTCAACACATCAGGCTAGCAATACCCACGGGTGTGGTCCTCAGTGTCCGAGTGGAGTGCTTGTGGTAGTTCAGTTGGAAACACCAATGGGGACGAAATTGGAATCAATGACTCGTAGTCACAAACCATTTGTAACGGAGCCTAGTCTTTAGGAACAATCAACAGGGTAAGTGACGCCGGAACTGCGTAGATCCGATCGTGCTTTGACGTTGGGGGCGGTGGTCGCAGGCGTAGTGAAGTCAAAATCTGGCAGTGCCAACCACCACTTACTTGCTCATCGATACGGATGAAAAGCGTCACATGATAGAGCCTGAATCTTTGAACTCTGATCTGAACTTTGACTCCAGTGGTCGCTGCTCAGAGACGAGATGAGTGCAGGCCGCAGCAACGAATCCTGTCCACTCGCCCTCGTCCAAGGGACCAGCGTACTCTTCTTCACGGGACAGCGGCGTGCCACAGCATACAGCACGTCGACGTGGAGGTGTAGCTGCTTCACAAGTCTACGGCAAGGTTGCGGCAAGCTCCCTCTGGGTAGCCTTTGTAAGTCATCGTCGCTCGGGGGCTCAATCGTGAGCGGCTGCCACAATCTGGGTGGCAAGTTCGTGATGGTATAGACTGCGGATGGTGCTTTCCCTCGCTAAGCACGAACCGTCAGTGAGGCCTCGGCAAAATGCCATATGTTGAAAGCCATGGCGAATGGCAAGCTAAACACTTCAATCGTCAGCTTGGTCGGCAATCTGCGTGCAATATTGCGCCGGGCTTTAAAGAGTCGATGAAGGGCAAATTCGGACGGCGTTTTGTTCAGAATGTGATGGTATCTGACAGTTCGCAGTGCCTTGATGCAGGACGATACGAATAGCGAATGTTGGGGGTAGATGCTGTCGTGGCTGGCCAAGTACTTACTGTTCAACGTTGCTTCTTCGCAGACTGAGAGTGAAGTACAGTGCAGGTGCGCGACGGGAGGAGTTGAGAGAACAGACTGGACATAGAGGGTCTGGGGTGTCGTTCCTAGACCCTTCCGCGACCAAATCTACTCCATTCTCATATGAGGTAGATTTGGCTCACACTGCTGCATGCTTCTACGATGGAGGATGGACGGCCAAGTTGCGGATTGACTCTACCGCCGACTCCAGGACCTCAACCAGAAATCAGCCATTGCCGGCGCTCAGACGAGGCTGCCAGCGTTGCAGGCAAGCGTGAACAGGGGTGTCTAGTGCGATGGTGTGGAGAACCGCGGGGTGAAGGTTGATGGTGTGAAGCAAAGAAGCTGGTGGTGGGATGAATGACAGGGGACACAGACCCTTGTCGGCACCCCTGTACTACCCTGGTCTTACCCCTTGTCCTGGGCAATGCAAGTCACCGTTGCGGCGATCCAGAAACCGCTGCAATCCTTCTTTGCCTCCCTGCCGCATTCCATTCCGGGGCGGAAGGGGAAGCCAGGATGAGGCCCGCCCAACGATGACTGCAACTCACCACATTTCCTGCAAGCCGATTTTGCTACCACTCGTCCTGCGAGCTTCACACCACGCTTCCTGCAAGCCTTTCATGCTTCACACCACACAAGTCCTGCAAGCTGTGCACCATCCGCCCTGCAAGCCTTCATGCTTCACACCACTCATCCTGCGAGCTTCACACCACACATTCTGGAAGCCGATTTTGCTTCACACCACTTCTCCTGCAAGCCTACAAGCTTCACACCACTAATTCTGCGAGCTTCACACCATACCTTCTGCAAGCCAACATGCTTCACACCCATCATCCAGCGAGCTTCACACCACTCGTCCTGAAGCCGATTTGGCTTCATACCACACGTCCTGATCATCTTGTCACATGGCAAGGTGTCCCCGCGCCACGGTGCATTGAACGACCATCTGCCAACACCATCTTATCGTCCCCTGCCGACAACCACTTTTGATGCCGACCCCCTCCTGTGAGGCCCTGGCAACACCCAATTTTGGCTACACCTTGACAACACCCTCTTCTCATTCCCTGCAGACACAACCTTCGAGCAACGCTCGCGTCCAGGCTGCTGACGACACCGCCTTCTCCTGGCGACACCACCTTGTGATGGCACCGTCTTTTCGTCCCTTGGCGACACCATCTTTGACAACACCCTCTTCTGGTCCCTGGAGACACCTACCCTTTCCCTTCCCCTGGCGACACCCACCTCTGGCGACACCCACTTCTGGCGACACCCACTTCTGGCGACACCTTCTTCTCGCCGCCTCCCGACACCCTTTTGTTGTAACACCAATTCGATGTCCCCTGTTGACACCTACTCCTGGCGACACCCTCTCTTGTCCCCTGGCGACACCACCTCTCGACAACCCCACCTTCTCGGACCCTGGCGACACCCTCTTCCCACGACAGAAGAGGACGTTAGTCGAAGGTGGTGTCGGCAGGGGCTCAGAAGAGGGTGTCACCAGAAATGGGTGTCGGCAGGGGAGGAGTACGTGGTGTCATCATGAGAGGGTGCTACAAGGGGGCGAGAAGGTGGTGTCGTCAGAAGTGGGTGTCACCAGAAGAGGGTACAGTCGTCAGGGGCCAGAAATGGTGTCAACAGGGGACAAGAATGTGGTGGCATCATGAGAGGGTGTCTCCAGGGGATGAGAAGACGGTGTTGCCAGGAAAGGATGTTGTCAGGGGACGAGAATGTGGTGTCGTCATGAGAGGGTGTCACCAGGGGACGAGGAGAGGGTTTCACCAAAAGTGGGTGTCGGCAGGGGACGAGAAGAGGGTGTCGTGAGAAGAGAGTGTCGCCTGGCACGGGAGAACATGACATGTGACAGGGTGATCCGGAAACGGCTCCAGTTCTCCGATGCTGCTTGCCTCAGTTGTCCCGGACCTCTCTGGAGGTTTCAATGTATCCAGTTCCGACTCAAGGCTACCGCCCGGTGACATGGCATGGACGACGTCTCAACCCAAGCGGAACCTACTGTGGCGAATGCTTTTCATCTGTGCCGATGGGCAACCGCTGGTGCCGACAAACCAGACTTCTTCGACCTCATACGTCCGCGACCACCGCCATCGACTCTCTAATGTACTTTGTACGGTATGGCCGCCGGTCAGCCGCCGTACCATCTCGAAGTTTTAGACTCACGAGAGCTCGACCGTGCGATGCGGTCACACTGTGAATACAGGCTGCAAGGTGGAAGGCATGAAGATCATACTGCCAAGGCTACAGAGAACAAATGGTAGGAACAACTTCAGGCAATCTAGCGCCTGCCTGTGTACCGGTGTCTCGACAACACACGAAGGGCGCTTCTAGAAATTCAGATCCAATTCATTATAAGTTTTCTTGGCTTTGTCCCAGTAGACGAGGCATCTGGTAGAACCGAATTGTCCCTTTTCATCTCAATCCTCTCGGCCTGTTTCTCGAGAGGCGGGTCGCTTGCAGCGGATACTCCCAAGCAAAGTTCGGATGTGGACGAGATCCCATCCGTGATCAATCGCACTCCAGCTACTTTCTATGTCGAGTTCCATAGGTGGTAGCACGTTCGGTGGTATCCTGGGCCAGTTCAGTCTGTGCATGGTGTCCATAAGCCGTGTGCTTACATCAGAGGCTGGATTCATGACGCCGCGCGAGCAGTGTTGCTGCGTGAGGAACAGGCTTATCGAGTCCGCGTCTGCGCTGGGGCGCCCCTCGCTCCGCGGCTCCCACGCAGCACTGAGCAGCACGGTCGACTCTGCCAGCGCCCCCTCTCCCCCGGCGCGCCCGTTTCTTGCGAGAAGTCGTTCATGCATCTCGGTGCACCCACATGTATGTCCCACCGGACGTGCGGGTAGTCGAAGCCAATGCCGAGGGCAGACATGGCGACGATGGCAGGCATGACGGCCGACCAGAGCCACCGGTCCAGCGCATCCATCCTACCGTCGTCGTCCTCGCCTCGTGTAATGGGGACAATCCAGCAGCCCGGCCAGGTCAGCCACCAACTCTTTGGTCTGGCAGTACATAAAGGACGACCCTGTCTCGCTCGCCTTGGATGAGGTCGTTCCGGCTCCGGAGGCCCGAACGCAGCCGGCTGCCCAGGCGGCGAGTCTGCCCTGACAACGCTTGCCCCGCACCAGATAGCGTATGTTCGGCCGGTCCATGGGTTCCCGCACAATCAGAGGACGCACGAGCTTGTTGTGCTCGAAGAAGGGCTCCTCAAAGACCGGTAGCAGCGTCACGGTCAACCACACGGTCTGTATGGGAACCCTCCGAGCGCACCAGTCTAGATGCGACATCGAACGGCTGTAGCTGTTCGCCGTGACCGTGAGGTGGCATTAGTCAACGACGATGTGTCAGACAATTGGCTCCACAAGGATCACAGTTGGTGTCAATATCAAGCCGCTCATTCACGTAGACCGTTAACAGTGCTGCTGCCTCCCATCGGTGCCGATAGCTTCAGGCAACCCGGCTTCTGCCTGCCGTGTCTCAGATGCCTGCCTCAATCAGGACGGGTATAAATCACCGACTAAAGTCAATCATTAGATAGAAAAATCAAGAGTCTTTTGTTGCCCACTTTACTGGGGGCCTTCTGCCCGGTCGTCAGTCAGTTATGCACACGTGCAGTGCGACAGTTGGCATCGTGTTAAATGATGAGAATTATCTTGAAGAGCTATCTGCAAGCGCACTGTCGTGCGCTGCTCTTTATATACAAAGGAAATATTTGCTTTGTGGTGCAAAGTCCCTGTAATTGAAGCTGGTGTGCAAACATATGCAACCAGTGTTTGAGCTTTGACCTTAATTGAAGTCAAAGCACAACGCGTGCAGGCGCTCGACCTTAACACGCGGATTATAGCATTCGCTTCCGCGGGCAAATATTCTCAGTGCAGATGCTATGCAATATGAAGCTTGCTCTATGTGCGACAGAACGTCCTGGGCCAGGACGACCAAGGTGTATCGCTCATCGCCTTGTATGGCTGCCGGGCCGTTCAGGTGGGTCTGAGGGACCGTCCACTGAGCCCGTGTTAAGACGCGGCCCGTGTAGGAAAGTGGTTCGGCCCGTAAATCAATTACCTTTAGACGACGTTGATCTGTGCCCACCATCAGCAGTGGGATTCCGGCCTGAGCCTACGACGCCACGCGCAGAAACGAGCATTTACAAATGTACTGTGTCCGAATTATCTAGATACGTGTTCCCGCCCGTGAGTGCTCTTTTTTGCGTTCGTCGCGGGGTAGAGTCTCAGGACATATGTCCCATCGTTTGAAGCTGGCGGACGGCGAGGAGTCGCACCTCCAACAACAAGGAGGACCCCTGTTCAACCTAAGCCTGTTTAGTGCGCGACTCGCCACCCCTGTTTAGTCAGCCAATCAGCATCGTTGCGGCGTTCCACTGGGTCCCCTTCTGTTACGGTCGCTGTTGACAAGACAACCGCGTCGCCATCGCAAGAACGAACTATCCTCCCAATTCAACATCACCATTTCGACCATGAGTACAAGAGCGAAAAGACGGCTTCGCGGGTTGCAGGAGAAGGATCGCGCTCATTGTCCCTTTACAGTGACTGGACTCTCAGCTCCCTCCGAGAGCCAGGAGCGTACCAAGAAGCGGAAACGCGATGACCTAGGCCACGACCAGGGGCACTTGCTGCAATCGTCGCCATTCAAGCCCAAGGGAGCGTTTGCAACACATGAGACTATGGATGTAGCCTATGACATCGAGCCGCGCAAAAAGTGGTTCGACATGACACGCTACAAGAGTTTCATATGTGAGTGGTCCGGCAGCCCATGTCTCTTTACGGTTGGAAATCTGACGAGTCCTTCTGTAGACAACGGTGTTAAATACCATCTCGATGACTATGTTTGTGTTACGAACGATACGATAATAAAACATCAGGTCGCGACGGGTACAAGCCCCGAACACCAAGGGCCACCCGAAGTCACAGACTACTGGGTGGCAAGGATTCTCGAGATCAGGGCACTTGATGCTGACAATGTCTACGCACGCGTCTTTTGGATGTACTCACCGGATGAGTTGCCTCCAAACACCCTCACCAACGAAGACTTCGTGTCAGGACGACAGCTTTACCATGGACAGCATGAGTTGATAGCTTCCAACCATAGTCAGTGCACACACCTCCTGGTTGCTGCCCCCAGCTAGATGCGCAGTAAGACTCACAAAGTCAGTGGATATCATCAACGTCGTCAGTGTTGCTATGCCCGCCATAGTCAACCATTGGTTGGAGTCGGAAGATGAAGCGACTCAGGGTGCGCTCTACTGGAGGCAAGCATTTGACTGTCGAACGTCTGAACTCTCGGTGCGATATCCTATTTCGGGGTTTCCACTAGAAAATCGTTCGTGGGAACTGACCTATGGCTTTAGTCCGTCGACCTCGTTTGCATATGCAGAAGCCCTGCAAATCCCGACAGGATGTTGGTCGGCTGCTCGAACCCCGAGTGCGAAAACTGGCTGCACTACGAGTGTCTTCTGCACGAGCTCCTCACCCAAGTATACGACGACCTTGGGATGAAGAAGCCGCACTATAACGCAGAGAGTCCAGCGAAAGCCGTAACAGGTACGAGGGTACTTGCGAGTCCCTGTCCATCAAAACCAGCCACTTCGAAGCTTGCCAAAACACGGTCGCCTGCAGTCGTTCAGGGAAGCGACATCAATAATCCAGCCCCGATGGAACAGATCCATGGGCACATGCCCGGTTCTACGGGGTCTCCACATCCAGGTACAGTACTCCAGGTATCCGCGGAGAATGAATCGGACCCAGCGCTGGTTAGTACAAGATCGTCTAAGGAAACGCGCCATGCCTACGACGGCCTTTTCCAAGCGAGACTGAATCTGGAGAGTGTCCCAACAGTATGGGAAATCCTTGATATGAGGTCGAATGTGTCAGGCGGCGATCTTACCTGGACCGAAAACGTGAGCTGCTTGGTTTGCGGTTCTATCATTCCGTAGTCCCGTAGGTCTCATTCCGTCGCCCCTAGCTCTATTCATAGCTGCTAACCTGCACCGTCAGAAGGGCTTTGTGGAATGGTAAACCGAATATTACAAAGGCAATGCTAGTGTTCGCCTTGGAAAGAAGATGTCGACGACGAAGCTGCACTTTCTAGCTGCGCTCAAGCGTGCAGACGACGGCATTAAGCTCGTCTCTGAGCAGGCTGGGGAACCCATCTACCGAAGTAGATGAAATGTAGATGTAGATAGATGTAGAACTACATCTACCTATCTACCATCGGCCCCAGTGGGTCATCTATCTATCAGCCTGGGGGTCTGGTAGATAGCCGAAATGTAGATAGACATCCAGAAAAGTAGAGGAAGTAGAGGTACTTCATACCATGTGTGGTTGTTACCATTCCCGAGGGTACGGGTATCTACACCACTGTCGCGGATCCAGACGCAGTGTCAGACAATTGGCTCCACAGGGATCACAGTTGACATCGTGTACTGTAATTGATGAGAATCATCTAAGGAGCAAGAGCTCCACGAGAAGCTGCACGGCAAGAGTTCTCTCGGGAACTTCGCTTTCAAATCCTGCCTGCGTACACGCAAGATGGCATACTGCCTTCACGTATCTATCCGATTCCACGAACAGCGCAATATTCGAGGCTTTTATGGAGCGGCTTCTCCGGCGCTGCGGCCGCCTTTTCGAGCCAAGGTCAGTCCTCATATAATGACAAAGGAAACAGTCGTGCTGCAAGTGCCTGGTCTGGCGCAGAATTAAGATCGTAGTAACCACACAAGCACCCAGAAACACATCCCCTACAGATTGTGAGTATGATAACATTTAACCCTAGACTCCGAGCTCTTGAGCTAAAACAGCCTGGCCTCCCGCAGTCCTTCAAGGGCTATAACCTGAATCTGTAGATTTTCACGCCCCAGTGTTGCTTTCCGAAGATCAGTTACGTTGAAATCTTGGAAGTTGTATTCACAAAGAACGAGCCGCTGTAGCGCTCCATGTTTGCGTAGTATGGTATTCAGTTCATTCCAAGTGATATCCATGGCATCGAGTCTCAACTCCACGAGGTTAGGGAGATGCAGACTGGAAGCAAACTCTGGCCTTAACAGGCGGCAATCGATTTCATCGAGGAAGATCGATAAAACCGATAGATTTGGCCATATATTGAGAAAGTTGATTATATCCTGGGCGGTATCCAGTATCGGTTGATTTGCATCGTTTGGAGTGGCTGCATCGTCTGGAGTGACTGCGTCGACATCATCGAAAGTCCAAGAATCCAAGTACATCGTTAACGAATTCAAGCCTCGGAGTCGCTCCCGGAAGAGCCTTTCGTACTCTGGAAATCTGAGGAAAGATGGTCTGATGCGCCGCGCATCTTCTTTACCCACAGAGATGCTAATGTCGTTCATGGTGCGATTCGAGCGGGCAGCTGCTAATAGCACAATTTT
Organism: Purpureocillium lavendulum; assembly: GCA_029168975.1. Lineage (NCBI taxonomy): Eukaryota > Fungi > Ascomycota > Sordariomycetes > Hypocreales > Ophiocordycipitaceae > Purpureocillium > Purpureocillium lavendulum. The sequence goes on from JAQHRD010000018.1 coordinate 178,139, forward strand.
TAGAGCAGCTTTGAAGAAGTCCGCGCTGCCCGTCGTCTTCGATGTGTCGGGCTCTCGACGGGTGAAGTGCCAGGCCAGGTTGATTCCAATCTCGTTTTCGAGTTTGGTCAACCCCCCCGGTCGGCGAGAGGCTTTCTCAGATTCCGATTCCCCGGGATCGTCAGTGAACAGAATTGACGAGCAATTCTCCAGTCCGTTTAAGGCTTCCGACAAGATGTCAACAGGATCGGAAGACTGTATGAATTTCTCCTGCTCTGACAGTCGACGGTGATACCTCTCTTCCTTAAGCCGACAGTGGGTCGTGGCGTAACAGTCGTTTGCTCCCCGTTCCCGAGACCTGCGCGGGCAGCCGCAGTCCCTCTTGTGCGCTTCGAGGTCGTGCTCCGATAGGTGAGCTGTGCAGACAACCAATTTGCGGACTTGGAGGCGAAATGCGTCCATTTTAGATATGCACCTTAAAATCTCCAGATTTATCGGTGTCAGCATGAGATGATAATCTCCAAGGAAATAGGTCGCACATCTGTCAACACAGATCTCATTTAATTGCCTGCATGTAGCTCGGAAGCTTAGGAGCTGCATTGGATCATCTCGATAAAGATGATCAAGCACCATTTGGTGCAGTTCAATCGGCAGGTTGAGAAGCGACATGAATGTGTAGCGGAGAGAGACATATCGTTGTGACGACGGGTGAGACGCTTGTTCGACGAGCGGTGAAGATGAGCTTGCGAACTCTGCGGAAGACGAACAATTTTATGGTGTGGCTGCGAGTATCTTGCGGCCAGGCACCATGCACCGAACAGTGGACTGTCGTGCGCCGCCTCAGAGGCAGGTGGGGGCGTTATTATAACAGCTCCAAGCTCTTGTGGTCTGGGCCCTAGGGATACGAGGCCATACAAAGGCCAGCGTTTCATTATCTGCAGCAAGGCAAGCACTGATTGGCACAAACGCTCGGCAGGGGGTTGGGCGGCATCCCTCATGCCAAAAATTGCGAATAATTGGTGCGGACATTGATGATTGGGCTGGGCTGCGGGGAACTGCACTGAACGAAGGCATGTCTCGATTCAGAGCCTTGGAGGCGCCGGCACCTCAATACCTAATCAGGCGACTCGCAGCTCAGGAAACCGGTGGACCAGCTCGATTTTGCACTGCATGGGCTTCGCCAGGGTGCAGTATTGAGGAGGGTGACCGACTCGTTGCTCCTTGCTGCAGCCGGGCATGTAACGGGGGCCAGCAGGATGGCCCTAAGTACCGCCGGCAAGACGGCGTCCAACTTTGAGTCGAGAATTGATGCTTCAAGACAGTGGTTTGTGTGGTGCGAAGTAGTGGGCTACCGGCTCCAGTTTCTGCGCCATGGCACCAATACATGGGCGTGAAGTTGACATGTCCGAGGAACGGCTCGACTCTCCTGTTTACTCCAACTGGATCTGAATTTCTAGAAGCGCCCTTCGCGAGACACTGGTACACAGGCAGGCGATAGATTGCCTGAAACCCCCGCAACAACAAAAGCCACAGCAGCCAATCTCCCGTCTCCAGGGGCGACCAACGCCCGCCCCACCGAATTTAGAAGACATCCGGGTTTTCGCGAGACTTCCGGCCGATGTGCCGGCGAAAGACCAAAACAGCTATGCAATTCGGACCCACATCGCCGCCAAAGCCGGCGACGACCTCCACCAAGTCCAGGCCGCATTCAAGGCGAACTCCGGATGGGCCATCCGCACGACGACGCGGCCGTTCGGGACCTCATCGTCCAGCGACAGTCAGAATGGTCCGCAGACGTAGGTGCGACAAGCATCGAGATCAGCCAGAGATGGTCCCGCAAGCAGTGTTTATTGCTGAGAGGTCCATCTACAGGTTAAGCTGCGCTGCATCAGACTGATGAGATCGTCCACAAATACAGATATTTCATCTGCAAGAGCCATAACTTTCAAGAGATAGACCTGATCAGCCTTGATAGTAAGTGGAACTCGGCCGAGCTGAGTCCAGGATTTATCGACGCGACCAAGAACAAGGAAACCATCCTCCGTAGCGGAGATGCCAGCATAATAGCCTTCATAGTTATTTGCTCCCACACCAAGGTCAGAGACGCGGAATACAAGACCGGCATCTCTGTTTTCAGACTCGATTTCTCGATATATCGGGCGAGCCGGCTGGACCCGAACAGCCTCCAGGGCTTCTGCGTCGGCTCGAGGAATGACACCACCAGTGTCCCGGTGCGAGGAATGTTCGGGTTGTTCTTGGCAGGACAAATCCTGATAGGTGTGATGCCGGTTTGGCATACAATTTCATCCCTGATGGCTGCATCATAGTCTACCACTTCGGTCCCATGAAGTTCCGTAAGAATGACGGGGCAGTTTGCCATGACATACGTAACGAACCCGATCATGCCTTCCACTGTGAGGCTGCGGTCGCCCTCAGCTGGAGACTGTCGTCCGCTGACAGATGACGGGCGATGGTGCACAGGTATAAAATACCGATTACAGTCAATCGTTAGACTACAGTCAATCGTTAGACAGAAGAACCAAGAGTCTTTTGTTGCCCAATTCGCTGGGGACCTTCTACTCGGTCGTCAGTTAGTCATGCACACGTGCAGTGCGACATCAACGTTGAGCAGCAGATGCTATCGATGCGAAGAGGCCCATTCAGATCATGATGGCCCACAGAAGTGTACATACAGCGGGCGACCACGACGACCGTCAGCCTCGGGCAGAGCAGTCGACTACACCATGGCTTTACACAATGCCTCGAGTTGCTGTTCACTGCTGCGGCGCGCTCTCTGTGCCCGAGTGCGCTCATCAAGCGTTCCGCATCTTCCCAGTACGACTGGCCCCATGGCACCTCACTGCCCCGCGCGCTTGTTCTCATCCTTTCTGCCTGTCTCCAGACAGCAACTTGAAGCTACCTTGCGCACTGGGTCCATTCTCGGCAGCAGTCAATTACTCTACAGTACAGTAAGTACAGTAATGGAATTTATCTTGAGGAGCTAAAAGCTCCGTTGAAGCTGGACGGCCCGGTGCAGCTCTTGTACAGTACACAGGGGAAACTGCTGGTTTAGGCAGTGGCGGCTGCTTAGCAGGCAGCCGTAGCTACAGTGGGCTGACCCGCTGTGCGACAGTCACACGGGCTGTGGCTGCCTTCTGTGCGACAAGAGCGTAGACCGCAGCTCCTCCAACTCGACGACATCAATCGCACCCATTAAAACAAGGGCATCAACTTCCTGTTCCATACTTTGACGAGGCTCCAGGTGGCGCTGTTCTGCTCTCAAGCCAGGGACTTCGTTCGGCGCGACCGCAAGGAGTTCATCGTCAAATGCGAACGGCCATTGCTCCCAGTCATATGACGAGAATGCTTCGCCAGACATGGGCAGCTGATCCAGGCTGGGCTGAGCATCCCAGTCCGCTAGAATCTGATCCAAAAAGTTACCATGGTCATCATTCTGCCCAAAGTCGTCGAAAAAGGCAACTTGCCAGAGCTCAGTTGAGCCTTCCATATCTTCTCTGGCATAGCCTTCGATTTGTTCGTGGCTTTGGTGCTCTAAGGCGTAGGCTTCTCTGTCGGGTTCCTCCGTCTCACTAAGCTGCAACAAGCGAGCTGCCGCGGCCACGTCTTGGGCATCATGTGGTGGGCCTAGGGAAGGTTGACGGCCGTGGACGAGAATTGCAGACGGCAGCTCCTCCAGCATGGCAGCAGTGGGAGCACGTGCAGCCAATGACGATCCAGAACCTTGAATTCTGGCAAGCAGTTCATTGAACTCATGTTGAGCTTCTAGGACGGCCGTCCGAAGGTCATAGCTGTTAGCGGGTACTTCGGCGGGCAATTGTACTTCGTCGCCTAAGAATGACGTATCAATGGATGCTGACCCAGCCAGATCATGGACAGACCCAATCGCATTGCGGTTGGCCCGTGCGCCAGCCAGCAGTTGTCTTTGGTTTTGCGTCGACGTATTGGTAGACGTTGGACTGGCTGAATTATACGCAAAAAGGCTTGCGAGGTAGTCTGTGCTGATAGCACTCGCTGGAATCTCCGAGAGACTAATGACGGGTCCGAAGTTCTGGGCGAATCCGTCGCCTATGCTGGTTTGAGTCTCAAAGGAGTAGTTGCCGTCGAAAATTGTATACGTACCCGTAGCTGCCTCAGCCCGGACATGGACATCATCGGGTTGCGGGGCCGACAGATGGGCCATTTCGTCGAGTCGAACACGTCTTTAGGAGGGGCCAATTCCAACAGTTAGTCTCGTCGCCCCCTTGCGCTTCTTATCTCCAAAGCCTACCTGTCAGACGATCCAGGACGACCGTTGGGGACCGTTCGCTCTGGAATTGGGGAAGCCACAGCGATCCCAATGCACTCGTCGGATTTATCGGACTCCATTCCTCACAATGACGCGATCTCCAGGCTGGAGTAGTACGGAGTTTTCGCGTTGATGACCGGTGCCAGGCAACGACGAGGTAAATCGATCACAATGGTGTGGTGACTTGTAGTGAGATACAAACTGCAAAACGAGCCAAGACGGAGGGAGATCGGAGTTAACCATTGATGGCTGCGATAGGTACAGTAGGTAGAATCCAGACCACAATTTCACGCTGGGTAGGGCGAGGGGCTTATTATATCGGCAAGTTGACCTCCTTCCATGCCGAGGAGTTGATGGGCAATGCCACATCACGCTGCACAGTAATCAATTTAGGATAGATCAATGTCGATAGACTGGCAGGCCGCATGTCGGCCAGTCCATGCTACTCATGCGAGCCATCGCAAGAATGGCCGTAGTCTCTCAATTAATCGGCCAATCGCAGAACCCACACAGATGTGGAATACCTGCTCTTGCGGAGCGATTGTACAAGCCGCGCACTGCCGCAGGAGAGGCATCGAGAACCGTGAAACCATGGAGTCGAGATGTGTCCGGGCCACTCATGCACACCGGCTTGATCTCCGTTAAGGTGGGGGCCACCATTCATCTATGGCAGCAGTTGTCTTACAGTGCCTCAATTTCCTCAGCGGATGCAAGCGGAAGCGACCTGTGTCCACTTGCAATTGCACCTGCACTTGCACTTGCACTTGCACTTGCACTTGCACTTGCACTTGCCCTTGGACTTGCACTTGCACTTGCCCTTGCACTTGCACTTGCACTTGTAGGGCGGGATCCACGGGTGCTGGGCCGGCATAATTCGGAACGGGTACACTGTAATCCGGTGAGTGGCGCGCGGGCAGGCAGACACGTGGAGGCGGAGCCGGTCGAGGATCCGACTGTGCGCAAAACATTCACGAACAGAATCATGACAGGACAGCTTCTCTTTCCCTGCCCGGTATGCTCGGCTACTTTTGACTCGCAGGATGAGCTTCATGAGCACACGTGGAGATATCAAGTGAGTTATCTGAACTGTGTGCGGCAAGCTTGCTGATGAGTAGCACAGGACGAGATAACAACTGTTCTCGCCAGGCTCCACGACCTTCTCGCGCACCGGGACGAGGTTTCACATACTACAGAAGCGTCAGGAGATATTGCTGTCGAACGGAATAAGCGCTCAGTCTTTCGTGCCAATGGTAGGAGCCAAGATAACGGCTTTCTGGATGGTACTGTCGACGACTTGTCTCCGGTTGCGGCATCATCAGCGGCAGAAAAAGTCACCCCAATGGCGACGGAGACGATCCTCGAATGCACGCACATGGACTGCAGCCAAAGGAGGAGCGTGTACAAAAGACCTCAAGACCTTGTACGCCATTACGCCATACGTAAGTGTAACCATGGTGGACTTTACGCTACTACTCACATGAATTAAGATGTCGATTGTAACGAATTCTGTACGTTTTGCCAGACCGAGTTTACCAAAGCAAGCAAATATATGAACCACAAATGCATTTCTGGCGGGAGTCGCCACCAGCAGGATAAAACGAAAGAGCGTGTTCGGGTGCTACGCAAGCGTACGAAAGCTTTGATGAATCGGAAAACTGCGCGCTTGCCTTCCGATGCTACAACTAGACGCCGAGAATTGCAACGAAGCGAGACGACAACCAACATCCATCGGTCCATGTCATTGTCGCCGCCTCGACCTTTCTCTAACGAATTAATGAACTTCAACCAGCCTGAGTCAGGCGCTCGGAACGGAGTGCTTTTACCCGATCAGCAATCGCCGCATCTTAAACATCCGCTTTTTTGGCCTGCCAATACCAATCCGCAGAGTCCAATCCCAGGGTTACCGACGCCATTATGGGCCACGCCATCCGCGTGCATAGCGCTGCCATCTCAGTTTGTGCCGAACAACGGGCCGTTGTACTCGCAAGAAGGGGAGGGATTGCCCATATTTGACAGGGAAGTGTTGATTTCGAGTGGAGAAGCATCGTAACATCATGGTGTTTGGCGCGCCACGAGGCCACTGCCAGTACTGGGCGGGAAATCGATATCCATGCCGTACGCAATGGTGAATCCTGCAATCCTCTGGATCAAAAAACGAACATCGAAGAGTGCACTGTGCGCGTTAGCAAACTCTCAAGTGGGTGAGATGACGGCGAGCGCACATGCCACCTGTTTCCAACTGAACAAGTTCTCCGGGCCCTCTTCTTGGGACTTCGAACAGGCCGTTTGAAGCCGGAGCAGCCTTTGATAGATCTTTGTGGGAACCGTAGTACAACTCCAGCTTTGTTCCCGCGCTCCAGACCGATACGACGAGACGGTGCGACTGGTTTGGCTGCGGCCAGAAGCAAAACACCCGACCAGGTTCGGGTCCAAACGTATGACAACGTCGTGGGTTTCTTTGATCAAGGAATGGGGCAAGGATTCGATGCAGTTGCTGTTTCGAAGTTAGACCAATCGCGACAGATCTCTGCGGGCTACTGCACTGACTGGATTACCAACTATGATGTTCTTGACATTGTCCCAGCTCTGAAGGCTAGTGGAAAGTCCGAGGTCGTCGATCTGCTGAACTGCTCTTCCTATAGCAGCATCTTCTAGGTAAAATATCCCAAACTCATTAAAATAGTCAAGCGCATCGGCCGCCGATGTAGGAGAAGAAGCCATACCAAAGGCGCGGCACAGCAAACCGTTGAATTGCGGAGGAGGTGTAGCCTTGCTGACTGTATGGGAGGGGTAGAGGGGCAAAAATGGCGTGCCGCGGAAACGTTTTCCCGAGAATTGCATCCATGTGACATTTTGGCGGAGACTCGCCACTTTCCAATCTGTATTAATAAGGCCGTCGCTACCCAACGATACCCAAGATTTACCTGGCAGCGAACTTGCACGCACTAGAGGTATGTTTGGCAGATGCTCACGCCTTGCTATAATGGGTTGCTAATTCCACAGATTGGCTGAACTTCACGGAACTACAATCAACATGCCCGGCTGCAAGTACTGCACAGACGGCATAACAGCAGAAGGCTGGATTTGCACCAGATGCACAAACAGCGGCGAGGTGTCACAAAGGGCCGCTCAGAGCTTCTACATAATGTAGCCAATTTCGAAACCACCCACAGCGGGCTACTGGGATGACAAATGCGATCGATGACACTCCAGGATGATAGCGTCGTAAGTATATCCCAGCGCATCAAGTGATTGGTGGTGTGTGCCGCCCGTGCATGAGATTCAGACTGACACGTGAGCAAGTGATACGAGTCGGAATGATGGGCTGTTGACGATCTGATAGTGCCACGAATGATTTCAGTGCAAGCGCAAGTGCAGGTGCAGGTGCAAGTGCAGGCGCAAGTGCAAGTGCAAGTGCTGGTGCAGGCGCTGGCACTGGCGCTGGGTCATAGCCAGAGCTTTCCGGGCAAAGTGCAGGTTCGAGCGCACAGGAGTGTGATCGAACATACAGGGCCACCGCGTCCGCTTGCACGATGGCGTGGCGATGCCGTCAACTGTTGTCGGGCGCTGGCGCGGATTTTGTTGGCCAAGGTTGAATGGAACAGAAGCAATTCGGTCACGTCTCTTTTGTGGTCAACCTCGGGCACGCAGCTAATTGTCAATCAAGTCAGTATTATTTCTATAAATTGCAACTACAGCCACAATTTGACGGGACTGTGCAACACAATATTTGATCATCCACACGGCGTACAAGATGAGCACTGATTCCGGTGAACCTGGCTTCTGCATCTACTGTGGTCATTTTCTGAGCGCACATACGAAAGAGCGCCATGCCAAATGCAAGAAGTGCAAGAAGCGCATCCTGATATGCCAGGCAACCGTACATGCGACAGGCGCGGGATGGAAAATATGCCACCTGCCGTGTTCCTGCGGAGTAGGATATTATCCAAGCAACGCCAAAGCGGCTCGCCTATTGCAACCCACTGAGTATGCCGAGACACACCCTGACTATGAGACTCCAAGCTATGCGGACGACTACGACACGGGCCACCAACCTGTCGCAGAACCCGTTCATAGCGATGTAAGCACCTACACCGAACCCGTGTATGTGGATGTAATCTCCAAGGAAATAGGTCGCATATCTGCCAACACAGATCTGATTTAATTGCCTGCATGTAGCTCATAACAGAAGGAGCTGGCCTCCTACGGTCGCCTGGCGGAACGGGAGCCCGAAAGGTGGTATTTACGTCACTCCACATGCCACATTATCATCGACACGGTTGTTGCAACCTGCAGGCTGCTGGGGATGTCCGCTTCCGGAATAAAACCAGTCTCACACACAAAGAATATTCAAATCTTGGGCCTGTCCTGTCCGAACTTGTGGACCCCCAATTGTCCAGCAGTGCCTTCTTTACCTCTGGTCGGGGATCGAAAACCGTGTGTGGACGTTGTCGTACACGTTTCGTGAGTGCTACCAGGAGTTATTTGGAGGCTCACCTCCGTGAGTGAGACAAGTTAGTAGCAACATACGCTCCGCGAGTGCTACCTGGAAACGCCGCTCGCACGGGTTGTACGGTCGTACAGTGCTGTTCGCACGACTACGTAGCTCGTGCGACCAGCGTGGTCATGCGATCCGCAGAGGCGTGCCAGCGTTGTCGCCCGGGAACAGACTCATTCGCACGAGTCATCCGGTCGTGCGAACCTTTGCAACTGGCATCCTGCTCGCACGAATTGTATGATCATGCGAGTTGCATGGTCGTACGAGCCACACCCCAGCACGGCTCTGCTCGCCCGACCGTTTGAAGTCATATACCGCGCCTGCTATCTCCAGGCCTTTTGTGCTTCAAAGAGGCTTGCTAAACTATTAATCGGACGACCTCGTCATCAGAGGTTTGAGTTCCAAGAACGTTAGTCCGCCAGACCGATGCCCCAAAACAATTGTATTGCCGTGCACAGCCTGCGCTGTTGCTCGGTAATCACTAGGAAGCCATAGACATTTCGTTCCATCGATATTAATCCACTCATGATCGACAGACAGAACGCAACCTAAAGGGTCCTTGTCATGATCCTGATCACCTGAGGTAGGTGCAGACGAGAGTCGGAGCAATCCAATATCTGTCTGCAGGCAACTGCCATCGGGCGAGAAGGCCACGGCTGTGACCCCGCTGCCATGGCCCTGGAGCGTTTGCCTAGGCGTTTCCGAGGCCGTATCCCAGAGCTGTATGGTCCCGTCGATGAAACCCGAGGCTAGCATCTTGCCATCGGGCGAGAAGGCCACGGCTGTAAGCCGGCCGGCATCGCCTTTGAGTGTCTGCCGAGGCGTCCCCGTGGCCGTATCCCAGAGCCGCACGGTCCCAACGATGGAACCCGAGGCCAGCATCTTGCCATCGGGCGGGAAGGCCACGGCCGTGATCCGGCCGCCATCGCCTTTGAGTGTCTGCCGAGGCGTTCCCGAGACTGTATCCCAGAGCCGCACGGGCCCGTCGTCAAAACCCGAGGCCAGCATCTTGCCATCGGGCGAGAAAGCTACGGTTATGACCTCGTCGCCATAGCGCTTAAGCGTCCGCCGAGGCATTCCCGTGGCCGTATCCCAGAGCCGCACGGTCCCAACGATGGAACCAGAGGCCAGCATCTTGCCATCGGGCGAGAAGGCCACGGCCGTGATCCGGCTGCCATCGCCTTTGAGTGTCTGCCGAGGCGTTCCCGAGGCCGTATCCCAGAACCGTACGGTCCCGTCGAGGGAAGTCGAGGCTAGCATCTTGCCATCGGGCGAGAAGACCACGGCCGTGGCCGAGCCGCTATGGCCCTTAAGCGTCTGCTGAGGCGTTCCGGTGGCCGTATCCCAGAGCCGCACGGTCCCGCCGATGGAAGCAGAGGCCAGCAACTTGCCATCGGGCGAGAAGGCGGCCCGTTCAACGCCGCCATGGCCCTTGAGCGTCTGCCGAGGCGTTCCCAAGGTCGTACACCAGAGCCGTACGGTCTCGTCGTGGGAAGCCGAGGCCAGCATCTTGCCATCGAGCGAGAAGGCCACGGCCGTAACCCAGCCGCCATGGCCCTTAAACGTCTGCTGAGGCGTTCCCGAGGCCGCATCCCAGCGCCGCACGGTCCCGTCGTTAGAACCCGAGGCCAGCATCTTGCCATCAGGCGAGAAGGCCACGGCCGTAACCCAGTTGCCATGGCCCTTAAACGTCTGCTGAGGCGTTCCCGAGGCCGTATCCCAGCGCCGCACGGACCCGTCGCTAGAACCCGAGGCCAGCATCTTGCCATCGGGCGAGAAGGCTACGACCGCGACCGGGCCGCCACAGCCTTTGAGCGACCTGGGTCGAGGCGTTCCCGAGGCCGTATCCCAGAGCCGTATGGTCCCGTTGATGGAACCCGAAGCTAGCGTTTTGCCATCGGGCGAGAAGGCTACGGTCATGACCTTGTCGCCACAGCGCTTAAGCGTCCGCCGAGGTGTTCCCGAGGCTATATCCCAGAGCCACACGGGCTCGTCGTCGGAACCCGAGGCCAGCATCTTGCCATCGGCCCGGTCAACGCCGCCATAGCCCTTGAGCGTCTGCCGAGGCGTTCCGGTGGCCGTATCCCAGAACCGCAAGGTCCCGTCGGTGGAAGCCGAGGTCAGCATCTTGCCATCGGGCGAGAAGGCTACGGCCGTGACCAGGCCGCCATAGCCTTTGAGCAACTTGGGTCGAGGCGTTTCCGAGGTCGTATCCCAGAGCCGTATGGTCCCGTCGATGGAACCAGAGGCCAGCATCTTGCCATCGGGCGAGAAGGCGGCCCGGTCAACGCCGCCATAGCCCTCGAGCGCCTGCCGAGGCGTCCCCGAGGCTATATCCCAGAGCCGCATGGTCCCAAGGCGGGAGCCCGAGGCCAGCATCTTGCCATCAGGCGAGAAGGCTACGGTCATGATCTCGTCGCCATAGCGCTTGAGCGTCTGCCGAGGCGTTCCCGAAGCTATATCCCAGAGCCGCACGGACCCGTCGATGGAACCCGAGGCCAGCATCATGCCATCGGGCGAGAAAGCCACGGTCGACGCCCCGCCGCCATGGCCCTCGAGCGTCTGCCGTTGCGTGTCCCAGTCATCTTTAATGCCTGCAACATTGTGGATGAATGACAGCCTTGTGTCCCATAGCACCTTCTTGACCTCGCTCCTTGCCGGGCTGAATACCAGCGCGGAGCCATATGTCTGCAACGGAGCCCGTTCTATGATTGATACATGGCTGCGGACAAACTTCTCGGCATCTTCTAAGAACGTAACAAGCTGGGGGCTTGTACTAAATTGCTGGAGGCGGTAAGCAGGTGAGACGTTGAAACCTGTCGACAAGCATACCTTGGCAAGTTGTAGAAGCTTTCTTATCGACCGCACCCCCTTGGGGACGCCTTCCAGAAGGGATAAGCTCTCGAGCCAGCAGAGGAGATGCTCCTTCAGGAACATAAACACTGCTCCGTCGTCTGCCAGCATTCTTTTGCTACCGGGACTCTCGCCGCTGCGGACGAGATGGTCGACCCAGAACATACAGGAGTACCGTATTGAAGCCAGTGGGTCTCGTGTGGGCGGGTTGATATCCACTGGCTTGAAGTCGTAGCCGAGGTTGTACATATTTTGCGTTAGCATAGATGACATCGCTTCCATTGAGCGCCTGCTGATGTCCGCATGGCCTCTGGCTACGCCAGCTGCTTCAAGCCTCATCGCATAGTTCGCCTCTAGGTAATCTTTGGCTGACTGGTGCAGAAATCGGACCTTGTGCTCGCGAAGTATCACGTACGAGCCGCAGAGGTGGACGGCTTCGCGAACATCATCAGCTTGAATGTTGGGAAGCTCCGCTAGTGTGACAAGTTCCTCAAGCGTAAGAGGGCGGTAGACGAGCGTAGCTGCGCGAAGAATCTGCTTGCAGATGATCTCATTATTGTCGCGTTCGATAAGCTCCATCATTCTGTCGTAAACGGCTGGTAGTCCGGGTGGAAAGCTGTCGATCTCGGCCTCGACATTCAGACGGCTGACTTTTGCAAGGCGTGAGCAGATTAAAGAGACCCAGAGAAATGTTGACTCTGCCTTCTCCTCTAGTTTCGTCTGGACTTTTCGCCGAAGTTGCTCGTCATATTTGCATCGCCTTGCGAGGTCATTCACCTTCTGCTCGATGAATCGTGCAACTGCTCGAGATATGTGCGCGTCGTTCAATTCCAAGTCGAGTTTATGCTGGCACTCTGATGGCTGCAGAGCCCGACCTAGTATTAACGAAAAGCGGCTTGATACGAGCCACTTGGCTTTGGACCCAGGCTTACCCGCGGCTTGGGCCATCCACTCCACAAGCCGGTCCGAATCCTGGCATTCGTCCAAAGCGTCAACCAACAGATAGACAGTGTCAAGTGAAGACTCTGTCAACATGCCTTCAAGCATCGATGCCAGAGTTGAGAAGAGGTTCGGATTCTGGCTCTCTTCCAGCATAGCCTTCTGCTTCTCCCTTGGTATCCTGCTGTAGTCTTCGGGTATGTGCTTGGTTAACGCAGGGTTCTTGCTTAGAAGCATCCAGATCAGGCCTCTCAATATGGCAACACCGTTGTTGAGGCGTTGATCTGCGTTCTGGCAGAAGAAGAATGCGAGAGCGCAATTGTCACGTCGTAGCTGACCGTTCAGATGACGAACGAGCCCAATCATGAGCATTGTCTTGCCCTTGCCTGGATCCCCTTTGACCCATAGCAGTCTAGCGTTTTCGCGTTCCTGCCAAACTTTGAGCTCGTTATTGTCAAGGATCCAGTCAAAGCATGTTGGCAACAAGCTGCCCTTTTCGCTCTCTATTCGGGACATGTCAAAGCTGGGATTGCTTTCGTAGAGATCCCCCAAGAAATCTCTGTATGGGTCGTCTACTCATCGATTAGTAAACGACATAGCTCAGAGCACAACCCGAGATGAATGGTCACATACGTGTCGGGTTACTCGACTGTATATTTTGAATATCTGCGAATACCATGCGAATTAATCGAGAGAGCCATCGGATCATGAAATGTTGCCTTCACATACGCAAGTTCCCTCCAACGGAGAAAGACCCGGCATTCTGTATACCCTGTCCAGACAACTGTTGGCTCAGCGGCTCGTTGCAATTGGGCGGCGGCGCATCTTGGCCGGGTAAGGCCGTGGCTGGGTCGCTCAAAGGCTCTCTGGGAGCGATGTACGAAAGCAGCTCCTTTGCGGACGCAGCGGCCGCAGCGGCAGCATAGTGCTGCCAGATGTCGTTTTTGTGAGAGTCGGCATAGTCGGAAATGCCGCGGATGACAATGCAGGGGAACTCGGTCGCGATCCCCGCTGCCTCCATCTCGAAACACAGTATGTCGCCTATGCTGGCCGTAGTCGCGTTTCTCTTGGCCGCACTCTTCATAACTCGATCTCCAGACGCGATCAGTCCGTAATGCACCTCAGGGCCAGCAAATTGTCGAGGTAGTCTGCTAATGGTCTTTGTGCTGTCGCAGTCCTCACATGACGAGCGACCTGCGACATGAGGGTAGTCTGCCTCAAAGAGGACGTCTTGCCCGGCGGACGGGCATCGGTACACGGACAGGCGTGGTCCCTTTGCTAACATCTGGAGCAAGAACTCTTCCACCTTGCTCTCCACTGTCAAGTGGTCGGACCGCATCATCTCAACAGCGCTCCTCAACCTGGTCGGGGGAGGAGATAGAAATCCTTTCAGCTGGAAGTTTTCCACAGCATCTTTCCCCAGGTCGTATTGGACCACGCCACCATATGGACCTTCGGGCATGCTAACCACAATGTCACCCAAGCGGATGTCGTGCTTGTCGCTGGGCACACCTCCCCCGATGCCAACGAGAAATCGCCACGTGATAGAAGGGAAAGTGCGGTCCATGTTCGTAGCGACGGTCGCGGCAGCACCTTTTCCCTGGGTACCGGGAAGGCACGCGAGAGCGACGTTGTGGCCACTGAGCTCGCCGAGGATGTACATGTTCGAGTCGCCTTGCCTGGGGGGGAGGCGGGGATGCTCGTGATCGAGCATGTATCGGACAGCGCTCATCTCAAAACCGATGGCGCAGATGACGGCGATGGTGTAATCTTCGTGCCGCCTCGAGCTGCTGGGCGAGCTGAGCATTGTGGTGTCGGTAGGCCGCCTTCTGCAAGGGAAGTGGCGACGATGCTAAATTTCGCAGCGGTATAACGAGAGTGACATTAACAGGTCCAGCTCGAAGCTGCACAGGACAATGTGACGAAGATGTCGTTGACCTGGTGGCGCGCGGCGACACCAAGACCTCTCTGCCTGTGTCTTGTCAGCCTGGGCATCAAAAGGTTAAGCGGGGGCTGACAGCACTGGAGCCCGCTTGGCTGCAAATTGCAAGCGCGCGAGCCTCTGCATGGCGCTTCGACTCCAACGGAGAGGAACGAAGCGCGTTGCCAGCTCCCGCGCTGAATACCTCGGTCGACGTGGCAGTGCAGATGCAACAGCGCCGCCCGCAGTATCTTCATGGTCGGTAGGTTGGTTGGGAGGGGCAGAGCGGCCCCGAATTACAGGGTACCCAGCTGCTGTCAAGCTACGTGGCTGGTAGGTGCCACACAGACTGGCCAGGAGCCAGCCCAATTGACAGCCCAAACCCGCTCCATTGTCCGACCCAACACTTGATACTCGCCGTTTCCTTCGTCTTCCATCTCGCAACAGAAAACAGCACTCCGTTTCTTGACACCACCAAAATGGACGTCAACGGGGCCGATGAACGTAACAGGCTGGCCTTAAAAGCCAGCCGCTGCGCTCGCCCTCTCCCAGTCCCCAAACGATTCCTTTTCCCACAATCGCCCCTGTTCCCAGTCCCCGCCACGACTCGCACTCTGCCAAAGCATCACCAACGCCGACCATGGCACCTCGCATCGCTTCCACACGAAAGAGCAGGCACGCTGCACACCCACACCACGCCGACTTCGTTAAAAAATTCGCTCAACGCGAGAATGAAAAACGAGGGGTCATCAATTGGGCTGGAGACTGGTGGAGCGCCATTGGCCACTAAGGAAAGAAGCACGTGTCACAGCGGACCAATAGAAGCGTGCCATGGGTGTCTTGACGCGATACTCCACGTAGGACTCACCTACAAGCCCACACTAGGCATTACAGCGAAGCAAATTTGATTGCTTGTACAAGGAACAAAGTCGACATGCGGCTGAAAACAAATATTGCATTCCTGTAATGCGGCGACAGCGTGTGGGCCATCCGTAAGGGTCATGCGCGTTTGCTTGCGGACCCATGTCAGAGCTGCCCATGCGCGAGAGTGCTCCATCAAGCAGCGCATTCTCCATCAAGCAGCGCACAGACTCACCCTGCAGCCCACCTCCCCCCGCGCGCATGTTCTCATCCTCCTTCCGGCCTGTCCCCAGACAGCAACTGGCGCCCGTCCAAGAGCTGCCTTGCGTCCAGACTGGACCAGCAACTCATGCCGCTAGCGGCATTCACAAATATAACTGACGGGGCAGGGGAAATCCTCAGACTCCAGGTGGCCCGATTTCATGACCTGGGGCCTACAGTTTGGCAGCCGAAGATAAAGAGCGCGGACTGCACGTCCTCCAACGCGGGGATATCAATTGCACCCATTGAAACAAGGGCGTCCACTTCCTGTTCCATTCTTTGACGAGGCTCCATGTGGCGCTGTTCAGTTTTTAACTCAGGGCCTTCGTTCAGCGCGACCGCGAAATGTTCACCGTCTACTGCGAACAGACATTGCTCCCAGTCGAGTGACGGGAATGTGCCAACAGACGTGGGCAGCTGATCTAGGCTGGACTGAGCATCCCAGTCCGCCAGTATCTGATCCAGAAAGTTATTATGGTCAATCTTCTGCCCGAATTCGTCAAAGGCAACTTGCCAGAGCTCGGTTGAGTCTTCCAGATCTTCTCCGAATTCTTCAGCTTGTTCGCGGCTTGTCTGATGCTCTAGAGCGTAGGCTTCTCTGCTGATGATTCTGATGGGTAGGTAGCTGGGTATAGCGAGGGGTTTATATTGACAACTTGACTCTTGTCGCGGGTGGAGGAGGTTGGCGGGCAATGCCGCAATGTCCCGGAGACGCTCCTGTCACATCATGCTGGGCGTCATCAATTCAAGCTAGATCAAATTTAGTAGACCGGCACGCCGCATGTCGCCCACTCCATGCTGCCCCATCTTGAGAAGCAGTCGAGAACAGGACAACTATCGGCGATCCATGCCCCCGCCATTCTCGCGGTGAGAGGTCGACCTGGTTATGGCCCGTTCATGTGGTCGCGCCAGCGGCACGGGATGTCACTCGGTGAGTGGCCGGGGAACTTCCGGATTTTGGCACGCCCCAGCTATTGCGCCCCAGGCGACGCTCGTCGACCTTGTTGAGCTCTACTTCGAGCTAGTGTATCCTATATTCCCTCTCTTTCATGGGCGTTCCTACACGCGCCGCGTCTCCCGTGGCGACCATCTTACGGACCGCGCTCTCTTCGCCAGCACCATGGCTGTTTGCGCTCTTGCGAGCAGTTGCATCCGCGATGGAGCTTTGGTCAGTCCACGATGGGACCGGCCTTCATTGCGAACGATTGACAGAGTGGCCTTTGTGAACGAGGCCAAGAAGCAACTCATGGCATTACACCCGACCTCGGACTTCGAGGCTCTTCGCGGCCATACCGTGATGGTCATTATGGCGATCCAAAATGATAACCTTGACGACATCCATGGGCATCTCGAATTCTGTTATGCCATCATCACTCGAAGTGCATTACACGAAGAATCTAGCTGGCCCTTGAACATTGGTGTCATCGAGAAGCAAGAGCGAAGAAGGGTGGTAAGTTGCGCGCCTTCGAAGCCTGCGAATTACGGCTAATCAAAATTTAGCTCTGGTCCGTATACACCATGGGCATACACAGCGCCGCTGTCTGGGGCGGCGATGTCCGGCTTAGCGACAAATGATGCCATGTCGCATACCCCGGCTACGAGGATGATATACTCGATGATATGGTCGTCTCCGACACTTACTTTGAGTCGGTGAATGAGCCGGCCAAAACGTTGCCTTTCTGATCGACTGAGATTGCCCCCAGCTGGCTGCTCGGGTGGACCTTCATCGTTGACATTTATCGAGCTTTGGAGGATATCCTCACCCAGTCCAAGACCGGATCATCATCGGCGGCTCAGCACGTGTTCCAGAAGCATCGCAATTTAGCTATATGCTTCAAGCATACGCCCGTGCTGACCACCCACAGTAAATGGAGCAGGATCTGACACCAAGTCGTCATGATCAGGCGCGTTATGCAACTTCTGACGATGGAACTAGCTGTTGCAAGGCAGGCTCATACCCCAGAAAGATGCCAGCTTGTCAAACGTGCTGTGTATGAGCTCGGAGCCGTAGGTTATGGATTTACGGTCCATCGGAACGAGCGACCCATAACCAACGGCTCCGGCCGACTAGGGCCGGCCGAGGTCTTCGACGCAGAGGCATCCGGGGCCCTGGAGGGCCTACAAGCCGCCATAGCTTCGGCCGTCAATACAACGACAAGCATCGTAGTATGCATAGACAACCTCTCAGTGGCCACCTGCTTGCGCGGGAACCCAGCCGACTCGTCGCAGGACGCTTTCACCAAGTTCCAGGACTTGGCGAAAGCACACGGAGACGTCGAGGTCCGCTGGATCCCAGGACATGCCGGCATACCAGGCAATGAGGAGGCCGACGGCCTCGCCAAAGCTGGATGTCTGCTGCCTGAGCCGACGGGGGCTGTGCCATCACGGGCACACCTGCGCCGACTGGCACGACAGCAGCCCAGAGATGCCTTCAAAGCATGGTGGGCGACCGAAACCCCAGAGCCATACAAGCCTCTGCACCTCGAGGTGACCATAAGCTGCCCACCAGAGCTCATGCTCCCCCGAGCAACGCTCCACAGTGTCCTCGCGGCGAGATCCCGCCACGGAGACTTTGCCGACTACCACGAGCGTTTCAATCATGACGACGCACGTCTTGACTGCTCATGCGGACGACGCAAAGCACCAGAGCACCCATTCTACTGCAGGAAAGTACCGCCACGGCTCCGGATGAGGCTTGCACCCTCACCGGCCGAAGCGATACACCATGCAGTAGGCAAGGGCTTCAAAGCCTTCGTCGAGATGACGTCGGAGAGCTCCTTCTTCCAAAGGATCTGTCCGCGCCATTAGGCCAACAGTACTCTCTTCCTGTCTTTCTTTCTGTTTTGTTTTTGTGTTTCTCCAACTCTGGTCGCGGTCGAGCGAAAGGCGTGCCAGCGCCCTTCACCCAACCGAGGCCCTCCGCTCTAGCTGCAAGACGCAGCTGGAGAGGAAACGCCTTCCCAGACTCATCGCAATTGATGAGCATAGACTGCGACAGAAAGTCGCTTGCAACTCCACATCCCGCTGACGGGTGCGAGGCTCCGACGAAAGAGCGCCTTTGAGCCGCTGAGATGCTAGATGGTGTTTGTTTTGAAATGAGGACGCGCTGAGGATGGTGGGGCGGCGGGAAATCGGCCGATGGCGCCTCAGGCAGCAAGCCCGCCTGCGGCCGCTAACCTACACAACAGGCGAGAAACCAGCCGCCATACAACCCGATCCAGCAGCATCTTTGTGCATTAGAAACAGCAGCCTAGCACGTCCTTTGCCCCAATAGGGGCTTTCA
This sequence comes from Purpureocillium lavendulum, assembly GCA_029168975.1. Taxonomy (NCBI): domain Eukaryota; kingdom Fungi; phylum Ascomycota; class Sordariomycetes; order Hypocreales; family Ophiocordycipitaceae; genus Purpureocillium; species Purpureocillium lavendulum. The sequence goes on from JAQHRD010000018.1 coordinate 197,040, forward strand.
GCTATCACTATAGCTCCCGGACGTTAAATAATTATCGTATCGTATCGTATCGTATCGACACCCCGTCACCTCGAGGAACTGACACAAATGGAAGCCATGGTTATAGGCGAGAGTCTCCGAACGTTCTTGGAGATTGTCGGAGATTGTGATCTACGACTGGAGAAAGCCGCACAACAAGCGCTAGAGGAGAAGGAAGCATCCAGAGACATTTCGTTTTCGGCCACCAACAACTACGGTCTGCAAATTGGTGTCAATCGTGGTGATATGATGGGGCTTAGTTTCGGCACAGGCAATACTACCACAAACAATTGGAAGTGAGATGATGGGGGCTGTTAGGCACTTGATGCCAAATTGATTTGGGGAATGCAGGGTATGGTCTTTTTGCTAGACGCACATAAACTCTGCGGCAGGACGTTTTCCAGATTTATCTCGTCCTCAACAGAATCCTCCGCTTCCTATGAGATTGCCCTTCGTCCTTCTTATACTCTGCACCCTGGTCCAGTGCCATTCTTCTTTTTACGGGCCCAGTCTTCAGTGTTATTCGAATTCGTGGCAGCGCAGTCGCTGTGGGGGTCAGAACAGACGATGGCTGGCCGATGGCCGAACAAGTTGCACAGCCGGACGTTGGCCTGAGTCTCAGCTTGATGCGTGGCCGCTTGGGCACGTCCTGTAGGACGCACACCGGCGACGCCTGCGGAAGCCCTGACGCGAGTCCACTAGGTTCCTCATCCACGATTGCGGGCGCGATGACTTGCGTGGATGGCGACGACCCCCTGCAAGGCGTCTTGGGACTGTTTGGCAACGGATTGCCGCATTCGCCATCGTCATCGGTCATACTCGCATCCATTGCGTCGAGTACGAACAGTGCATCTGATACGTATGACGCGAAGTCGATGGCTGATTCCGTTGGTGGCGTGCAAGGGCTGTCAGCCGTCACAAGTGACGATGGCCGTGAACCAAACCCGAGGTCGGAGCAATCACTCTCAACCCCACAGTCGCTGGCTCCGAGGCTGATGCTGTTGCATCGCTGGTGCAAATGTTCTTCACCAGGTACAATAGAAGCGATCGTCTGCATTCGCGTTCAGCACTTGTCAGGGGATGCGGGGCGTTCCACGAGCTGTGTCGACATATCTGGCGCGCCCGCTGCATCTGGGCATTGCATGAACACTGATGGTGGGAGACAGTCCGGTGTTGTGCTGCGCGAGTGCTTTGGAGACGTTGTCATTTCCAGCGCGAGTGTACTCGGAGGTGAGCTCGGGTTGGTCATGAGCTGGTCCCATGACTTCATATCAGAACCAATCGCTTTGCTAACAGGAGCCGTTGTTGGATCGAGAAGTGCCTTGGATGTACGCTCCGTAGAAGTTTTCGTCTTCGTAGCCAAGTTCAGCTTTGGGATGTTGTAATGATGCACATCGTGTAGATGGCTATACCCTGACTCTGGGCCGTCAGCCACGAAGTCACAGCCTCGGCACGTCCAATTCCAGCCGTGGCATAGTTCGATGTGCTTCCGAGCGTCAGCGTCAGGTTCCCAGTACTGGAGTCTGACGCTCGGGTACGAGTCTTCCGCCTGTATGCAGAGAGGACAGAATGCCAGTCGAATCAACGTATGCTGGTATGTTATTGCGCCGCAGCGCTTCTTGACTGTTGACAGATGACAACGGCAGTGTTCTTGCCATTCATCTGCTCGGAAGAACTCCATGCAGAAGTAGCAGAATTCCAGCTCAGATTGGAGGACACCGAGAAGCTTGGCCGTCGCTGCCCTTCGACAGCGATGAACATGATTGCATCTGTCCCGCTTCTTGATGCTACCAGCTTCGATGTCAGGGCTAGCTTTTCAATAAGTAGTATGGACACTCACCTGGCCAATCCTTCACAGCAGAATCGGCAAGCCCCCTTTTCGGGTTCTTCTCCAGGACGATAATATACACTCCAATCGTTTTCCAGCAAGAAGAGGGCGTCTCGCATATAGCGTAGCTGTTCATCGCAGCTCAAGGTCGAGGTGTCATCCATCGCTCGCGCAAGCCGGCTTTTCTCTGGGAGAAGGTCATCAAGCGGACCGTAATCATCATCCACATCCGACGGAACTCCGTACAGGAGCCTTTCGTGCTGCTTTGCTTCCATCGCCTCTACCCTGTATCGTTTGAGAGCCTTTCTTCTGTGCCGTTTGATGGTGTTCTGTCGGGCAGTTATTGCCTTGGCCCTGGCTTCCTCATCGATCGCATCCTGGATCTGTCGATCGCATGCGCCAATGTCTGGATGTTCGAGCACTTTTCTCTCCAAGGAAGCAGGCAAACTGGTTGGCAAATTGGGTTGCCAAAATTGGCCCAGTCCTTGGAAGTAATCGATGACCGAGTGGTCTGGACTTTCTCGCATGAAAGCAGCGAACCCGTCGCATGATGAGACGAAGGCAACGTAACTCGTGCCGAATATCTTGTTGTCTTTGTGCAAGATGTGTTGCGATCGCTCCGTCTCCGTATATCGTTCTGAGCATCACATTAGCCCTGACGAGCAGTGCGAGTGTCTCGCACAATACCTACCATCAAGTTGCTTGCCGAGTTCTCGTCGAATAGCATGCATCGACACGCTGTCGTAGCTATACTCAGAGCCTAGCAATCCCTTGAAGATTCCCATGAAGGCGCCCTCGCCCATGGCTTTGGTCGGATGAAGGACCCCCTGCCGGTCAACTGCTCGGCAAACAGGCACATCGTGCCAGGCATCGTGCCAAGGAATGGTTCCGTCACCCTTTCCTCGCATTATCTTGAGGAAGAGTTCACAGTCCAAGGCGCCGTCGACGAAGGCAAGCTGCAACAGGAAGAAAACAGCGTTATACCGGAGCAAGGGATGCTCTCGACCGGTGACTCCAAATCTATTGTGGCATCAGCATCTGTTGCTCCTCACCCAATGAGAAGATACAGACTTCGTGTTCTCTGGGTCCGGGTTATTCTTGACATGTCGCTGGTCGACTTTGAAGAAAAGTTCCGGATCTCCGTCGGGCGTTCGGCGCAGAACGAGCTGAATGTCCTGGAAGAGTCAGCTCCAGTAGATTCGGTGGGCACGCCATCACATACCTTGTACTTTACGCCGGGCTCGAGAAGCGCACTCTTGCGAGCTCCACTATGACAATAGAGAAGGAGAAGCAAATGAAACTGAAACAAAATTCTCGGATGGACAAACCCAACGCCCTTGCACTGCCAAAGAGCCTTCAGGTTTCGGTCCAGGTCTGCCGGTTTGTAGTTGTACTTGGGCTTGGCTATATTCTTGACGCCGCTTCCTTCTTCGTAGGGCAGCACTCGCTTCAGCCACTGCGCATTGTTTGGTCAGCTCTGTACGCTATCAAAGCGGGCACACATACATGGTTGATCTCCGCGATAGTCTCATTTTCGATCCCCGTTCCCGTGACACGTTTATAGCCGGCGTTGAATTGTTTCGCGCGAGCCAGGAGGGAAACAACACTGGCATGTTTGCCAAGATTGCCAGTCGACTGATCCTTGTAGAACCTCCAGAAGTCCTTCAACTCGAAGATGTCGGGCACATTTGAACCGGCACAGAGAACGCGCTTCCTGCACTCGTCGAAGCTTTCTCGGGGGTCGCTTCTGTTCCAATTCCATCTGGAGGATCGATTAGAGGAGATACAACCCGACCAGAGAGGGGCGCCACCCACACGGCATAGATATGCAGGACCGCGCCTTGCTCGGCAAGTATCTTCGGCGAGTACTTCTTAACGCCTATCTGTCTGTCGGGCTCCTCGTGTTTGCCGCTCTCATACCCGTTACCTTTGGCTCGACTGGCGATTTGCTCAGGGGGTTGGCGTTTGGCGGACATCGTCGGCATGGCTTGGGCCACAGTCAAATGCAGATGGCGAAGGGATTTTTACATTTGCCCGGGCGATACAGCCGTGGTTCTCGTCTGGACGAGGAGGGCGGTCTGGTGCTTGCGCAACCCATCGTGTAGCTGCAGGACCTTTGGTTTGACTGGGGCGTGAGTCTGTAAGACGTTCTGCCTCGCCTCACTGCTGCCCACTTTGCCGCCCAGATCCTATGGGTTTCTTTGTTGCCCACGTCTTCATCGTAGACCAGTCGTCTCCGGCCCGTGAGCCCCCACACAAGTAGTCGCTGAACCAGAATGGCTGGCGATGGTACACCAGTCCGTTTGGTTAAGATCCGGTTAACACACAACCCGTAGTGGACTCATGCATGTATCACATAAGCAGCCCCACTTGTTTTCCAGTTTAGTCATGGTCGTGCGTCCAAAACACAAGAAAGAGTGACGAGGAGGAAAGCGGTTTCGCTCGCAGGTGTATCATGTTGTATCACATAACCATATCCGGCGGCCTTCTCCGTCGAGAAGGACCCATCCGAATAGACGATTAAGGCGTCATGAGGGATTGACCGCAGCCGTATCTGAAACTCTGCTGCAGACTCGTCTTTCGGCGGTTTGTAGGACGTCGCCTGTTCATCGAACCGGCGCGGCAGGGGGAGTGGTAGTTTGCTGCGAGGCAGTAGCTGATCGCTTAGTCGAAGTCGAGTTCGGAAGCCCTCACGGGGCATCTGACACTTCAGCTTGATCGACTTATGGATGGTCGGCGGCTTGGGCTTGGGCTGTAGAGTGCGTTTGCGAGCGGATGTGCTTCGTCAAGGGCCTTGAGGCGAGCTGCGAAGCGCATCCGGCGGGTTTCTAGCAACTGCACAATCGGCGGAATTCCACTCTTTGTGCAGGGCAGCGATAGGCGTCGTCCTCCAGACTGGGAGAACGCCACGATAGAAATGTGGAGCGACTTGAATCAACACCGCACCCTACGTACGCATTCGAAGATTCGATGCAGGAGTAGACGCACAGATACGTAAGGCTATGTAGTCACACACCGGGTGTTATCACAGCCAAGACTGACGTAGCTCAAGGTCTCGACGGCGGCTTCGACAAGCAGATGTAGAAATTCTTGGACTACATCCCGAATACATACTAAACGATCGAGGATCCGGAGACATAGGTGAAGGAGAAACTGGCGGCAGTGAATATGGGGTTCAGGAAAATGGCTGGCTGTGGCGACCGAGGAATGGTGGAAATGCCTCTCGAGCAACAGGCCGAGAGGATTGAGAATGAAAGGCGACACTTCATTTGCTCCTGATGCCTTGTGCATGTTGGAAACAGGACCCAAGCCATTTGTAGTGCAATGGACCTAATTCTTCTACGAGCGCGCTTCGTACGCTGCCGAGAAACTGGCATAGAGGCCGCGATAGATTGCACGAAGTTGTTCCTATCATGGCGTCCTGTACCTTTTAAAGTCCGATCTTTATGCCTTCCACCTTTATATTCACTGTGTGGCTGCGTCGCACGTCGAACTTCGAGAAGGTACGATGGCTCAGCGGAGGTCATATCGTGCAAATTGCTCTAACGTCGAGGGCGGTGGTCGCAAACGTGGTGCAGAGGAAGTCTGGCTTGCCGACACCACCAGGTAGTTGCTCATCGACACGGACGAAACGCGTCCGTCACAGTGCAGTACAGTACAGCACTGCAGGAGGAGTCTACTCTCGGGCTGAGACGTCGTCCATGCTACGACACGGGGCTACCAGATAGCCCTGTGATCCGAAAATGGGGAAATGAAACGTTCATAGGTCCGGAGGTATTGGACAGCAACTGCAGAGCACTGGAGCCATTTCTGGATCACTCTCTCGTGTATCGAGGTATCGTTCTGAACGACACCCTCTTCTCATCGCCTGCGCAGGCTTGCAGAATGAGTGGTGTGAAGCAAAATCGGCTTGCAGGACAAGTGGTGTGAAGCTCGCAGGACGAGTGGTGTGAAGCATGAAGGCTTGCAGGATGTGTGGTGTGAAGCAAAATCGGCTTGCAGGAAGTGTGGTGTGAAGCTGACAGGACGTGTGGTGTGAAGCAAAATCGGCTCGCAGGACGTGTGGTGTGAAGCACGTAGGCTTGCAGGACGGGTGGTGTACAGCTTGCAGGACTTGGAGTGTGAAGCTCACAACATGTGTGGTGCAAAGTTGCCCCCGCTGCTCGCCGGCCTTTCCAGCTCATGCCCATATCGCAGCTTCGCGATGAGGGATCCCCACGTCCAGGTTCTGGCGAAGGTGCTGGAGGTCACCGGGGACAACGAATGAATGCGGGCTTGTAACGGGACGAAAGGTCAACTGCACAGAGCATATTCTCTTACGATGCGCACAGAGGCGGTAACAGTTGCAGCACCTCCCAACGTGCCCCTCTCGTAGTGCCAACTAGATTGATCCATCATCAAGTACAAAGTGTCCAACAGTATCGTCTCTACTAGCCGCGAAAGTGCAAGCCGCCTATCTCACACAGCAACCCAGAATTTTATCGCCGTCCCACCGCGTGGGTCCTCTGGCGTTGTGTCAAACGTACAGTCGGTCTCCCAACTCAGGTTGCAGTGATCGTAGGACAGGCCTGAGAGGCGATGTACTCATTCTGGCTTCCCCTTTCGGCCCGGAACGGGATGCGAATGAGGGCAGAGCAATGCGGGAGAAGGCAAAGAAGGATTGCAGCAGCCGATTCTGGATCGCCGTTTACGGCGACTTGCAGCACATTGCCCAGGACAAGGGCAAGACCAGGGTGAGGACATGGGTGCAGACACGGATCCGTGTCCCCTGCCATGCAGCCCACCACCCGCTTCTTTGCTTCACACCATCAACCTTCACCCCGCGATTCTCCACACCATCGCAATCGACCCTGTCCACATTTGCCTGCAACGCTGACGCCCCCGTCTGAGCGCCGACAATGGCTCATTCTGGGTGCAGTCCTGCAGTCGGCGGGAGAGGACCAATTCGCAACTTGGCCGTCCACCTTCCATCGTTGAAGCCGCAGCCGTGCGTGGAGGAGCCGAATCTACCTCATATGAGAATGGAGTAGATGTGGCCGCGGAAGGGTCCAGGACCGACGCCCCAGCCCCTCTGTGCCCGGTCTGTTCCCAACTGGTCTCGTCGAATGACCTGGCCCGCGCTCTACTCTAGACGTCCACACCGACGTGTTGTATGCTACGGCGCATCGTTGCCCCAGAAAAAGAGTATGCTGATGCGTTGTACGGTTAGACTCGGACGAAGAGCGCGAATCCGAAGCCGAAGATCACGGAGGGAACTGTCAAAGTCATTTCAACGGGCTCACCCGCAAGGCAATGTCTTGGCTCAGCGACTCGAAGGCAACCGATTGCAAGATCAGGCAAACAATATAATATATTCGCTGGAGCTGAATTTCGTCAATTGGGAAGATATGTGGGCGTTTGTAGGTAGCGATAACGTCGGTGACCGTGAAGATATCGCCGCGCCGATTTCTTTGTGCAAGGACTTTTTGAGCAGGACCGTCAATCATTGCACCTTGTATTACCTGACATCCGCACACTGGTCCTCTCCAAGATGCCAGTAACAACTTTAATCGTACATGTGATCGACGTAAAAAGTCTTGTATCGCTGAGGCTGCGAAGATGTTCTGGGTGGGATACATTCCTCGCACGTGCTATGCGGCTCAAGTATCCATCACGTTGACGACTATTGAACTTCAACAGACTCAGACCGTGTATTACGCTGTGGACCCGGTGGGTAGCAGTTTGGAGTGAAATAAGTGAAATAACACTCGGGGTTTACGTATTTGGCGCAGGGTTCCGACGACCAATGTGAGAGGCTACTTCCAAAACTCGACGCTGCGGCCCATCCGTCAAATTCTGTGTTTAAGCCGTCTCACACAGTCATGTGCTGTTGGCCGTACTGACGGACAACATAGCGACGGCCATTGCCTAAGCATTGCCATTATGTCGGCGAAGCCGGGTGACCTGGCCAAGTTGGCTATTTGTCGAGCCCCGTGCCCAGGCCCCTTTGATGCAAAGGACGCACGCGAATGACAACTCTATGGCTCTATCAACACCATCGCAGCAATTCATGCAACCTTGACTTCTAAGAATGTTAGTCCGCCAGATCGACGCCCTAGGACAATCATATTGCCATACACAGCCACTTCTGGAGATCTATAGTCTGTGGGAAGCCATAAACATTTCTTTCCATCCATAGTTATCCAGTCGTTATGCACATACAATGAATGAACTGTAGGGTGACTATCACGATGCTGATCCGGTGGGGCCGACGTAGATGAAAGTTGGAGCGATCCGAAATCCGTTGCGAGGTATCTGGCGTCGGGTGAGAAGGCGACGGCCCTGATCGAGTTGCTATGGCCCTCGAGCGTCTGCTGGAGGGCTCCCGTGGCTGGATCCCAGAGCCGCACGGTCTTCTCGTATGAGGCCGTCGCGAGCGTTTTGCCGTCGGGCGAGAAGACGACTTTCCTGACCGAGTCGCTATGGCCCTCGAGCGTCTGCTGGAGGGCTCCCGTGGCTGGATCCCAGAGCCGCACGGTCTTGTCGTATGAGGCCGTCGCGAGCGTTTTGCCGTCGGGCGAGAAGACGACTTTCCTGACCGAGTCGCTATGGCCCTCGAGCGTCTGCTGGATGACTCCCGTGGCTGGATCCCAGAGCCGCACGGTCTTCTCGTATGAGGCCGTCGCGAGCGTTTTGCCGTCGGGCGAGAAGACGACTTTCCTGACCGAGTCGCTATGGCCCTCGAGCGTCTGTTGGAGGGCTCCCGTGGCTGGATCCCAGAGCCGCACGGTCTTGTCGTATGAGGCCGTCGCGAGCGTTTTGCCGTCGGGCGAGAAGACGACTTTCCTGACCGAGTTGCTATGGCCCTTGAGCGTCTGCTGGAGGGCTCCCGTGGCCGTATCCCAGAGCCGTGCGGTGTTGTCGGATGAAGCCGAGGCGAGTGTTTTGCCGTCGGGCGAGAAGACGACTTTCGTGACCGAGTCGCCATGGCCCTCGAGCATCTGCTGGTGGGCTCCCGTGGCTGGATCCCAGAGCCGCACGGTCTTGTCGGATGAAGCCGACGCGAGTGTTTTGCCGTCGGGCGAGAAGACGACGGCCCAGATCCGGTTGTTATGGCTCTCGAGCGTCTGCTGGTGGGCTCCCACGGCCGGATCCCAGAATCGTACGGTCGCATCGTCTGAAGCCGACACGAGCGTCTTGCCGTCGGGCGAGAAAGCGATGGCCGCTACGCCGCTGCTGTGGCCCTTGAACGTCTGCTGGTGGGCTCCCACGGCCGGATCCCACAGCCGCACGGTATCGTCGAGTGAAGCCGAGGCAAGCGTCTTGCCGTCGGGTGAGAAGGCGACGGCCGTGACCGAAGCACTGTGGCCCTTGAGCGTCTGCTGGAGGGCTTCCGTGGCCAGATCCCAGAGCCGCACGGTGTCGTCGTCTGAAGCCGACGCGAGTGTCTTGCCGTCGGGTGAGAAGGCGACGACCCCGATCATCTCGCTATGCCCCTCGATCGTCTGCTGGTGGGCGCCCGTGGCCGGGTCCCAGAGCCGCACGGTCTGGTCGAGTGAAGCCGACGCGAGCGTCTTCCCGTTGGGCGAGAAGGCGACGGCCCAGACCGAAGCACTGTGGCCCTTGAGCGTCTGCTTGTGGGCTCTCGTGGCCGGATCCCAGAGTCGCACGGTCCCGTCACCTGAAGCCGACGCGAGCGTCTTGCCGTCAGGCGAGAAGGCGACGGCCTGGAGCGAGCCGCTGTGGCCCTTGAACGTCTGCTGGTGTGCGCCCGTGGCCGGATCCCACAGTCTCACGGTGTCGTCGTCTGACACCGACGCGAGCGTCTTGCCGTCGGGCGAGAAGGCGATGCCGGTGACCCAGTCGCTATGCCCCTCGAGCGTCTGCCGGTGTGCGCCCGTGGCCGGATCCCACAGTCTCACGGTGTTGTCGTGTGACACCGACCCGAGCGTCTTGCCGTCGGGCGAGAAGGCGATGGCCCTGATCGGGTCGATGTGGCCCTCGAGCGTCTGCTGGTGCGCGTCCCAGTAATGTCTACTGTCTGCACTCATCGCAATGAATGATAGCCTTTGCGCCCATTGAGTCGTCCGAACCTCGCTTGACATTGGGCTGAAAACGAGTGCGGAGCCATACACCTGCAATGGTGCCTGTTCTATAATCGATCTGTGACTTCGAACAACCTTCTCAGCATCTTCCAAGAAGTTTACAAACTCAGAGTTCGTAGGAAGCTCCTGGATTCAATCAGCGGCTACGAACATAGAAAAACGGTCACGAAACGTACCTGGGCCATATGTACAAGCTTTTGTATCGACCGCAGCCCTTCAGGAACGGCTCCCAAGAGGGATAAGCTCTCGAGCCAGTAAAGGAGCTTTTCCTTGAAAAACGAAAGCACGTCGTCGTTGGCGAACCCTGTCTTGAAATCAGAGACCTCGCCGCTCTCCAAGAGATGGTCGACCCAGAAGACGCAGGAGTATTTAATTGGAACGAGCCGGTCTGGCTGGGTTGGTGCCTTCTCTTGTGGTTTGGAGTAGGAGTCAAGCCCGTACATGTTTCGCTGCAGAACTGAGGACATTGCGTCAATAGAGCGGCTGGCAATGTTCATATGCCTCTCGGCAGCTCCGGCTGGCTTGATCCAGTCATTCATTAAGAAGTCTTTAGCGCTTTGATGGATCAAGTAGACCGTTCCTTCCTTGACTGTTAGAAACGAACCGCATTCATCCGCAACAGTCTTCGGATCAATCTCCGGTTCCAGACCAGCCAGAATTTGCAGTTCAGGAAGGGACAACGGGCGGTAAGCAAGAGCAACAGCCTCCAGGACACTTTTGCAATACTGCTGGTCCATTGTTCGCTCAAGTTTAGCCATCATATGCTCATAAAGCTTTGGCAAACCAGGAGGCATCTGCTTGATAATCTTGACGGCGTTCCATCCATACTCTGATTCAAGCCTTTTGCAGACAAGACCCACCCAAAGGAAAGTGTTTTCTGCTCGTTGATGAAGCTCGTCTGATACCTGGGCCAAGGTCGCGTCGCTATATCCTTTTCTGGTCTTTAGCTTGGCGAGCTTGTGGCTGATGTATATCTTGACGGGTTCTTCAAGCCTCTGAGCATCGAGCTCGATCAGGGAACTTGCGGTATTTTGAGTCTTGAGCCCGACCGTTGGACGGCTAGAGACCACCCATTTGACTTTGTCAGATAAAGCCAGGGACGTTGAGATGAGCTCGATCAGGCGAGGCATGTCTGTCTCACACTCATCCAGAGCGTCTACCGCAAGGTACACGGGTGGCAAATGAGGGTCTTGCAGCATATTCCGAAAGGCTTCTGATAGAGCGAAGAACGCGTTTTGGTCTGTGAAAAACTCGGCGCCTCGCTGCTCGTACTTCGGCAGCAAGTGAGAGATCAGGTTTGGCTGCTGAATGAGCAGAAGCCAAATCAACGATCGCAAGACGGCCGTGGCGGAATTCAAGGATGTGTTTGTGCCTTGACAGATGAAGAACGAAAGGGCTGGTGCAAGGGCCGCGGACTGGCGAGAAAGTTCGCGAATGATACCAATCATGAGCATGGTTTTTCCCGTGCCAGCAGGTCCCTTTACCCACAGGAGTCGATGCTGTGAGCACTCATGTCCGTGGGCGTACCAGTTTGTGAAGGCTGTGTACTCGTCGGTCTGTAGGATCCATCTGTACGCATCCTCGAAGAGGTCGTCTTTATTGCTCTGAATTCTCTCCATATCGTGTTGTGGGTCAACGACACAGAGATCTCTCTGGCAGGCTGCTTCCACATCATCTCTGCGAATGGCCTTCTGCTGTACGACAAAATCTTGCAGGGTCTGCTGTATGTCTCCAAGGAACCTCTGCATCTCTTGAGCACGATTCAGAACCTGGCACAGGGTGTTCTTCCCGCGGATCTTGTAGTACTGATCCCAATCGGCCCGGACCGTTTCTTCAGCGTCGTTGACAGTCTTCAGGTCGGCATCCCAGTCGTCCAAATTCGCAAGGGTTCGAAGGAAAACGTAGCCCTGGTTTCGGTAATAGCAACAGACGCTTTTCATCTGGTACAGGAGAAGTGCCTTGTAGAGGGCCAAAACGTTCTCCTCTAGCTGCCGTAGGACCGCCGTGTGTGTCTCGTCCCCGATCTTGACGCTGTCGTCTTCCAAGAGATGCACAGTCAAAGCGCAATACCACTCCATCCTTGACACGACGTGGGTAATGCCGGCAAGGTTGGAGTTCGTCGCCTTTGCAGGGTTTAAGAGGATCTAGGTAGCAACACGTCAGCGGAAGCCAATCGACGCAAAGACTTCCCATACCTGCAGCCCAACGCAAACCCCAACCCACGGCAGAGCGGCCTGCGGTAGCTTTCCGATGGCAGTGTCCACGATCGGTTTGATCTTCTGAATGAACTCCGCAACATTACCCACTCCCTTCGTAACCCTCGCCGAGGTGGCGATCTTCGCCTGTCCCGCTTGAACGAACTTCTTCATGACGTGCTGCCGCGTGTCGGGATCATCCAATCCGGCAGCAACGCCATTGTCTGCATCATTCCCGGCTCCCAAAACCTTATTAAGAGTCCGCACATACGACTCGACAAGTGTTGCTGTGTTACCATCGTTTTTGAGGCTGTCGTACGCAGAATTCCACACCCTTTGCGATGTGGGTGTGGCGTAGGCTTGCTGCTCTTCGGATTCTGTCTGCGGTGGCACCTCGGGGCGAGAGCCAACAGGCAGCGGCGATGCAGGGACTTGTGACGATGCGGATGGTTGATTGGCTTCACTCGAGTCTCGGTCCGGTGGAGTCGCTTGATCGTTGGAGAGATGTTCGTTGGCAGAGTGACAGGGCTCCTCTGAGTCGCCGGAAGTGCTTGTGCTATGGCGTTCGCCTCTGTGCGCGGATTCTTTGGCATGGTCAACCTCCGTCAACATGTGGCTCTTGGACGCTCGATGACGACGTACCAGAAGATCGCGCAGGAGACTGCGTCAGTGGGGTTGCGTCATGGCCTCTGGCATTCCCCCGAATGCTCTTCTTCAGCTTCTGCCATATCTTGAGACCACCCATGTTTCGATCAGCGCAGCTGAGCCTATTTGCTGAAATGGCCAGGTGATTCCGCAGGGCCGACACGAGGAGCCTCGCCCTCGCCACTCACGCGCCGCCTCGCAGCGAGTCCAGGCAGCAGGTCTGGAAAGAGATGATTGTAATCCTGGACAACTAAAAGTGTTAATCAAATGCGATCGCCTCAGACCGTGAGCTCGTCGTCGAGACAGCGACACGCAGACGTCGTGCCATGGTTGAAGGCACCCTGCCGCTGGACGGAGCCGAGCATTGCCTGGTTCACGTGGGCAGCCATTGCGACCAACCATCCCGCCGACATCATGCCGCGCTGACAGGGGAGAGGCGGCACAAGCACCGCCACGCCCCCAGCGGCCCTGCCCGTAGGAGCCTCAATGTCGAAGACCGCCTCGGCTCAGGGCATGCATGATCCCATTCACCCGGGCAAGGATCTTGCCTTGACTTCCAACAGCTCAGCAAGTCCTGTGTCGCGTCTCGGGGACCTGAGCGGCCTCAAGGGTCGCTGGACGGAAAATGCAATAATAATAATAACAATGACAAGGTCCGGCTGCAGGAATATGTCCAGAATGTAGCAGAATGAGCCCATAAACCCAGCTAGCAGTCTCAGCTGGACATGACATGTTGTTTTGAGCTGCTCCATTTGGTATCCCGCAGCCCCCGAAGCCGGTGAATTCCTGGCACCTGCCTAGTCCGGGATGCTGCAGCAATTAGTCGATAGACCCGCCGCGCGCCTAACCACAGCGTCTTATTGGCAGTTTGGAGTTACATTGCATGAACCTGGTGTACGACTTAGGCGTACTTGGAAGGACACAGCCCACAGGTGGAGTAAGCTCTTGGCGCGTCACTCCGAACCACGCCGAGTCTCATTGCGTTTGAAAGACTACCAACTTCTCCGAAACAGCCCACATCCTGTCTTCGTCTCGATTGTCGGCGCCTCAGCAACGACTGACTTGGGTGGTAACACTACGACACTATGGCTGACGCACCGGTGCCCTCTGCGGAAGATGGCTCCTTGTCCTCGGCAGAGAAGTTGGCCGAATCCCCAGATCAGCCCGTCGACTCGACTCTCCAGCCACTCGAGTTACCCCGGCTCGCGCCCCATCCTCGAGCGCAATTTCAACGCCGGGTTCAACGCAGTCTGGGGACAGGGACGAATGTGTAAGCCGAGGTCGGAGACCGCCACCGACTGAACAGTTGAGTCGTGGCATGCAACAGATGCAGATGTCTAGCCCAGATCAATTGGGCAGGAACACAACCACTGCCGCCTTGATAGCATCGCGGCAGAGTCAACCCCGGGGCCAGCGTTGCAAGTTGACAGGACTACTATCAGAAAGGGGAGAGCACATCGCGCCGCAGTTCTCATGCGAGACGTTCGAGCTCCCGTTCTGTGTTGGTCCGTCATGAACTAGCAACTGAGGAACCCCCGCAAGACGTCTTCAACGAGACAAGTTTTCAGGATGCGTTTCACAATACGAAAAGATTTATGACTGACGTGGCAACGGAATTGGGAAGCAGTTCTCTGCATAGAGACCCTGATTCTGTGATGCATCGGCTACGCAACGAAGCTCGAGACTTAGCTGAGTTTCAACGTCCTACCACTAGGACAGTAGCGTTTGTGGGCGATTCTGGAACAGGTAAGTTTCTTACATATGGCATGGTAATGGAAAACGTATCGCGTTGCTTAAGCATCGTGGGCAAAAGCAATTTGCTCAACTCGCTGCTTGACGTCAAAGACCTAGCGAGGGCGGTACAAGCAACAGTCCAACTTCCCAAGAAAAATCGATAGGGTTCTGGCCAGTACAGCAGAGTAGTTCTGGAACGGCTTGTACTTGCGTAGCGACAGAATATCACTTCCACCACTTTCAGACCCTCACTGTCCAAGTGGAATTATTCAGTGTAGACGAGCTAGGCGAGCAGTTGAGGAATATGCTTCACGCCTATCGACACTTCCATTTCATGCAGAGCGACGACATGAGCAACTCGGACGCTGAGACAGGAGAGCACCTTCAGGCAAATGCAGCACTAGCGCTCGATACCTTCCGGGCCATGTTTCGTGGACGTCTAAGGAACAAGTCTTTTCTTCTCGGCAACTCAGAGACGAATGTGCTTGAAAATCTTAGACGATGGACAGAGGCTCTGTTCCAGTCAGTGTCAGAGGCCCCAAGACCCGGGCTTACAGTGGAAAGCTGCTCGGCTTTGTTAGCGGCACTCTCATCGGATCAACCGCGGTCCAACGAACCCGCAATTTGGCCATGTATCCGCAAGATAAAGTTAGTTTTCCTAGATCCAATTCAAGGTACTGAGACAAGTCACTAATAAATTCACTTTAGGGTGTTCCTCAATGCTCACATATTGAGTATGGGCGTCGTTTTGGTACGACAAATTCGCCCAGAGCTATGGACACATCACTTTTCTCTCTGAGATTCCAGCAAGTGACATCAGTACAGAATACCTCGAAAGCCTTTTCGGGCGTAATCCAGCCATGTCAATGTCTACCGATATGTCAACTTCACATAACCAAGGACATCTGCCGACCGGAGTGCGTGTTCACGGCTATGCGGTCGGAGCTGTCCATGATCTGGCCAGGCCAGCATCCATTGATACGTCGTCCTCAGGCGACCCATTACAATCGTCGGCCGAAGTATCTGTTAACGGCTATGGGATTCAGGCAGTCGGAAGTCCGGACCAAGAAGCTCAAAGCGAGTTCAATGAGCTGCTTGCCAGAATTCAATGTGTTAGGTCGCCCTTGGCTAAAGGTGCTCCCAATGCTGCCATATTGGAGGAGCTGCCGTCTCCACTTTCTGTATACGGCCGTCAACGATCCCCAGGTCCACCACATGGTGCTCGAGACATGGCCTCAGCAGCCCGCTTGTTGCAACTTAGTGCGGTTGAGGTACCCAACAGGGCAGCTTACGCCTTAGAGCACCAAACAAGCCGCGAACAAGCCGAAGAATATGTCGGAGAAGATCTGGAAGACTCAACAGAGTTCTGGCAAGTCGTCTACTTCGAGAACTCCGGGCAGAATGATGACCATAGTACCCCGCTTCACGCAACCTCTACACATCGCCACAACCGCCACCATTCTGCTCCCCCATCGCGACACCACTCATCCAGCGAGCTTCACACCACTCGTCCTGAAGCCGATTTGGCTTCATACCACACGTCCTGATCATCTTGTCACATGGTAAGGTGTCCCCGCGCCACGGTGCATTGCACGACCATCTGCCAACACCATCTTATCGTCCCCTGCCGACAAGCACTTTTGATGCCGACGCCCTCCTGTGAGGCCGTGGCAACACCCAATTTTGGCTACACCTTGACAACACCCTCTTCTCATTCCCTGCAGACACAACCTTCGAGCAACACTTGTGTCCAGACTGCCGGCGACACATCCTTCTCCCGGCGACACCACCTTGTGATGGCACCGTCTTTTCGTCCCTTGGCGACACCATCTTTGACAACACCCTCTTCTGGCCCTGGCGACACTACGTTCGGACAACACCTTTGCCCTGTCCCCTGGCGTGACACCCACCTCTGGCGGCGCCCGGTTGCTGGCCACAGCTTAAAGCTGAGGACGTTGTATCCCGATGCAACAAGCGGACATCTGCCACGCGCAGATCTGGCAATCTTGGTCGACTCGCACAATGTCGTGTTCAAGGAGAGACTGCTGCGGAGGCCGGCGGCGAGAGGTCTGCCTGGGGAGCTGGCTCTGTAGGTGGAAGCATTCTGTTCCGAGCGGACGGCCAGCATCGAGGTCAACGGGTACCGCTCCCTCCAGAAACCACTTCCACAGGCGGGCCTGCCGCAGAGGTCTCCCGCTGTCGCCAATTCTCTTTCTCTTCTCAACGCGGATCTTATGCAGACGAGCATCAGCACGACGGAGGGTTAGTTAGGGGGCTCCTTTCGTGACTATTTAACGATGACCAGATCCTAAACATCCTAACAACCTATAAGATTAGAACCCAACTTCCTGACAAACCAGCGACGTAAGTTAGAGCATGATCCTCACATGAACCAGGCGTTCGAAGCATAACTTCTCTTTTAGCCCGTTCTGACTCCTGTCCTTGAGTTCGGAGAGTAACAGCTTCCATGACAGCAAGCCATCGCACAAGCTTGTCCCCTTTCGTTAGGAAAATAATAATTCGACAAGGGATGGGCCCGCTTTCAAACTCTGTCCAGCCGAGTACAACCGCTGCATCGGAACCTAGACGCGCTGAGGTGCGTGACGCTCGTAGTGCGCTGGTGCAGTCACAATCTGGGGTAATGAATGTCTGCCAGACACTTTCTTGCATCTGGCGGAACCCCCCCACCACCTCGAATCGATCCAAATTCGTGTGCTGTCTCCATTCTTCCGATGGTCGCACTTTGAAGTAGAGAGAACTCTCGAATTCGGCTGCTCCGATCCTCCAATATTGCTCCATCTCGGCCTCTGCAATGCACCGTGGCTTGTACTCCTGTCCTATGTAAGGTGGAATACAATGTGACGGGTAATCCACGGAAGGGAAACCATAGCCGTCGCGGATTCGAAACTTTCGGTGACCCGATTTTTTGTCCACCGGTGTGCCGCGTTGTATGTGCACTAGCTCCGGTCGTACCTCACTTGGGTCTTTGTCGGCCACTGTATCCAAATATACTGTCCAACCGGATTCACTGCATAAGTGTAGCCTTCTAGAGGTTCGCCTGAATCTGATGGTGTCATCTCGTTGTTCCAAGACGGTCGAAGACAGTAGCAAGACGATAGCATGGAACGACTCATTCGGATCCACGTATATGTCCGTCTTGGCGTCCCGAGCTGCGAGCTCGAAATTTTGGTACTGAAGAAAGTCCTCGTCGCGTCTGAGAATGAGCTGCATTTTGCCAATATCGTGAAAAGCTTCACCGGTGGTGTGTTTGATGCCGCTGTACCTATTGATCCCAGCAACCTGAGAGAATGTGATTATGAGCTTCGCAACGTGGCAGATATGTTTGCTCATGCGGCGAACCAAATCATCGTCGGCACTACCTTTTCGGACTTTTTTAAGGAGCCGCATGATAGTGGTGTTGCCCCGTATGCAACTGCGCAAACCATTGTCGAGTATGTATCTGGCCTTCGCGTTTAAGTGTTCCTCGCGTATTCGATCGCCATGAAACAGGAGCTGCATTGCACCGAAGACGTTCCATCTCAGCACATGAATTTGCGATGAGGGGTCCTCGGCTTCCGCAGCGATCTCTCCTCGGGCGTCACGAACCCTAGCTTGTACATCGTTCGCAATATTATCAGCTGTGTAGATGCTGTCGTCTGGCTCACTTTCTTCTAGCAAATCCATGTCGGCAGGGAGTTTGTCGAAGTCCATATTCCGGAACAACCTGTTAGAGACGAGCAAAGCAAATCCTCCTGCTGTGGATATGATCTCTGACCAGGCAGGATCAGAACATGGAATGACGGCCTCATTGTCTAACGCCACAGACAAGTATGCGCTACCATATCCTCGAAGTGGATACCTCTCCTCAGCACTGATCTCATCACGTTCGTCTTGTTCAGGAGCGACCGTTACAATGACGCTGTGATCTCGCTCGAGTAGTCGCACTTCGCATGGTGCATTTACTGTGGCATAGTTCCACAGCAGCTCGTCGTGTGGTGTCGTTTCTGTCTCAGGCCATTCAATCAAGACCTGGAAGTCTGTGGAATCATCGGGAAAGGATATTTTCGCTCCGGAATGATGCAAAATGGAGACATGCAGCCCAAGAACGTGATGAGCCCATATGATCAAAGGGACGCATCCTCTCGGACCTGAGACAGAGACTTTCTTGTCTTTCGGGAAGCTTTGGACGATATAGAGGAAGTCCATAGCTCCGAGCAGAACAGAAGAAGATAAGGTGGTATAGGCATCGTCGTGCCTGAGCCCCGGAATGTTCTTTCGTATGTGTGCTTTGACGCTGCTGCTGTATTCTGCCCAGTTGAAAGGACCCGTGTCTGTCGCACAGACTCTGAGACAGTTCTCGATGGCTTGTACTCCCGGGTCTCCTATCCCATCCGCACCGCTCGCCTGTCTAGTTTGCAGGCAACCAGATATCATTGCGGCCAGCTGGCTCATGTTGTGGAAGTACGAGAGCAGCGATAGAGTGATCATGGAGCCCAAATACTTTCGCGAAGCATCCTGGGCTGCGGCTCGAATAGCCACCACGCTAGGGTAATCGTGAAGCTCAATTCGAGACTTCTGTTGAGAGATGGTGAAGAGCTCGCTAATATTCGGCTTGGCTGTCAAGTATGGAAGGAGCTGCTTTTGCCAGGTGTCGATCATCGCATGATCAACCCTGCCCCGTCCGAAGATGGCGGCAAGGTCTTCTTCCGCAGTTATATCGGTGCCTTGTTCTCGAAACGTCTTCACGCTCAGTAATGCAACCGAAGCGTTATAAACAGAAGTAGCAATCTCCTTGAGGGGAATGATGTTCGTCAATTCCATCCCAAGGGACAGTTGCGCCCCTACGTAACCCGCCATATTGATATCCAAGAGGATACGGGGCGTGGTATTCTCGTAGTTGCCCCAGAACAGACGATCAATAGCGTCCGTTGCTCAGTTATATCTTCGTAATCCCGCCCTTGGATTCTGATTGGAGAGTTGGCTTGTCCCCTGTGACGGCTCGGGTCTCTGTACCCCGCACTTTGAACTCACACCTGACTGATTGACCGATTGGTTCAATCCCTTGCCAGCTGCACTTCAGTTGCCTGAAATTAAATAGATCTTCCTAGTACTTAGCCCCCAAGCAACCTATGGCCTTGCGCCCTCTACTGTCATCCAGTCACAGTTAAAGGACACGTCACGTCATGCAGGTAGCCTGCACGTCTCTTTCAGCTGATGCGCCACAGTGGTAAGCTCAGGAGCCAATTTCTTTTGCTGAATTTGCCATCGTCTTGGGACTCTCGTCAGAGATATCCCAGCGGCTCTAGTTTAATGTCAGTAATTACTGTAGCCGGAATGTCAGACAATTGGCTCCACAGGGATCACTGTTGGCATCGTGTTAATTGATGAGAACGTGTGCCACAAGCTGCTTCAACCTGTACAGCTCCACGAAGCAACATCGTAGGAGGGCAAACAATTCCTGCTTACTGCTCTCAGATATATCGTGATCCATCAAGGCATTGCGCAGCTTGCCGAAAGAGACATCCTGAATTCTGTGATGTCGTAATACTCGAACAGAACGTAGAGTCGAGCATGATCGCAACATGCATGCCACAGCAACGTATCCTCGTGCGTAGCCATACCAACCATGCGCTTAGCCAGTACCCAAAGAATTTAGTGAACGCTGAGATCCCCGTGCCTAGCATGACACAGCCTGGCTTGCGGGCGGACTCCACAAATGCCATTCTCGCTCTTCTCTTGTCCCAGCATCGGGAAGCCAATGCTCAGCCACAGCTCTCGTGAAACCACCTTGCAAGCACCTCCAAGCAAGTATCGTTGTGTTCAGCATTTATCGAGCGTAAAATATTCAAGGTTAGCCCACCTCTCACTTGTCATCAACTACCCCCTTGACGGGAGGGGCCATATTTTCACCAGAGTGCGGGCCAATTAAGCGCGATAGTACGAGGACATCCTGTTCTTGTCTGATGGTCAATGAAGTGGCCAACAATGCTGATGTAGTGGATTTCATTGGGGTCTTTCCGTGCTGTGAAGTTGGCACTCATATTTCGCGCCTAGCAGCTCTTTTCTACGCTGTAGGTATTTGCAGTATATATGACGACTCCTATGCTTCGACAATATTCTGGTGGGACGCAAAGTCTGCAATCAAAAACGTAATCCGCGCCACCGTCTCTTCGTCTTTGTCTTTGGTTCCACAAAGACGAACCGAGACTCCTCTAATTCCACACCCCCGGCTCAACCGCGTCCATGAGATCCTTCCCAAAGACGGGCATCTTCTTTAGTGATTCAATAGCCTCATCCACGGCCTTCTCGTCCGGAACAGTTGCGATGCCGTCAGCGATGGCCTTCTCCAGGTCCTTCACTTCTCTTTCGTGAGCGCTCTTTTGGCCTTCCAGCTCGCGTTTCTCATCGTCCCGGCTGGCCCCGCTGGCCAAGTCAATTTGGACGCTGAGATACTTGATCGTCGCGTCCTGTTCAGACCCTATCGCGCCCACTGCGTTATGTCTCATATACACATAAAACAGGGCTCTGGCCTCCTGTATTTGAGCACGTTCCTTTGCAATCATTTGCTGCTTTTCTTGGGATGCTCGGATCCTGCGGCCGAGCAGGCGCTTCATGTCTTCGTTGCTCTTGATTTCTTCGAGGAGTGCCTCGTCATCCACTTACCGCGTCTCATTTTGAACTCGTACGAAATATGCATGTGCTCTCTCCAGTCGTGATTGCAGTTTTCTCGATCGCAGCCATAGCCTGAAACTAGTTTTAGCCATCTTCTGAACGGGTTGCAATATTGAATTTCGTACGCGCCCTTAATTTCATCCGGTACGTTAAGGTCGCAGCCCTCGTAACAGACCGACTTGAACACCGTGTGTAGGACACCGTTCTCATCCAGGGCCTGGCTAACACAGTCTTGATGGCAACAGACTGTCTGCTTAACGAATTCAAGCCTCGGAGTCGTTCCCGGAAGAGCCTTTCGTACTCTGGAAATCTGAGGAAAGATGGTCTGATGCGCCGCGCATCTTCTTCTTTACCCACAGAGTTGCTAATGTCGTCTATGGTGCGATCCGAGCGGGCAGCTGCTAATAGCACAATTTTTAGAGCAGCTTTGAAGAAGTCCGCGCTGCCCGTCGTCTTCGATGTGTCGGGCTCTCGACGGTTGAAGTGCCAGGCCAGATTGATTCCAATCTCGTTTTCGAGTTCGGTCAACCCCCCCGGTCGGCGAGAGGCTTTCTCAGATTCCGATTCCCCGGGATCATCAGTGAACAGAATTGACGAGCAATTCTCCAGCCCCAGCCGTGCGTGGAGGAGCCGAATCTACCTCATATGAGAATGGAGTAGATGTGGCCGCGGAAGGGTCTAGGACCGACGCCCCAGCCCCTCTGTGCCCGGTCTGTTCCCAACTGGTCTCGTCGAATGACCTGGCCCGCGCTCTACTCTAGACGTCCACACCGACGTGTTGTATGCTACGGCGCATCGTTGCCCCAGAACAAGAGTATGCTGATGCGTTGTACGGTTAGACTCGGACGAAGAGCGCGAATCCGAAGCCGAAGATGACGGAGGGAACTGTCAAAGTCATTTCAACGGGCTCACCCGCAAGGCAATGTCTTGGCTCAGCGACTCGAAGGCAACCGATTGCAAGATCAGGCACACAATATAATATATTCTCTGGAGCTGAATTTCGTCAATTGGGAAGATATGTGGGCGTTTGTAGGTAGCGATAACGTCGGTGACCGTGAAGATATCGCCGCGCCGATTTCTTTGTGCAAGGACTTTTTGGGCAGGACCGTCAATCATTGCACCTTGTATTACCTGACATCCGCACACTGGTCCTCTCCAAGATGCCAGAACCCTGTCTTGGAATCAGAGACCTCGCCGCTCTCCAAGAGATGGTCGACCCAGAAGACGCAGGAGTATTTAATTGGAACGAGCCGGTCTGGCTGGGTTGGTGCCTTCTCTTGTGGTTTGGAGTAGGAATCAAGCCCGTATATGTTTCGCTGCAGAACTGAGGACATTGCGTCAATAGAGCGGCTGGCAATGTTCATATGCCTCTCGGCAGCTCCAGCTGGCTTGATCCAGTCATTCATTAAGAAGTCTTTAGCGCTTTGATGGATCAAGTAGACCGTTCCTTCCTTGACTGTTAGAAACGAACCGCATTCATCCGCAACAGTCTTCGGATCAATCTCCGGTTCCAGACCAGCCAGAATTTGCAGTTCAGGAAGGGACAACGGGCGGTAAGCAAGAGCAACAGCCTCCAGGACACTTTTGCAGTACTGCTGGTCCATTGTTCGCTCGAGTTTAGCCATCATATGCTCATAAAGCTTTGGCAAACCAGGAGGCATCTGCTTGATAATCTTGACGGCGTTCCATCCATACTCTGATTCAAGCCTTTTGCAGACAAGACCCACCCAAAGGAAAGTGTTTTGTCGCACTGCACGTGTGCATGACTAACTGACGACCGAGTAGAAGGTCCCCAGCGAATTGGCAAACAAAAGACTCTTGATCCTTCTATCTAACGATTGACTGTAGTCGGTATTTTATACCTGTGCCGATTGAGGCAGGCATCTGAGACACGACAGGCAGAAGCCAGGTTGCCTGAAGCTATCGCCACCGATGGTAGGCAGCAGTGCTGGTAACGGTCTACGTGAATGAGCGGCTTGATATTGACATGTTTTCTGCTCGTTGATGAAGCTCGTCTGATACCTGGGCCAAGTCGCGTCGCTATATCCTTTTCTGGTCTTTAGCTTGGCGAGCTTGTGGCTGATGTATATCTTGACGGGTTCTTCAAGCCTCTGAGCATCGAGCTTGATCAGGGAACTTGCGGTATTTTGAGTCTTGAACCCGACCGTTGGGCGGCTAGAGACCACCCATTTGACTTTGTCAGATAAAGTCAGGGACGTTGAGATGAGCTCGATCAGGCGAGGCATGTCTGTCTCACACTCATCCAGAGCGTCTACCGCAAGGTACACGGGTGGCAAATGAGGGTCTTGCAGCATATTCCGAAAGGCTTCTGATAGAGCGAAGAACGCGTTTTGGTCTGTGAAAAACTCGGCGCCTCGCTGCTCGTACTTCGGCAGCAAGTGAGAGATCAGGTTTGGCTGCTGAATGAGCAAAAGCCAAATCAACGATCGCAAGACGGCCGTGGCGGAATTCAAGGATGTGTTTGTGCCTTGACAGATGAAGAACGAAAGGGCTGGTGCAAGGGCCGCGGACTGGCGAGAAAGTTCGCGAATGATACCATCACTAAGCTGTCGCTCGTCTCACTGACGGGCCCACATGGAGCAACAAACCAGTCGAGAATGGTAAGGTGGTGACGAGAGGACACACGCCCTGCTCGAGCTAGGACTAGAGAGACAGTGAGGAATGCTCTGGACTCCGATGAGGGCTCTTCAATTGGCGGACCAGAGGTAACAACTGTCGCACTTCCACCTGCTCTGCAGGTAACATCTGGTCCAGAAATAAACCGGGTGTGGGGGTTGAAAAGACATGAGACTGGCCGGATTGAATCTCACCGACTGTCGAGGCAGACCAGCCTTCCATCCAAAAGGTCCGTTGCCTGAGGCGTTTGCATAAAAGGTAATGTTCCGAGAATGCAGAGGCGAGGTAAACCACAAACTTGTGGTAAAACCAAAGTGGCCATCCAGGAAGAAAGAGTAGCTGTAAAGCTGGTGCGGAAAAAATACGTGCATGGGTATATCCAACACCAAACATTGATCATTGACTCCGCACTGGGGAACGCCCGGAGTGTCAAGTCAAATGTGCGCCACCCGTAGAGCGCGACCATCAGATGAAACTGGAACACCGAAGATATCCTCCCGCAGAGCCTAACCCCCAAGGGTTGGGCGTCAATGCCGATGCCGATGCCCCACCGGGGGAACTGCCCGCTAACGGCCAACTGGAAGGGACCAGCCACCCAGGCTCGGACTATCTGCGGGGTACCACCGAGGGTTCAGTCTCTGACAATCGGTGGGGCTCGGGTCGTCCCGAGGCGCCATCCCAAACTGCAACACCTCTTCCCCCTCCTCTCGTCTGTTGCCTTCACAACACGGATCGTCTCCCAAACAAGATCGACTTGTCATGCTAAACGGACGAAATGTTAGCCAGTCCAGCCAGTACATGCGCCGAGAAGATCGCCATTCTCCGCCTTCTCCACGAGGTCCCCGAACCACCCTTCAAAAACCCGCCAGCGGGTGCGTCATCGTCGTTCTCGAATCAGTACTCTTTGCCCTTTGAACGAGAGCGAAATTTATGCAGTACACTTGCGTTTTTGTCATGTACTGCGGACGATCCAGACCGAATACCAGCGCTTTGTCTGCACGAGTGTCCAACAAAGCCGGCCTTGAATGTTCTCGTTGCTGTCAATTCGGCCCAGTTTGGCGACGGTCTCGCCACGTTGCGGAATATCGAAGTGGGCTTTGGGACGATATTCTCGCTGCTTTCCCAAACACCACACGGTGAGCAGTCCCCTCTTGAGTTCACATGTAGTATTAACATGTTGGTTGTTCAAGAAAATGACGTTTTCGCCGCTATCGTTTCGATGTGCTCTGTGAGGATACGCGAGCGCACACATCTCGTGGACAAAGAAGCGACAAGGCAAACCCTAAAACAGCTTTTGCAGGACGCTATGCGAGCACTTCCATCTTTCAGCCCATTTTTGGAGAGATCCAGAACGTTGTTATCCAAAATAAACCTCTGGCTTCAACATCGGACTCTGCCGCGGCTCCAAGACATGTTGGAAAGCGTCCAACACTTATCGCGGTTGGACCACCTGAGCGGCATACTAGAATCGATTCCAAATCGACAAATGGACCCTCACTCAAGAAAAAGTCTGCTAAATTTGATCAGAAAGCTGGCAAGGTACCGAGATGCGGCCAGATATCTGTGTCGCACCGCAAAAAAGTTTGCGATCGTAAGACGGATGGAGATGCAGATTGTTACCCTTCCTCAAGATGGTTTCCAAGCGACGCCTTCGCTGGCAAATGCAGAGCAGACTTCCACCTTTTCAGGTGTGCAACTGACCAAGAAGCAAAGAAAGCAATTCACCCAATGCTTGCGCATCCTTGCTGTTTCGGAAGCAGAAGCTTTTCGGCGGATCACGGAACGAAAGAGTGGCATAATATCGAAAGGGAAGGTCCATGCCGAGATACAGCTCATTCATCACTTCGAAACACCACGTTCCCAACCACCACCGCGAGTCATCTGTTCCAGCAAAGATGCTTGCTTCCTTTGTAATGCCTTTATTGCCATGCATGGAAAGTTCTACACCCCGCGCTGCCACGGCAGGCTGTATCCGAACTGGCGTTTGCCAGTATTCACACCAAAGAGGGACCTTGACCAGCGCTTTGTCAACGCATTAAACAATGTTATACAACAAAGCCTGCATATTACCTTACAGAGGCAAAAGAAAATCACCAAACCGTACCCGTTGGAGAGTACAGTGCCAACAATATCGCTTTCAAATTCAACACTCGTCGATTCAGAAGCCGGCGCCGTTGATGGCACGGTAGGCAGCGAGTCGCAAACAACGGGCAATATTCTCGAGTCTCCCGTGTTTGGCGGGGTCACGCCCAAAGAGCAGGTACCCGCCGATCAACCTTACGAGGAGCAATGCCAACCTGCACATCAGCGTGCCGAGACCGTCCCAATACATGTCCATTCAGCCACGCCGCGATCTAAGAGAGTCTCGCTACCATTTGGCAAACAAGTTGCCGTGACCGTACAGGCTAATGCATCATCAGTGCTGTATGAGGCTTGGCCACTAATTCTGCAAATCGAATACTCGGTTCAAACGCCTGATCGCGACACACAGAGGACACTTAAGTGCCGCCTGGAGCGGTTAAGGGAAGATGATGCTGAGGCGGTGAGAATCACTCAGAATGCAACAATCTTGGATGGCGACTTGTTGCAAGAGGGTCTCACCGTACGCCCAAAGGATTTCCAAAACTTCTACGTCAGCGCCAGAGGCACTTTGCTCCGTGTAAGTGTCTTATAGCTGCAGTGTCCAACTGCAACACCACAAGAAGGCGGATGGTTACATTGTGTTGTCATTGGCGCCTGACGATGATCATGGCAACGCTTTGGCTTGTCAGGCTCCACAAATCAGTGTTGGAATGGTTACGACGCATATAAGTCTGCTTGCATGTATCATATTTCGACTCTTTCTGGTAGGTCGAGCAAGATGCGGTGAGTTTTAAGGTCGTATTGTCCGGCGCTGTTTTGGTGAAAACTGCACACGTCTTAGACATTTCGTGATGAACCAGAACGATTCGCCAGTGCTCCGACGCAGCTTGGAAAGGCGGCTGCGGATACCTATGGTGCCATGAATACGGCAAATATAAATACCCAAGAATTATTTGGGTTGTGCAGGCAGAGCATCATGCATGCAGCCACGTGATGTGGCCGACGAGCAACAGTGGGTACGACTGCTTGTGTCATGGACGCGAGGCACGCGTCTATAAGAACCCCGGGTGGTTCGCTCTTTGTTGTTTTGTGAGCCAGGCGAACTTGACTCTTCTTTTTCCTGCATCCTTGCAGTCACGGAGTACGTTCGACGAAAGTCAACGCATACATCACCCATACGGGAACAGCCACGGTGGACTGTTTTCACTTGTACGGAGATAGCTTTTTGCGTTTTCTCCGTCTCCTTTTACCTTGTGGTAGCATACAATGGCCCGGCAGCCATTCCTTTGGAAGACAGCTTCGAAGAAGAAGCGCCAATTGCAGCGTGGAGCAACCCTGTCAAGCGACAGACCCGGCAACGGGAAGACGAAGGAGTCGACCATGGTCTCGAAGGAGAGACGCCCCTTGAAAGGAAGCCGCCAGGTGGGGGCCGTATGGTTTCAGTACCATCTAGCAGATGGAGAAACGTTTGACTACATCATGGATGATGTTCTCCCTAGATTCCGACCCGAGGAGAACGGCAATGCATTGTATGCGGTTGCCCACATGGCCGACGGCCAGCACATGGTGGATGTGCTCCTTGTCACGAATAAACCCGTGAGAGTGACGTCTGTCACGCACCCCGACGCTTGGGGTAGGAAGGGGGCGAGGGGCCTCGCCTCCATTGTCCGTGAGCCTGGGCCGAAGCAGCTCAGGTCCGTCTTTGTTAAGGATTGTGTCAGCAAGTTGTCTGACATGCCCTTCTTGCGTGAAGCGGGGTCCATCCAGGATGTATTAGACAGTCTGGACGATGCTCTTGATGCGGAGAAAGAGCGTATTGCCGGCACCAGTGGCAAGAGATCCAAACCACGTGGAGCAGTATGGCGTCCTCATCACGCTCTGCGTCGTTCGACGAGTGTCGACGAGGAACCCTCAGCGGATATTGCTCCAGCGTCTGATCGTTCTCCGTATTGGAGCGTGGTCATAGAGGGCGGGAAGTCCCGGCACTAGTAACAAGAGTGGGCCGACGGTGTAGGGTCCACTTACCCAACTTGGACATCGTGATGGCTTCAGCGGCGTCATCAAGCCCGGTTACAGATAGTTTGCAAACAGAGTGCTTTGTTCTTTTCCCAGTGCTTGATCCTTTGGTCACTTGGCTACAACCATGAATTATGCCACATTAGATAGAAAGCAAGCATTCCTTTGCCCACGGTTTTCTTACCCAAGTGTGTGACAGCATCAAACCACGACTGGGGAGGCGGCTCCTCCCGAGCAGCCCGGAGCACCAAAGAAAAGACTTGTGCAACAGCTGTCCGATGCAATCTGGTCTCATCGTCGTGTACCTTAACACTTCAATCGGCAGCTTGGTCGGTATTCTGCCTGCAATACTGCGCCGGGGTTTAAAGAATCGATGAAGGGCACAATTCGGACGGCGCTCTGTTTAGAATGTGACGGTACAGCTGCGAGCGAAACCTCTTACCTCTTTGTCACTCTCTGTTGTTGTGTTTTGGACGCACGGGCCATCACCGAGCTGGCCAGGGAAGTGGAGCTGCTTCTGCGATACATTAGTCGATTACAAGCTGGGTATTAACCAGAGCTTAACCGAAGAAAGCAGCCCTGCGCAGTTGTCTGCCCCATTCTGATTCTGTCACAGTTCATGATTCGGGACACAATTCACAATATTAAGGCAGCAAAGCACCCACGGATGAAAGAATCTAGCAGACGTGCCAGGAGCCATCGATTGAAGTGTTTGACAACTTACCTCGACCCCAAAGACGACTTCAACCGGGGAAAATGGGATCTGTCGACCCGTTCAGGGGTCAGCAACCAACCACAACGCGGTTATGCCCCACTTCGTTTCACCAATAATACTACCGAGATCTTTCAGTAGCCCAAACGGCACGTTGGGGACGCAATGCATTTCTACGGTTCGACAATATTCCGCAAAACGGCCTTCACGTTAGAATGAGCAGATAGCGCACAGTTCTGGCCATTTAGGGATAACCCCTCCGGGCGTAAATAAAGTACATTACATTACATATTCCGCAAACATTGCTAAGCTACATATTCGAAGCAGCCCCTTCTACCTCCCTTCACAAAGTTGCTCTACTTAATATACTTGGCCCTTTTTTTTCCTCTCTATTTTTTTTTTTTATATCTCCGTGACCCGTCAAATTCCTCTGAGAGGACTTCATGCGAAAATCGGATGAGTACTATGCGCCCCGTCCGGCAGCCAATCACCATGTTTGGCCGAGATACCGCAGAGGCGGAGGGCCGACATTCTTTGGGCAGCCAGAATAAGTTCTTTCCAACCCATGTGATCCAGGTCTCGTCTTTGCTGATGCCGAATGAGGAGTAAACAGCAGCCGTTGCGTTGGCGACAGGGTCTGGGGAGAACATTCAGACGTCTCCACTTGTGTGGCGATAGCACCACGATCGGTCAGCAACCGTGAACTGCCAAACTCAAAAGACAGGCGAAACGAAGCAAACCCGACATTGAGCGTCTGCACGCAGTCGCCCGTGGCCACGCGCCAGAGCCGGATCGTCCTGTCGTAGGAGCCCGACGCCACGAGCGTCGAATCGGCCGAGAAGGCTACCGACGTGACCGCGCTGCCATGGCCCTTGAGCGTCCGCACGCAGTCGCCCGTGGCCACGCGCCAGAGCCGGATCGTCTTGTCGTCGGAGCCCGACGCCACGAGCGTCGAATCGGGCGAGAAGGCTACCGAGCTGATCCAGCCGCCATGGCCCTGCATGCATAGCCCCCAATTGTCATTTACCTTCGGCTGTAGAGATATCCATCGCGGGATTTCGCTTCTGAACGTAGCGCGTATTTTGCTCCTGTTTGGCGAAAAGATAAGGAGAGAGGAATATATCTGGAGTGGCGTATTATCGATAGCGTAAGTGTTGGCGAGAACGAAATGCATGGCGTCGTCAAGGAATTCAGGGAGCGATCTGTCACCTCGACCCTAGTTCAGAGTCAGTAAACTACGTCCCTGGAATGCCCTATGGTGATTCACGGACCAGTGACTGCAACGCCTCGATAAGATGCACACTTTCCCGAGCTCTCCCTAGAAGGCTCAATGATTCTACCCAATGAAGAAAATGGCGCTTCAGGAAGATGTAGACTTGCTCACAATCACCACCATACCGCCCTGCGCCAAGCAGGTGATAGACCCAGTGCAGGCAGGCATACTGTACCTCAGATGGAAGACGGGCATCCACTTTGCCTTGGTCGATATCCGATCGAGTTGTGCCAGGGGCTTTAATATCGCAGATATCTTCTTGGAGGCAATTCTCCATCAAACGCAGACAATGCACTGCCATAGCCTGATGGGCTTGTTTCTCGTCTATCCAGAATGTATTTCCTTCCCGTTGCTTCGGGTCCAGCAAGTAGTCGCGGAAAGACAGATGTAGCAGCCTCACGGGTGCTTCCCCGGACGGTGGCACGCTGAGGACAGAGTGCAGCATTTCCAACCTGCCCTCAACATCGTCTCTGGGTATGTCAAGAATATGCGCCAATGCAGGTATTGACAACGGACTGGCGAGGATAACGATAGAGCCGACAATGTTTCGAAATTCTTGAAGGACCTCCTGTCGTTCATCGGCAGATAGTTCAGCGATCTGGCTGTCCAAGACGGGTATGTACGTTTTGGCAAGTTGTGACAGTCGGCCGCCAGCTCGAGGAAAAAGAACCTTCTTTAGTTGTCTGTCGGGTGACCCCAACCTTCGATCAGCAATGAAGAGACATAGAGTGGCGGCAGAAATAAAGAGCGGGCATGCCATCTTCACCAGAGTCTCAACATTGGAAGGACCGGGCCAGTCTCCGGCGAGCTGTCGGTATACTTCCACGAGAGCATTGTGCTCGCGTCGGATCCTCGCCAGCTCGTGCTCCACAAAGGCATGTATATCGTGTTTGACCACGGGCTCCGGTATCTCCTGGAGTATCAAGCCTTGGTACTTGCCCTCGATGGCTTTGAACCCAAGCCGAATTGGCATCTCCGGCCGGCCGGTCAAGAATATTTTCAGACGCAGAGACTGCAGCATCCTGGTTCGAGAGAAGAGATGGATCATGAGCTTGATATCATCCTCCCGCTCGCACTCATCCAGTGCATCGACAATGATGACAATTGGCTCCGTTCTCCGTAAGTCCTGTGAAACCATCGATATTGGGCCCAAAATTAGCTTGTCAAACTGCTCCCGCATTGCCTTTTTCAGGATCGTGGGTTCGCTGTCGATTGCATCCTTGATGCAGCGAGCGGTTGCAGGTTGCCTTCTCGCCAGATCGGCCGCAATTGTCGAGATGAACTTGGACGTGCACAACATAACACAACGTCTTTGATGCCCA
Source organism: Purpureocillium lavendulum (assembly GCA_029168975.1). Taxonomy (NCBI): domain Eukaryota; kingdom Fungi; phylum Ascomycota; class Sordariomycetes; order Hypocreales; family Ophiocordycipitaceae; genus Purpureocillium; species Purpureocillium lavendulum. Next base: position 228,258 of record JAQHRD010000018.1, read on the forward strand.
TCTTTACGCCTCTGCCCCCTCGACAAGTCGCAGCCAATTGTATTTAGCGAATAAGATGCCGATGGACTCTATGCAGCGGCACAAGCTGGTCAGAACCCTGGGTAGTCGCATCAGTAGCAGATACTACAGTACCGCAGCATGGGTAATAATTGATGCAAGAAATATACTTCAAGATTGGTCTGCTACCTGGGGCTAACTTGGTCGTCAGGACTCGCAGTTAGTAGCGACCACGACAAACCCCTGGCGATGGCGCGTGTCGCGCGGCAGTATTGGGTAACTAGCTAAGAAGCGGAAAGAAGGCCCCCTCTGAATCCAGGAAAGAAAGAATCTTTGTTTTCTATTTAAAGACTGACACGATGACTTATTCTTACGACTAGCCATGAGTTGCGATTGAGTCCAATTGAGCAACGTATGAAGGCAGATTTGACGCAGAGTAGCTCCAAGGGCAGCTGGCCAATACTCTCGTATTTACTACTGTAGCTCTGACAGAGCAAGGGCTTATACAGCTCTACCACGCCACAACATAGAGTATCAGAGCCGCCGTAGAGGGCCCGGATCGGTGCGAAGGTTAGATGCGGCGTGACCAAGTCGTCAAACGCTCGTGTGTACCGGCTGTTGCGGGTCGGGCACATGCCTGGTGGGTCTGTCTAACAGGATTGTTACACCGGCCAATCAATTGTTTGAACCGACAGATAGCCCTTTCCCGTCATTCTCACTAATGTCGCTCGGACCATGATACACTCACTCACTAGTTGATTACGCCCGGTGGCGACCTGGCCGATAGGGCTACTATCTGCTTATTTCACATTCTTGTTACTCGGCCTTATCCCTGTCATGTCCAATTTCGCCATTACTCTCGTCGCTTGTCCGTCGCATCTCGCACTTCCGTGGCACTACGGGGCTCGTGGGATTGTATTATTAGCAAGCAAACTTGAAGGCTATTCTTCAAGTGTTCAGAGTCCTATGTACGGCGACTGATGTTGTTCATGGCACGAGGTGTTGGGTGTATGTTGAGTTAGGAAAGAAGGGAGGAGGAACCATGATACAGTAGTCCGTAGGATTAGGATTGCCTGATACAGTAGTGCGTAGGATTGGGATTGCCTTGACGGGTTCGGAGTTCGAGGTTCGCACCAATCCCCACATTAGCACTCCCCACATTTCGTAAGCTTCGAACTTTGCGTTCTAACCTTCTACAGTTTGTCGGGCGAGAGGACGGTGGTTTCGCTCACAGCTGTATGATGAGCCTGGGAAAGCTTTTCCTCACCGGCTGCGTGCGCAGCCAGAGCGGAGGGCCTCGGCCGGGTGAAGGGAGATCGTTCCTCGTAGCCTTAACAGTATGATCTTCATGCCTTCCACCCTGCAGCCTGTATTCACAGTGTGGCTGCGTCGCACGGTCGAGCTCTCGTGGCTCTGAAACTTCGAGATGGTACGGTGGCTCACCGGCGGCCACACCGTACAGAGTGCGTTGGAGTCGATGACGGCGGTCGCGGACCTGGTGAAGTCGAACAAGTCTGGTTTGTCGCCAACGGTTGCCCATCGGCACAGATGACAAGCATTCGTCACAGTAGGAGGAGTGCGCTTGGGTTGAAACGTCGTCCATGCCATGTCACCGGGCGATAGCCCTGTGAGTCGGAACTGGATACATTGAAACCTCCAGAGAGGGCCGGGGCAACTGAGGGCAAGCAGCATCAGAGATCTGGAGCCGTTTCTAGATCACGCTGTCGCATATCAAGTTCTCCGCGTGCCATGGCAACACTCTTCTCACGACACCCTCTTGTCGTCCCCTGCCGACACCCATTTTTGATGACACCCTCTTCTGAGCCCCTACCAACACCACCTTCTGACGACACCCTCTCCTCGTCCCCTGCCGACACCCTTTCTTGTGACACCCTCTTCTGACCCCCCGCCGACACCCATTTTGGTGACACCCTCTTCTGAGCCCCTACCAACACCACCTTCCGACGACACCCTCTCCTCGTCCCCTGCCGACACCCTTTCTCGTGACACCCTCTTCTGACCCCCTGCCGACACCCATTGCTGGCGACACCATTTCGTCCCATGGCAACACCCACTTCTGAAAGAAGCACGCCATATGTCGCGACAAAGAGCAAGTATCAGGCCAAAGCGATTTACAAATCCCTCTTCCGGCGAGCCAACGGGGCATTGACCGAGGAGAACCTGAGACTCAAGCAAATTCTGAGAAAGAATAGCATCTCGTGGTCACCGGTTGCGCAAGCTTACTTCAAGCATCGAGAGCAGCCATGCACCGGATTCGACCGCGCAAGACACATCGCCTCGGCTGCCCACATCTTCCAACGGAGAGAGGCCGTAGCCAGGAGGCTGTTACGTACCGATCCGGATGAGGATATTTCAGGTGGGCTGCCTCATGTCCACGGCCCCAAGCCCAACCGCTACTTCGCGGAACTGAGCCCCAACTTTCGCCGCAGAATAACCAGCATCCGCCTCCGCATCGTAGCTAGCTAGTACGACGACCGGCGCCGCAACCACAAACTGGAACGGGACTGCCACGAAGATCTCAAAAGAGACGGGAACCTCAAGGTCCAAATGAGACCCTAAGAGTCGCCTCTCGTGCGTGGCGGATTCCGGTGCTACACTTGGACTCAGATTGTCGACTTCCTCGCCGCTCTCCGCTCCCCGTATGACCCAGCTTACCGCGACAAGTACAGCTCTCGGCCCAGACTGCTCCCTGCGTTAACAACTTTGCGGATGGACCTCGTCAATGTTTCGAACATGCTGCTACTTTTTTCTGGGTCCGAGCCTCATAATATTGCGTGCCATGAGCTTGGATGTGCGCTCAACGAGTTACAAATTACGGGGATGCCGCTCGGTAATGTCGGCACGAAGGCGTCCGCCGAGCTCAGTTGTTGCAAGAACGGGCCTCAAGTGTCGAGGCCAATAGCTGCGAATGGCTTCAGGCTGCACAAGTGCTGCCTGCAGGCACGACTCTGTTGCCTACAATGAGGAATGTCTATGCCCTCAACGGCACAGGTATAAGAGTAACAGATTCGTGCCAGTATCAGATAGAGAATCAAGTATTCCCTTGCCCACGGCTTTCCTACCTAAGTGTGTGACATCAGTGGCATGCTCAAGGACGAGGAACTCTACCTTGAGGGTCCAGCCTCGTTCATTGCCTACTCGAAGTACCTGCAATCCTTGTCCGGTCACAAGTGGTGGGAGGGCCAGGGAGGCACTGGTCGTCTGGGCATGGAAAGGAAACCCCGTGGGCTTGGACTTTGACGACGACGACGATGTCGATGACCATCTTGCGAACTTCATTGCCAACCACCAGAGACTGGGAGCTAATCCTCCGGCGTCGCAAGAAGACGGCCACCCAACCTCTACCCGGGAAAACACAGAATTGCCCACAACCGGCGATGGTGACCAGCGTCCATGGGCCCAGTTCTCGTGATTTAGAGGATACGAGATGGACGACCTTGATGATGACAGTGACGACGAAGAAGTCGGCCCTGCGACTGGGAGTCGCACCCAGGCTCGTCCTTCTCGAGCACATGATGGCGGATTATGTCGACTAACTATGTACGTGATCACCAAGACACTTGAATGAATTGATGTTCCATGATGGGCGAGAGTGGGGAGCCCTGCGGCAGCCCACACTTGATCCCGGAGACTTCGGTCGTTTTGTCTTCTAGGCGGACGCGGGCTTTTCTCTCCTGCATGAAGGAGTTGACTAGTCTGGCCAGAGCGATCGGCCACCCTTGCCGCAGCATACGGAGCACCAGGCGTCGCCGCAGCGTCGCGTCAAAAGCACCTTTCACGTCCAGTGTTACCATTGAGGCTGTGAGCCTTGTCTCGAGTGCATGCTCAATGTCGTGTGTGAGGCAGGCAAGGAGGTCGGTTGCTGAGCGCTTGGGTAGTGCGCCTGCCTGCTGTGGGCTGAGCACTCGGCGACGAACGGGTGTCCGTGCAACTCTTCTTGCCACCAGCCTCTCAAGGCCTTGGCCAAGACAAGAGAGCAGGGAGATTGGCCTCCAGGAGCGGACCTCTGTCAGGTCCTTCTTGTCGTTCTTTCTTAGCATTACCACGTCGGCCGTCCGGAACGGCAGAGGGTGGTGACCGACTTGGAGGCAGGCTTCGAAGAGGCGTCGGACTGGCTCTTTAATCTCGCTCCAGCAGGCTCTGAGAAGCCTGACCGTGATTCCGTCGATGCCGGGCGATGTGCTCGTCGTCGATATTGTGGCTGCGGCAAGCTCTTCGTGTGTTATATGGGGATCCCAGGGGATGTCATCCTTGCGCGTAAACGGGGCTGTGAGAGGGTCATAGTCCAGATCGTCATCTTCCGAGACTCTCTCGAGGAGAGACTTCCTTAAAGCGCGGGCCTTTTCCATGGTATCCTCGATGACTTTACCGTCGACAGCCAAGGGTGGTGCCTTGGTTGCCGGGCCCAGCTTGTGCCAGTTCACGACCTTGTATAGGTCCCGGTCGGATTCAATGCAGTCGATCCGCCGGCGTCAGTAGTTTTGTTTCTCCTCTCGAACGATCTTGAGGAACGCCCTCCTTTCATCGCAGTCTGTCCAGTTCTCTCCTAGACGTCTTTTCGCGGCGCGGAATGCTCCTAGGGCCTGTTGACATCTCTCGGTCCACCATGGGGCGCTACGGCCGTTCTTTTTCGCGTGGTGCCCGACCGTCTCGAGTGCTAGAGTTAGCAGGTCAGTGAGTTGCATCGTGATAGAGTCCAGCTCGCTGGCAATAGGGTCTTTAGACGGTTTGCGCAGCATGTCAGCGCCGGCTGCAACTACGCACTTGAAGCTGGCGAGCTTTTCGTCTGGGATGGATAACCTGTGTTGGGTGGCCGGACTGATCCGCCTCGGCGGAACCGTTATGAGGATGCCCTCGTGGTCCGCCCCTGGGTGTAGAGAGTCATCGATCTCGGATGTTGCGAAAGGAACATTTGAGAAGGAGAGGTCGAGTACATGGCCGGCTGAGTGGGTGGCCACGCCGGCCTCTCCGGTGTACGCGAGGGCGTGAGTTGCTGCCCATCTCGCAATATCATCGCCAGCATTCATGTTGCAGGTGACGTTTGGTTCCCACAGGGTATGCCAAGCGTTGAAGTCTCCCGCGATGATGCAGTTGGCTGGGGGTTTGAAGTCGAGCAGAAGCTGTGTCGTACGGCTCACTGGCTGGGCTGGCGCTCGGTAGACATTGATCAGATTATACCCGTTCACAGTTGTCCAGAGTAGATCCCTGCAATCCCATGGCCGCCGCTGCTGGGCCTCAAGGTGTTTTCCCTTCCGGATGTATGTTGCAACCCTGGGCCGCGTGCTGCAGTCCTTCCAGTGGTCGACTGGGATGTAGGTGTCATATCCCGGGTGTGTGTTTAGTTTCTGCGTTCCATCGAGGCTGACCCATGGCTCCTGTACAAGGATGATGTCTATCTGCCTAGCCCAGCATAGCTGCAGGAAGGCAGTATGTGCAGGTGGAATCTTGCCCACATTCCCTTGCGCAATTCGCAAGGGGTTCCTTTGCGAATCGCGGTAGTGACGTCTACTCCGACGACTCGAGGTCATTGTCCAGGAATGCGTAGCGGTTCGTGTAGTTGTAGTTGTTCGTCGACGTAGATCGACATAGGCGCCGGCTGCGCTGCGCTTGGGTCTTCGTTGGAGTCTCGGCCATTTCCTTCGACGTCTCCTGGGCGTCCTCACTGGGAGTGCCTTCCGTAGGGTCGGTGTCCATCGCTGCTTCAGGATCGCTTAACGGGGAGCTGGGGACATTGGACGAGCCTGAGTCCTGTGGTAGCGTTGGTCTCGCTTCCTTGTCGCTGGTCTTGTGTTTCGCGTCATACAGCTTCTGACCGGCTCTGCGAATGGCGGTCAGTTCCTTCTTTGTGGGGATCTTGAGCTTGCCGTTCTTCCGGGTGGGCTTTGCCGGGCAGTTGTCGTGGCCGGCCGGGGCGGGGCCGTGGCAGTCTGTACGCTTGCCGACTCCGATACTAGAATGTATGTTCGTTTTATGTTTGAATAGTTTCGCTTATCTAGGGTGCTAGTCTGGACCGATATCGCTGAGGCCATGCCATCCACAAAGATCCATGAACTCCAGAGACTGAAATATGTTGCTATCTTTACTCGGTTCGTCGGTTTCCGTAGCGCTCGGCTGGCCGTTGGGACCATGCGTACTAGTGGTGGTGGTCGACTCGCAATTGTGTCCAAGCACATGACGGGCTATGGTCTGGATCTCCACCACATTACTTGCTGCTCTCGGCCACACCTCGCCCAGTTCCCTGAGGCATCCAATGATCATCCGGGCTTGGTCTCTAGCGACCGCTAATTCTTTATCCTTCAGAAGGAAATGGCAGGCTGACAGCAGCGCTAGACCTATCGGGCTGACCATACAGGTAGTGAAAGGGCTGTGATGAAACTGGGGAACCGGTAGTGCAAGCAGACGGATCTGTGCCTCAACAGATCGAAGCACCCTCACCGTATGGACATTGATGAGTTCCGGTTCAGGAGCATCGGGAGGTGGCTCTCGGGCACAGCTTGAGATGCATTCCAAGGGGTTGAACTTGAAGTCTGAAAATGGTCTGTGAAACCCGACAAACGCTCTAATGGTAAGAGGGTGAGCATTGCTGGCCTTTCTCCTCGCTGAGCCGTGTCGCAAGAACTTACACGTGAACTATCATTTGCGCTTGGAACATGAGCTCATCGACCTCTCCAGCCTTATTCATGACTTGCTTGCGACGTTTGGGTAGCATGAGTAACCATCCATTAATGATTGAGTCGGCGGTCTGAATTATATGGGCTGTGTCTTCTTTGGCTGCGGTCTCCGACATCGTACTCGCAGCCAATGCGGCGCACCGTACGGCACCGATGAGGTAGGCAAAGGATGAGAATGGCGCATCGTCGGGGGCAAGGTCACGGCTGTCGAACTCTTGCAAGGTTCGAGGCTCGGGTATTTCCTGTAGGCAGATGTCAGTGAAACGTAGACATGCACTGTCTGAATAGCCGGCTATTCCGCAATGGAGGGCTTCCTGCAGCACGTACCCCTAGCTCATACTGCAACTCCTCACAAGGCAGGTCCACAGTAGCCTCAATGTCAAACACCGTAAAGGACATAGCCCCAAGAGTTCCTGCAAAATACGCTTCCACAATATACAACGTCCACCAAGTCCGTCTCCAGCACTCGGTCAAGACAGGGTTCTGAGCCCCGTAAGTCGTTGCGAATTCCCTTCGAAACATCTGCAGATAGAGGGCAGTCTCCACTGCAGTGTCAATTTCCCGTTTGGCATCGTCTGGGTAGCCGTACCAGAATAAAGCCACGGAATACAGGATTCGACACTGTACTATGAACCCATTCGCTGGCGGTGCCTGAGAGAGTAACGTGTCAACATCATCTTTGAGATGAACTGACCATTCTCGGTAGGCGTAGATATGTCCGATGAAACGCAGGAGAGCAACGAGAGGTTTAAGACTTAGTTGCTGGCTGGAATCTTGAAAGAGTTCCATCAGATGCCATTGGGGCAAAACGAACGGGTGAAACTTATGGAAGTTGCGGTAGTACGAGTTGATTAGGGGATCATCCTCAACCCGGCTACCTAGTTGGACCTCTGGGACTGCTAGCCATGCAGGGACTGAAGTCACATTGGCCACGCGATATCCAATGAAGAGGCCACTATTGACATCATCAACCAGTCTGGGCGGCGTGACCCGTTCGAATGTGTCCCAACATGGTGATTGCGGACTGGAACGGTTGGCTGGTGTAACATTCTCCTCTGCCGCAGCGAGTCGCTTTCGACGCTCTACTAGAGCCGCGCGATCAAGCCCGCCTCGGCGGGATTGAACGTACTGACACTGTTTGGCGGCGTTTGTGCATCGGGTGCAATCGGGTCGGTTTCCGTCGCATTTCAAATGACGAGAGCGACAGGGAAGGCAGGCAAGAGATGACCTTGTGGCCTTTGCATTCTGCAAGGTCGATGCGGAGAAATCGCTGGGACTCATAGGGACGGGTAATCGATTTACGGGGATGGACGGTGTGAATGTTACTTTCCTTGCGAACCGAGATGTGAGAAAGGTCACGAGCATGTGTGCGCGGGCTCGCGATGCGGGAATTCGGGGACCCGTCTGCAGCAGCATGGTGCGGGTATTGCATACGAGAAATACGACGGATATCCGTTGGAATCCCGGAGCCCCACTGTACCAGGACGGGCCGAGCATGGCCCTAGCCGTTGAGTACATGGGAGCTCATGCGGAAAATGTGATAAAGGCAGGTGTAGACTTGCCTAACCAGCAGAATCATCAGTCATTCAACAACTATCACAATTGCGATTGCGAGGAAGCTCATCTCATCTTACATTTTTTTCATTTTGGCCACAGCAGCCTCGACGCAATGCCAGTCAGCAAAATTGTCATCGTTGGCGCCGGCTTTGCGGGTGTTTGGAGCGCCCTCTCAGCTAAGCGCCTCCTAAACGTTAAGAATGCGACGGATATAGAGGTCATTGTAATTTCCCCTGAGCCAACCCTGGTCATTCGCCCACGTCTATACGAAGCCAATGCATCAAAGATGAGCCACCCTCTTGGCGATCTCTTTCACTCGGCGGGGATCAAGTTCGTCCAGGGATCCGTACAGAATATCTATACCGAGGCACATACCGTCCAAATTCGTTCTGCTTCTGGAGCCCAATCGACGGTCAGCTACGATCGCCTCATCCTTGCGGCCGGAAGCTCTGTCTTGCGGCCTCAAAGTGTCACGGGCATTGAGCAATATGCTTTCGACATTGACACCCTCGACTCCGCCGTCAAACTGGAGACTCAACTCGACCGCCTTGCCACGCTCCCTGCAAGCCCTGCTCGGAATACTGTCGTTGTTTGTGGAGCCGGATTCACTGGCATCGAGCTCTCAACCGAGCTGCCGAAGCGTCTCGCCCACATCAACAATGTTCGCATCATCTTAGTTGACAGCGCCGAGGAGCTGGGTTCGACTCTCGGTCCTGGCCCTCGTCCCATCATCACTAAAGCCATGAAAAGCCTTGGCATAGAAGTCAAACTCGGATCTGCCATTACCAAAGTCGACTGCGAAGGGCTAACTCTGGCATCTGGCGAGCGCATCGAATCTAAAACTGTTGTCTGGACTGCGGGGATGAGAGCAAGCCCCCTGACGACCCAGATTCCTGGACGCAGGGACAGCCTCTCCAGGCTCTATGTTGATCAGCATCTTCGAGTTCCATCAACCGAGCACATCTTCGCCACTGGCGATTCTGCATGCGCCCGTGCCGATTCTGAAGGTCACTACACTTTGATGTCTTGCCAGCACGCCCTCCGGCTTGGCCGCGTGTCTGGCCACAACGCCGCAGCGGACCTTGTTGGTGATTCAATGGTTGAGTACTCGCAAGACATGTATAATTGTTGCCTCGACCTCGGTGGCTGGGGTACAGTGGTGAATGGGGGTTGGGCAAGGGAGCCGAAGCTCACGGGGTATCTGGCGAAGGAGATGAAGCGCTACATCAACCAGGTGCTGATCTACCCTCCCGAAAACGCCGAAAGGGCCCTTGCCGCCGCTAAGCCTATTCGTTCCGAGTCGGATATATTCCAGAAGCAGATGTTGCAGGCTATTGGAGTGTGCTGGAAGGTACAGTCTGCTCTCCTGCCATGGTAAGAGCCGGTTGGTGAAGAAAGAACTAATCTCACCGCGGAGACCATATGCTATGTATAGTTGCCTCTGTTCTAATAATTATAGTATAGTAATAGTTGTTTTAATAGACGTGTCATTTTCCTGGCGGGCGATGGATTACTGCCTACGAAGGCTTGCTGGTATTTGCTCCGACATGATAGGTAGATGTAGTTCTACATCTATCTACATCTACATTTCATCTACTTCGGTAGATGGATCCCCCAGCCTGCTCAGAGACGAGCTTAATGCCGTCGTCCGCACACTCGAGCGCAGCTAGAAAGTACAGCTTCGTCGTCGACATCTTCTTTCCAAGGCGAACACTAGCATTGTCTTTGTAATTTTCGGTTTACCATTCCACAAAGCCTTCTGAAGGTGCAGGTTAGCAGCTATGAATAGAGCCAGGGGCGACGGAATGAGACCTACGGGACTACGGAATGATACAACCGCAAACCAAGCAGTTCACGTTTTCGGTCCAGGTATGATCGCCGCCTGACACATTCGACCTCATATCAAGGATTTCCCATACTGTTGGGACACTCTCCAGATTCAGTCTTGCTTGGAAAAGGCCGTCGTAGGCATGGCGCGTTTCCTTGGACGATCTTGTACTAACCAGCGCTGGGTCCGATTCATTCTCCGCGGATACCTGGAGTACTGTACCTGGATGTGGAGACCCCGTAGAACCGGGCATGTGCCCATGGATCTGTTCCACCGGGGCTGGATTATAGATGTCGCTTCCCTGGACGACTGCAAGAGGGTGTCGTGGGAAGAGGGTGTCGTGGGAAGAGGGTGTCGTGGGAAGAGGGTGTCGTGGGAAGAGGGTGTCGTGGGAAGAGGGTGTCGTGGGAAGAGGGTGTCGTGGGAAGAGGGTGTCGTGGGAAGAGGGTGTCGTGGGAAGAGGGTGTCGTGGGAAGAGGGTGTCGTGGGAAGAGGGTGTCGTGGGAAGAGGGTGTCGTGGGAAGGTGTCGTGGGAAGAGGGTGTTGCCAGGGTCCGAGAAGGTGGTGTCGCCAGGGGACAAAAGAGGGTGTTGTCAAAGATGGTGTCGCCAAGGGACGAAAAGACGGTGTCATCACAAGGCGGTGTCGTCAGCAGCCTGGAGGCGAGTGTTGCTCGACAGTTGTGTCTGCAGGGAATGAGAAGAGGGTGTTGTCAGGGGTAGCCAAATTGGGTGTTGTCAGGGCCTCACAGGAGGGCGTCGTCATCAAAAGTGGTTCTCGGCAGGGGACGATAAGAGGGTGTTGGCAGATGGTCGTGTAATGCACCGTGGCGCGAGGACACCTTACCATGTGACAAAATGATCCAGGAATGGCTCCGGCTCTCTCTGTTGACCTTGCAGGACATGTGGTGTGAAGCATGCATGCTTGCAGGACGCGTGGTGTGAAGCACGAAGTCTTGCAGGATGTGTGGTGTGCAGCCAAATCGGCTTCCAGGACGAGTGGTGTGAAGCATGCAGGATTGCAGAACGCGTGGTGTGAAGCTCGCAGGACCAGTTGTGTGAAGCATGCAGGCGTGCAGGACGTGTGGTGTGAAGCAAAATCGGCTTCTAGGACATGTGGTGTGAAGTAAAGTCGGCTTGCAGATATGTGGTGTGAAGCTCTCAGGATGTGTGGTGTGAAGCATAAAGGCTTGCAAGAAGCGTGGTGTACAGCTTGCAGGACTTGTGGTGTGAACCGAAATCGGCTTCCAGGACGTGTGGTGTGAAGCTCGCAGCATGAGTGGTGTGAAGCAAGTCGGCTTCCAGGACTTATGGTGTACAGCTTGCAGGACGAGTGGTGTGAAGCGTGTAGCTTGCAGGATGTGTGGTGTGAAACAAAATCGGCTTTCAGGAGGAGTGGTGTGAAGCTCGCAGGATGAGTCGTGAGAAGCATGAAGGCTTGCAGGACCTGGGGTGTGAGGCTCGCAAGACGCGTGGTGCAAAGTTGCCCCGGCTGCTCACTGGCCTTTCCAACTCATGCCCATATCGCAGCTTCGTGATGAGGGATCCCCGCGTCCAGGTTCTGGCGAAACTGCCGGTTCTCCACGCCATCGCACTTGACACCCAGCCCATGCTTGCCTGCAAGAGTCAATCCGTAATTTGGCCGTCAATCCTCTACTCTACCCTAGCGTTGAAGCCGCTGCAATGTGTGGAGGAGCCGAGGACTTTGCTGGCTATCACGAAAGGCTCAACCACGTTGATGCACGGCTATCGTGCTGGTGCGGCCGACGAAAAGAACCAAAGCATCTCTTCTACTGCCGGAAGGTACCACCGCGACATCGGATGAGGCTGGCACCCTCATCGAGCGCGCCAGTCAACCAAGCAATAGGCAGAGATTTCGACCAGTTCGTCAAGATGGCAAAGGCAAGTTCGTTCTTCGGAACGATCTGCCCGCGCCACTAGGCGGCTGCACTCCTTTCTCTCCTTCTCTTTTCCTTTGTACTCATCATCTGTCTCGACTCGGCCAGGCGGAGGGTGCGGCAACACCCTTTGTCCCGCCCAGGTCTACGGAGCTGCATTGCAGCTCCTCCTCTTGTTTGATCGTGGCCCGTGAGGCATGTTGAAACAACGACGCCGTCGTACTTGGACGTCCCGCTGACGGGCAACAAGTTGCAGAGCAAAGGAGCGCCTTTGAGCCGATGAAATGCTGAATGGTCGATTGTTTACGTTCAGTTGCAGGGGCAGATGACGCGCGGGTTGGCGCTCATTTCGTTTCGCGTTGTGTGGGCCGCCCCACTCGTCTGTATCGATAAGCAGATAGGAGACTTCCTGTGCCCCGTCTCGGGGACCTGAGCGACCTGAAGGTCGCTGGACGCAAAATACAATAATAATAATAATAATAATGCTTCCCATAGTATGGCATATCGCTTATGCTCTCATCTCCGGAATCTCAACTCAGCATTGTTGCCTCAAAGTCCGTACGGAGCCGAACAAGGCGCACACATTTAAGTATGCGGTGTTGCGGAAGTGCTGCTCGGGATTTGTCCATGGGTGGCTTGGTGACAGCAGCCGCTGGCCTGTGATCAAGGTGAGAATTTTGGCAAGGCAGGCATGCCCAGCCCATAATTGCGGATAGGTTGGCCACTCGTGTCACCGTCCTCATGAGCATTGGGAGTCCAATTTGGCATCCGGCCGTATTCCTTAGGTAGTCGGTGTATCAATCCCAATCCCAATAGCTACCGACAAATGTGCATTGCTCTCCTCGCTGCAGTGCGCCTGTCTATGAGACTGCCTGACCACTTCCCACCGCACCTTCTCCGCCGCCGTAAGCCTCCCGGGAAAGAACTCAGGAAGAATGGCTCGGCCCACGTGCTCATAGTTGCTCTCGAGGTCTAGTAGGGTATCCATCACCTTTGCATGTCCAACAACTTGGACGAAATCGAGGGGGATGCCGTAATTCTCGGGCTTGCGCGGATGTCCAGCGACATGGGCATTCTGCACAATTCCGACGGCTCCTACGGCAAGCAGAAACCAGCTATTTTCTTTGAGGCCTGCAGCTGTTATGAGAAGCATGATCCAGAGCAGGAATAGGGCCAAAAGCGCAAATCGCGTGAACTTATTCGTGGCGACTTCAATGTTGCTCTGACCTGAAGCTAGGTCCTCCAGGTTTAACCCTCGTCCGTTGCCGAGTATAACGATGGCATGCTGTGCGCCATTGCCTCGTGTCATAACATATGTCTTCGTAGAGTCCTTTCTGCAAGCCCACTTTTCGGCCTTCCACTGTGGCAGCAGACCGGTGGCGATGGATAACAAATTGCCGAAGAAGGTTATCGCAAAGACGCCCCAGTCCCCAAAGAATGCCAGAGGAATGACAGAAATACCAAGTTGTAGGATCATTGTGAAAATGCCAATCCAGTATATCCAGTCGAGCTTCACTGTACCGGCCAATACAGTTTTACTAGGTTCGTATATCGCTATTACGAGACTTGTGTGGCGCGGGTGCTTCGCATCCGGGTTTCGACGTTTCAATTCCTTCCACTTCTCGCAGCGCTGATGGTGCGGGCCCGCAGCGGCTTAGCGTTGACGAGACGGCAAAACATTTCGAAGCAGGGGATTCTTCGAACCCTGCCAATTCGGCTACCCTTTTGTCGCTCCTCGTAGATGCGTTTGGTCGCGCTTCGACATACGTCTACCGCCTATTGTAACCTACTGCGCCGTGTCACAGGCACGCATCAACCACATCACAGGGTGCATTGCGCAGCGAAATGTCCAGTACCAACCCCAGAGTGGGCATCGGCAGGGGCAAGCCAGTGCCGAGCGCGCGAGCAACGACAGGCAAGGTTACCGTGAGATAGCTTGGCCTGATGCTGCTACGGAGTATTGCTGATATTCTGTGTTCCTCCAGAAGCGGAAACAACAAATAAAGAAGGCTCCTCCCCTTGGCTCGCCGCGTGAATTCCCGTGCCGTCCATGCGTGACTCGAGCGACAAAAGCTCCCGGCCACGAGTGCGCGTCACAGATCAGTAAGGAGGCAATCCCTCCAAAGCAAATCGCTGTGCTAATGCGCATACGTAGACACTGGTGCAGCGTGTTGGGACTGCGCGAGGAACGGCCATACTTGTAAACCAGTGAGTGTTTCTGCCACTGGATGAGATGTGCTGAGCTGTGGCTGAATAGCATTTGCAGGTTCCGCAAGGTGCCGTTGCCGCAGTACGCACCTTCTGGCGGTTGAATCGCGAGATCAGGGAGGCCAGCAGCGACCCAGATGACGCCTGGCGGGCAGCCGCGCAGCGCGCAGCGCAAGAATTACGGGCCTACAGCGCCGCACCACAGGTCCCAGCGCTACCTCCTGCACTCGCTGCGCCATCCTACGGTGACGGTGTAGAAAGGACCTACAAAGAGCGGAAGATCCTCGCGCTGGAGACGATTGCGGAGGCTGCTCGGCTCTGGATCGTGAGTTCATTGTCAAGGTCGCTATGATAATTGTCCCACGCCGGCCACTGACTCGTATTTGTAGCAGCTTCAGCGGGATGAAAGTGAGGATGAAAGCGTCGCTGACGGAGGTGAAGAGAGTGAAGGTCGCTGATTCTCGGTTTGCTTGCCTGAGCCGGACCAGTGTAGGCTAGAGATAACCGCAGCGGGTTCGCTGCTCTTTCGCTCTTCGAATTGCAAATGCCTGGTGTTGCCAAAATTCCCGTAATTCCCAAGCTGAGGTACAATGCTCGAGGTACTGTGGGGTTTGTCTCGGACCCCTGTTACCCAAAATTGTACGTTTCTGAGTTTTGCGCCAGTGACCTCTATAGGCTGCCGTAGCCGCGGAGCAGTATTTGACTCAGCATGTTCTACCGACCGCCAGTGACGGCGGAACGAGGAAAAAGACGAATATCTTAAAAACTTCTATTGCTAGTTATCCCAATCAGAAAGGAGTGTGGTGTTGTGGACCAGTTCGCAAGATGAGCTTGGCTGCAAATGCGGGGTCCATGGTGGGACCGCGGGGTAGCCTGACGCCGACGGGGCGTCGGGTCGTGAAGCGGAAAATCGACGATTCGGGGAATGAATCGAGTCGGCACGGCCGGTATGCGACGCGAACGACTGCCAAAGCGACGCCGGCGAAGGTGAACGATTGCGCGACCGATGCGAGGAATGGATCCAGCGACAGCGGCGAGGACCTGGCGGCGCTCCAGCACGTTTCGGAGCTTCTGGGCGATTGCCGGGCTGAGTTCGCGGGGTTCAAGCAGATGATCCGCGGTCAGAGCGAGCTGATCCGCACCCAGCAAGAGACTATCCAAGACTTGAAGGAGGCGGCCGAGGAGCAGAGAAGCTTGATCAGGGATCTGAAAGTCGCGTTGGAGGACACGAAACAGCATATGGGCCTGGAGCTGAAGCGACTGAGCGACAAACTGGAAGCCATCACGGCGCGCCCTTCCGTTACCCCGCCGCGATCTTTCGCTGAGGTGGCGGGGTCGCAACGGCCGTCGCAACCCACAACCGTGACGCCTAGCAAGACGGCAGCCGCCCCTCTCGCCGGTTCGCTCTATTGCACGATCGACACGTCGCGAGTGGAAGAAGCGAACAGAGATCGTGTGCAGGTGGGAGAAGTCCGGCAAGCCATTGAAGTAGAGATGAGGGCCAAGGACGGCCGGGCAGCTTGGCGGTGCGCGGCGGTCGTGAGGGACGCCCGGGCCGCGGAGCGCATCAAGGTAATCTGCAGAGACGAAAACGAATTAGAGCAGGTGAAACAGGCTGCGCAGAAGGCAGCCGTCGTCGGCGCGCGAGTCATGCGTGACCAGCTCTACCCAGTGAAAGTGGACAATGCGAACAGGAGCCGGGTGCTGGATGCAGAAGGGAATGTGCTGCCGGGAGCGGCCGAAGCTCTCGGGGCGGAAAACAATGTCAACATCGCCAAGGTGTCTTGGCTGAGCAACAAAGAATCGGGAAAAGCCTATGGCTCGATGGTAGTCTACGTCACCAAGGAGAGCGACGCGCGACGGCTCGTTGACGGCCATTATTTCGACCTAGCCGGCGAGTCGGCGACCACGAACGTGTTTGAGCGACGCACCGGACCGGTGCAGTGCTACAACTGCCAGGCAATTGGACACAAATCGTTCCAATGTAAGAACGCGCAAGTCTGCGGGAGGTGTGCAATGCCGGGACATCAGCGTAAGGAGTGCCGGGCGGTGGAGCCGAGATGCGTACCGTGTGGTGGACCGCACGAGTCGCTTGGCCGAAACTGTCGTATGCGGAACACACGCAGCGATGAGTAAGACCTTGAGCATCTTACAACTTAATGTGGGAAAGCGAGAACCGGTTCAGCAAAGCTTGATGAATGACGATACACTCAAGGACTACGGAGTGCTGGCGGTCTCCGAGCCGTATGCAAGGCTGGCGGACAACAAGGTTGTTACGAGCCCGATGTGGCACAACAACTGGACGAAGATGATACCCACAAAGAGGCACAATGCGCTCTGGCCGATCCGAAGCATGCTTTGGGTGCGGAGCGACATCGAGGCAGAACAGCTGCCGGTTGCATCAGCGGACCTCACGGCAGCGGTGCTTCGGCTGCCGGAGAGAGACGTCTTGGTCGTATCGGTGTATGTGCAAGGAAAAGACGCGGAGATGCTGGTGTCTGCCATGGAAATGTTGCATGGCCTCATTCGATCATTCCGCGACGGCACAGGCAGACGCACAGATGTGGTGCTGGTAGGGGACTTTAATCGACATGACCTACTTTGGACGGGGGACGATGTTTCGGTCATGAGGCAGGGCGAAGCCGAACCCATTGTCGACCTGATGAACGAGCATGGCCTCTGCAGCCTTCTCCCGAGGGGCACAAGAACATGGCAGGGACAGGACAAGGAAAGCACCATCGACCTAGTGTTGACGACGTCGGAGCTGGCGGACGAAATGGTGGCATGTGTCCCGCACCCGACGGACCACGGGTCGGACCATCGGGCGATCCGGACAACCTTCGACGTGGCGCTACCCGAGCGAGTGGCGACACCAAGGCTCTTGTTCAAGAACGCTCCTTGGAACCTCATAAGAGCAAGAGTGGATGAGGGTCTCCAACCGCTCCCCAAGGCGGTGGATGTGCAGACACAAGCGGACCAGCTCATGCGTGTTGTGTCAGAGGCGATCCACGATCTTACGCCCCAAGCACAGCCATCGCCGTATGCCAAACGCTGGTGGAGTGGAGATTTGACACGACTGCGCCGGGCGCATACGTTCTGGCGGAATCAAGCCAGGGCGCAACGGCGGGCGAGCCTGCCGTGCTCGGATTTGGAACGACGAGCGAAGGAGGCAGCAAAGGAATATCACGACGCCATACGTAAACAGAGGAGGGCACACTGGGACGACTTCCTTGCCGAGGATGCCAACATCTGGAAGGCCGCTAGGTATCTGGAGCCTGGAAAGGACGCCATGACCGACAGGGTGCCGCCACTGAAGAAGGCGGATGGAACAAGGACCAGAAATAGGCCGGAACAAGCAGAACAGCTACTCGACACGTTCTTTCCCCCATTGCCAGCGAGAATTGAAGAGGAAGGATTGCGCCCACAACGGAGAGCAGTAGCCATGCCGGCTTTGACTCTGGAAGAGGTCGAGGTCAAAGTTATGGCAGCGAAGCCGTGGAAAGCAGCCGGAACTGATGGCCTCCCGGCGATGGTGTGGAGGCAGCTCTGGCCCGTAGTGAAGCACCGTGTTCTGGCGCTCTTCCGGGCGTCGCTCCGAGAGGGCGTGGTGCCTCATCAGTGGCGGACGGCAAAGATTATCCCGCTAAAGAAGCCGGAAAAAGGAGACTACACCGAGGCGAAGGCGTGGCGACCGATATCACTTCTGTCGACACTGGGTAAAATCCTGGAAGCGGTCATCGCAGAGCGCATATCATACATGGTGGAGGCCTACGGGCTCTTGCCTGCGAACCACTTCGGTGCGCGGAAGCGACGGTCGGCCGAGCAAGCCCTCCTCCTCTTGCAGGAACAGATCTACAAGGCATGGAGAGCCCGAAAAGTACTAAGCTTGGTCAGTTTCGATGTCAAAGGCGCGTATAACGGAGTGTGCAAGGAACGACTGCTCCAGAGGATGAGGGCTAGAGGGCTGCCAGACAAGCTGGTGAGATGGGTCGACGCATTCTGCTCCTCGCGAACGGCGTCGATCGTCGTGAATGGGTACACGTCGGCAGTGCGAGAGTTGCCCCAAGCGGGCCTGCCGCAGGGGTCGCCACTGTCGCCGGTCCTGTTTCTCTTCTTCAACGCGGACCTGGTACAGCGAAGAATCAAGGCGGCAGGAGGATCAATCGCATTTATCGACGACTACTCGGCCTGGGTGACCGGTCCGACCGCAGAGGCAAACGGGGCGGGCATCCAGGCAATTATTGACGATGCGATCGATTGGGAGAAGCGCAGCGGCGCAACGTTCGAGGCCGACAAGACTACGGTGATCCACTTTACACGCGCTCCCGCGCGGAAAAGCGACATACCGTTCTGGATCAATGGCACGAAAGTCAAGCCCAAGGCCAGCGCAAAGATCTTGGGCTTGATCATGGACGACGGTCTGCGGTACCAAAAGCACATGGCCAGAGCTGCCGAGAAGGGGCTGACCGCCGCCATGAGCCTGAAGAGGCTAAAGATGCTCTCACCAAAGGTAGCAAGGCAGCTGTTCATGGCGACGGTCGCTCCGGCTATGGACTATGCTTCTACTGTCTGGATGCACGCTCGTAGGGCGAAGGAAACGGGCTGGCTGAACAAAGCGCAGCGGATCGGTGCGCAGGCGGTCATCGGAGCGTTCCGGACCGTGGCCACCGCTGTGGCCGAGGCGGAGGCCAGCATTCCGACTATAGAGGAACGACACAGGCAGGCCGCGACGAGGCTCTGCGTGGACCTGCGGACCCTTCCGCAGACGCATCCGCTGGCAGCGCTGAGGAACAAGGCGAGCAGGCGATACCTCTCGCCAATGCAAGGCATCGCCTCAGTCGTGGCCAAGGCTTCCACGGAGCGAATGGAAGTCATTGGCGCGTTCGCTTTGCGACCATGGGCGAAACGTATCCCTGTATCGGCGGAGATGGACCTGGCAGGGACGGTCCAACCACCAAATCCACAAGGAATCATTATAACAACAGCAAGCTCGCAGAAGGACGGCAGAGTGGGTATGGGAGGCGTGGTCTGCGATACAACGCATGGTGACACGGGCCGCATCCTCGGCACCTACTCTGTTGCTCTCGGACCTGACAGTGAACAAAACCCATACACGGCGGAACTCGCAGCGATAGAAGCAGCACTGAGAAACGTACCACCTGGCCTTGTCTCTCGAGACGTGACGGTCGTCACGAGCAACCGCTCAGCGGCGATTGCGATCAGGCGGCCACGGCAACAATCCGGACAATGCACTATTCGTCAGATATACGATCGTGCAAAACACCTTCAGAAGAATGGCTGTTGTGTCAGGCTTATGTGGCTGCCGGCAAAGGATGAACGATGTACGTTCAGACCACTGGCCAAAGCGGCAGCGCAGCGAGCCACTGAGCAGGAGTGTGTCGTGGAAACGCCACCGTACCAAGCGAGCTCCACAACGCTCCGGCTTGCACTCGCCCGTGAACGACCGCGCGAACAGCTGCCAGATAGCGTTGGAAAGTATTTGAAGCGCATCGACAAGGCGCTACCGGGCAGACATACCCGTGCGTTATACGAGGCGCTGAAAAGGAGAGAATCAGACGTCCTCGCTCAGCTTCGGACGGGGATGATGCGGCTGAACAGTTATCTTCGCAAGATAGGTGCAGCGGAATCGGACATGTGCGACTGTGGACAAGCACCAGAGACGACAGAGCATTTTCTGTTCCGGTGCAAGAAGTGGTCAGGACAACGGGAAATTCTCTTTACATGCTCACGAACAAAGATTGGCAACCTTTCTTTCTTTCTGGGAGGCAAAGCTACGTCGGATGACGACAAGTGGGAACCGGACATGCGGGCTGTGCGTGCGACGATCAGATTTGCGATTGCGACGACAAGGCTGGCAACAAGTCGTGCCACTCAGGACGTTCATCTTTAACATGCGACTATACTAACAAAACAGCCTCGACATTGGCAGACCGCGCTTCAGTTGCTGAGAATAGGATGCTGAACACTTGAAGAACTTGGCCTTCAAGCAGGCCTGTCATGAGATCAAGGACGACGAGGTTCGCTTAAAAATGTTGCGACGATGTATACGTGGGGCTTGGGGTGTCACGTACGAAACGAACCAGATTGTTAATTAGGTAGCGTCAAGGCCCTATAGGGACTTCCCTCCGGGCGTAATAAATCCATGCCATGCCGTAGCCGCGTGCAGCGAAGGATCAAGGCGGCTGGCGGCTCAATCGCATTTATTGACGACTACTCGGCTTGGGTCACCGGCCCAACCGCGGAGGCGAACCGGGGTGGTATCCAATCAATAATTGACGAAGCACTCGAGTGGGAGGCCCGTAGTGGCGCGACGTTTGAGGTGGACAAGACGGCGGTCATCCACTTCACACGCGCCGCCGCACGGAGCAGTGACGCGGCATTCTACATTAGGGGCCAAGAAATTAAACCTCAGACGCACGCAAAGATCCTGGGACTGGTCATGGATACCGGGCTTCGATATCAGGAGCATATGGCTAAGGCAGCGGAAAGGGGACTCACGGCCGCCATGGGCCTGAAGAGGCTGAAGATGCTCTCGCCGAGGGCAGCGAGGCAGCTGTTCACGGCGGTGGTCGCCCCGGCGATGGATTACGCTTCCAACGTCTGGATGCACGCACGCCGGGCGAAAGAAACTGGCTGGCTGAACAAAGCGCAGCGCATCGGTGCGCAGGCCATCATCGGAGCGTTCCGGACCGTGGCGACCGCTGTGGCCGAGGCGGAAGCTAGCATTCAGACAATAGAGGAACGACACAGGCAGGCGGCGACGAGGCTTTGCGTTAACCTGCGGACCCTCCCGCAGACGCATCCGCTCGCAGCATTGAGGAACAAAGCAAGCAGGCGGTACCTCTCACCAATGCAGGGTATTGCCTCGATGGTGGCGAGGGCTTCCACAGAACGAATGGAGATCATTCACGAATATGCCTTACGACCTTGGACGAAACGCATCCCGGTGTTGGGTGAGGACCAGCTCAAAGCGGAACCGGTCCAGGCACCAAATGACATACATGGTATCATTATAGCCACAGCTAGCTCGCAGAAGAACGGTAGAGTAGGTATGGGATTTGTCCGCTGCGACATAGCGAATGGCACCGCAAGCGACGTTCTCGCCACCACGTCCCTGGCTGTCGGACCTAGGAGCGAACAAAATCCATACACAGCGGAACTAGCGGCGATAGAGAAGGCGCTAAGATCCATACCACCAGACCTGCCTTCTCGAGACGTGACGATCGTGACGAGCAACCGATCAGCGGTAGCGGCGATCAGGCGGCCGCGACAGCAATCCGGACAGTGCAGCATCCGTCAGATATACGACAGGACGAAGCAGCTGCAGAAGAGCGGATGCGCTGTTAGGCTCCTGTGGGTGTCGGCTAAGGAAGACAAAGGTGGGCTGAGGCCACTGGCCAAAGCCGCGGCGCGGCGCGCCACGGAGCGGGAATCTGTCGTGGAATCACCGCCATACCAGGCGCGGTCAACAACGCTTCGGCTGGCGCGCGCCCAGAGACGACGGCGCGAACACCTTCCGGATAGTGTCGGAAAGTACTCGAAACGTATTGATAAGGCGCTGCCGGGCAGCCATACTCGGGCACTGTACGACTCGCTCAATAGGAAAGAATCGGATGTGCTTGCCCAACTTCGAACGGGAATGGTGCGATTGAACAGCTATCTTCTCAAAATCGGTGCAGCGGAGTCTGACCTGTGCGACTGTGGACAAGCAACAGAGACAGCAGAACATTTTCTATTTCGGTGCAAGAAATGGACAGAACAGCGGGAAATTCTTTTCACGTGTTCACGAACAAAGATTGGCAGCCTTTCTTTCTTCCTAGGTGGAAAAGCTGCGTCGGATGACGACAAATGGGAGCCGGACCTGCGCGCCGTACGGGCAACGATCAGGTTTGCAATTGCGACGAAAAGGCTTGGGAACAGCGGGACCACGCAGGGCGCCAATCATTAACATGCGATTCTAACCCGCGACTTTAACATGCGACTATACTAACAAAACAGCCTCGACATTGGCAGACCGCGCTTCAGTTGCTGAGAATAGGATGCTGAACACTTGGAGAACCTGGCCTTCAAGCAGGCCTGTCATGGGATCAAGCGACGAGGTTGGCTTACAAGCGTGCGACGATTTTATCTGTGGGGCTTGGGGTGTCATGTACGAAATGAAACAGATTGTCAATTAGGTAGCGTCGAGGCCCTATAGGAAGTTCCCTCCGGGCGTAATAAATCCATGCCATGCCGTAGCCGCGTGCCACTGTTACCACTGCATGCAATTCCGATGCCTGACTCGATGGACAAGGATACGTGTCCCCTTTACGATCACGCACGCCCTTAGATCATCTCATCTGAACTCCTCTCTCTGACCTGTGAGATAAGCTGGTTATCTGTCACCTCCACCGCCACAGAGACTTCTTCCCCTCTGCCACCTAAAATTTACCTCGAAACCTTTTCCCCGCTATGCAACTGACCCATAATGTTCGTCGGGTTCCAGAATTGGATGGAAGACAATCTGGACACTATAGCCTTCCGCTTAACCGGGGCCACTGGCATACGTACGTCGACCTGGGAGGCATCACGAGCGGGGACAGGTACGATGATATCTTCCGCCTCCTGGGAACTCTGGGTTGGCGTGTGGTAGAATTCTTCAGCCTTGCAGCGAGAGCATGCGTGGTGTCACCTAACAATGCGGCGATTCTACCACTCCCAACGACCGAATCTACAAAGCATTGCCTTGCCTCTTTACATAATTCTATTCTCGACAGATATGAGGTGCACATTTCTTTTTCCCACGAGGTGTTGCTTAGTGTACCTCAAGATGAGGCAGTTGAATAGAGATGACGGTCGTGACACCATCAGGCGTTGGGTGACTCCTTCAACCAGTGGTACCCCCGTGAGACGAAAATTGAGAACTGGTGGCGGCATTCTGTACAAGGCGGATAAGGTTGTTGTCCTTGAAGAGATTATGGGTCTGGCCCTCACCTTGATGGTCACGTTGCGGCTGATTGTTGTCGCCGAACTTACTTATTCCATCCTGCGATGCTCGACCATGAAAAGAGACCAGAGCCTGCCACAATGTCATGTTCGCGTATGATGCCTTAGCTCATAACGGGTAGAGCGTCTAGTCGCTCCTGAGCGAACATCACAAACAATATTCGTTTGTCTTATGCTGAAATGAAAACGATTGCTAATACAGCCTTGATGGACCTTTGATGAGTTTGAATATTGCCTCGACGTGAGAATATAATATCTCAAGTATTCTCCCATTTCTCCTTGTATCGGTCTCGTGCGATGTTCTCAGAAAAATCTCGCAGCTAGCATTGGTACCGATTAATGCCACTTTCCAAGGCATTTCCTACCGACATCACGCATTCTTCATCCTCCCTTGTTATATCTCTCAGGACCTCCTCCCAAATGCCTGCATGAAACAATCCGGTGGCAGTGCCGTCGCAATATGCGTGCCACTTCGAGCACAGGTACTGCTTGTTCCGCTCAATCTTAACAATCGCGAATTGGACGTCGCGCTGGAGCATGGTGATACTGTCAAGCCTCTCGGAACACCACAGAAAATCCGTCAAAGCCACAGCGTCGAGGATGAACTGCTGTATTCTTTGCGCCCTAATGCAAGTACCGCATACGAGCACATGGTGCACGTTGGAAATGGATTGAAGTAAATGGATGAAGGGTCGTTCGAGATGGCCGGCATCCGCGTACTCATGTTGCCTTGTTTTGAGTTCGTCTGCCCAATGATGCAGTTCAATGTTTTCCCAGTTATTCCAGTGCCGTTTTTCCAATACTTCTGGCAGAAATCGTCTGCAGAAGTCGAAACACGCGTTCTGCAAGATTGTCTGCAGCATTTGGAGGATCTGATGCTGAGTGCTGAACGGGAAATACGTTGGAAAAAGTGACGGAAGGCACCGCAAATGCATTATTGGATAATTTGGCCCTAACGGACGAGTGTTCCTCACTCAAACACGAGATTAGCATGAATAATGGTCGAAGAAGAAAGGCCAACTCACAGTACGTTGCGTCAGTTCCCTGACTTAGGGAACCACTTACCGCACCGCAAGGGGGAAGATCTTGAACGGTCGAAAGGATTGCAGTCTCTTCCCTGTAGTCCGCTCTTTCCTCTAAGGAATCTTTCTCGATTTTCTGGGCCGGAGATAGTTCAAAGATATTTGGAAGTCGACATTGTGCGTTCAGTGTTGACCCAAAAACCCCGTCACGATCCAAACCCCAGAGTGCGGCCGACAATTCTTGTACGCCATGCATCCTGACGAGTTCGGCAATGCCCCATTTGGTCTGGTTTTCCGTGATAATCCTATGCAAATTCTCAGGTGTGTTCAGTGGAGCGCTTTGCTTCTCAAACACATCCTTGAATGCCAGGTAGATAGAGCTCTCATCAGCCATATTCAAGCATTAGGATTGTAGGTCGAAGGGTGCTATGCCCTGTGTGATAATTTTAGTATCGAGCAAATGAATCAGGGACGCTCGTCAAGCAGGTGTGTAAAGATGAACAACCACTGGATAATATTGAGAACGACAGCTTACGATGAAGCCTTCTGGTAGAAGAATCACAGCAAGACGACTTACTATGCTCGCTATCTGGAATATGTGTAAGAGTCAATAAAATCTTGTGTGTCATGATAAAACCCAGCGTAGCAAACGTTGTCTGCATGGGGTGGTGGTGCCAGACAGTTGAGCACGGGCAGGGAATCGTTCGATCCGCGCTCCACGGCCATCATGAATGGCTCTTGCGGCCAATGTGTGGGTCCTTGCTAGGCCGCCCCGCTACCCGAGCTGAACGCAGCTGTCAGGCGTCCTGACTCGAGCTGAAGCAGCTACAACTGCATATCGGAGCTTCTTGGTGCCTTCTAAACAATTTTAGGTATTCATCGAGTCATATGGTCTCACCAAGGGCTTTGTGGCATAAACAAGCCTTTTGTTGATAGTTTAACCTCAGAATTTTGACAATAGCTCCGTTTGATATCCCTGTTTGGCGTACTAGGCGTCGTTAGGCATCCTTGTGCTTGGACATTTACGCCTGTCGTGACAAGATGTCGCGGCTCTTCGGCGTCAGCCGCTTGTGGGGCAGTGGGTTAGGGTTATGCAAGGCCCCACCCGACTCAGGGATGTGAACCCAGCCCTTGAAACGAGGCCAGCGAAGAGGCGGAGAATCCAGTATCGGCCAAATATTGAGACATTTCTCCGGCAGGGTTCGCGTGCAGTACTTTCCGGAAGCAGGACGAGCCCCCACAAACGA
Source organism: Purpureocillium lavendulum (assembly GCA_029168975.1). Taxonomy (NCBI): domain Eukaryota; kingdom Fungi; phylum Ascomycota; class Sordariomycetes; order Hypocreales; family Ophiocordycipitaceae; genus Purpureocillium; species Purpureocillium lavendulum. The sequence goes on from JAQHRD010000018.1 coordinate 253,712, forward strand.
TCATTAGTCCCAATGGCAGTCAACCACGTCTGCCAGATGCATCCACCATCTCAAGAAGCTCTGCGAATCCCCCAGCGGTGGCGCTGATCCTGCCAGTTGAAGACACACCATTTCGCACACAAAGTTCGAGCAGCATCGCGTTTTTGGCATATGGTCCCGCCTTGCTCTACCCGGAGGTCCCGGGCTGGGGAAACCTGCAGCTGCCTATCGCGGCCATTTGACAGAGATCAAGACCACGCCAATAAAGCGAAGTTGCTATGCTTTACATGGAAGGACATATAATGCAGTTCAAGGCTTTTATGTGCCGATGAAGGAGTGAATAGCATTGCCAAAATTAGTGGTCTCTGTAACAAAACGGGAGTGGTCCGCTGGCGTGCGACATTGACATATCACGAGATGAATCACTCATCACGAACTCACATAATGAGTCCTTTGGCAAGAAGATATATCATGTATAGTACTGACTTCTGAATAAGCTGAATTCACTCAAACTCTATTGACCCAGTGGAGAGGCGTAATGGAGAGATAGACGAGAGATCCTCAGCCGTATTGTATCCTTTAGCGTCGAACCAAAGACGGTCCGGGCTTGAAAACTCGCTCAAACGGGCCATCAACGGGCCACCCACCAAATCTGAACGCGAATGGAAGTCATTAAGCATGGGGGTTGATGACGTCGTGGATGCTCCTGTATGATCATCGCACAAACGCTGCCACCGGACCTCTAGCAGGGTCATCTCACGCTCAATAGTGTTGAGAAGACGGAAAGATGGTTCTTCATCCGCTTCCTCCTCCCTCTTCTCGCTGTCCCCATGCAGTGCGTCGTCTAATTTGCTCCTCTGGCGTCGTATTTCTGCGAAGACAACCATGGAGCCCTCCGCTTGATCGGGCTTTGTTGCTATGAACCTGCGCCTCTGAGTGATCTGCATGATCTGCAGTGGCGACGGCGGCGTCACTCTCCTTGTTGTTCTGGTGCCTTTTCTATCCGAAAACGTTGGACAGTCTTCGCCAATGAGACGATGCCAGGAGTGGCGACTGGAGTGCCCCGGGCCGAGATTTTGGATAGCGTCCGTCTGGTTCCGTGTCGGTAGATCGAGTATTATCGTCACAATCTCTTTGTTGGTGTCGCAATTGCTGAATGGCATGCTGTCAACAGGCCGGCAGGTGTTTTGGCTCGGGCTAGCTTGGAATTCCGAACAGAGAACCATCGACACTATTTGATACCCGAGGTCAGCTCAGGAAATAAGTCGGGCGCTGCGATGGTATTGTCTCATACCGTATCAGGGTCTGCTGACGGCAACCATTCGGAGAATCAAACTTATACAACGACAACCGCTATTAATTCAATGAAGCAAGAGCGTCAGACTATCACCAAGCGTTTGTCGGCAAACCCGTTCTCGCCCAAACTTCAAGGGACTGGAAAGGACCCATAATAACTCGCGAAATCTGTGTTTCAAGACTGTGAGAGCCTGGACTGCAGGTTTGCGTCACATGGATACCCCGACCAGATTGCCAGGAGGCCCGCGAGTCATGAACAAAGACGCATCGCATCTTTCATGGACATGGGTTAATGGGTCTGATATGGCACGTTAAGCAAACCTGCTCCGCCGGAACCGAATCCCAAAATGTCAAGCTGGAGTGGCAGTGCCGTCAATAAAACCTGGCGTGATCGGGCCGAAGTGATGCACCAACGGTGTCACACGACCACTCCTACGTCAGTGGCTGTGTGAAGGGAAGCATCGAGGCCCGGACGCAATTCCCGACCAGGCAATTGCCGCGGGGGATTGGCAAAGACTCACTGCGCGCAGCAGCTGTCGTCGCTCCGTGACATGCAGATGCCCCTAAATGGCAGTTAAATTGAACGAGTCGCTGTCCAAGAGCACTGGTTACGCCTGGGGATGTGCCATGGACGGACCGTATCTCTTTGTTGGGTGAGGATGACCCCGAAGGGGCCCAGACACCAACACCATATGACGTACAGAAAATCCTTATAGCAACCGCTGCGTCGCAAAGGAACGGCGTTGTGGGTATGGGAGGCGTTGTTTGCGACACCACGCATGGCGGCGTGGGCCACACACTTGCCACCTTTTCCGTCACCATCGGACCTGGAAGCGAACAAAATCCATACACTAGAAGCGGTAGCGACAGCGCTCAGATCTATACCACCAAGCCTTGTCGCCCAGGATGTGACAATCGCGGTAGGTAGCCGATCGGTAGTGGCAGTACGGTGAATAAGTGTCGGGCTCCACCACCCCGAAAGCTATCCTCCAAGTATATCTGCGACTTCCGTAGCTTCCACCAGGGTTCTTCGATCCCCCGCGACCCATGAGGTCTCGGTAGACTCGCGGAGTAGTTTTCCAGCCATGTGGCAAAGATATTGTAAAGGGAATCATCATCGTTGATGCCGTAGTGGGATTCAGGATCGAATGGGGTCTCGTCTTTGTCTTGAGATACATGTCTCCGCCGTTTGAATGGAGGCGTGCCAGACGAGTCGTCACTAGTGGCACCGCTATTGCCGCTGCGATCAGTCATTCATTTCCGTGTACGCATTGCAATTATGACACAAGTCACTCGTAGATTGTCAGCTAGGCATCGGCAAAGGCAATAGACATGGAAAAATTTCCAGCAAAACAGCCGTGCTGAAGGGAAGTTCGCGATCAAGTGGCAGGCTTTCAAGGTGAAGGGAGGTGCTGGATGCTGGCAATGTCATGCCAGCTGGCGGGTGGGGCGCCTGACAGCCGTTAGAACTGAGACACCAGACGGCAGAATTATTTGATGAATCAAAAGCCACAGCCCGTGTAGCAATTGGCCTGATTTTAATCCATGTGAATGAGAAAGATGAAGGCGTGTGTATCAGGAGTAGCGGAAGCCTAACTCATTTGTCAGACAGCCCTGCCGCCTCAAGGACATCAACAGATATTGCAGATGGCTGTGGTCTAGACACACCTCGCCATCCTCCCCCAAGGCAGGGTTGGAAATCGATCGACCAGTCGATTTGGTCGATTCGATTATAAGATCGATTTCGATTTCGATCGTATAGATTTGAACTCTTGGTCGATCGATATCGATCGACTGGGAGTCTTGGTCGATCGATACATTTTCGATTCTAAACTCAGTCGATCGATTTGATCGTCGACCGCAAGGTGTTAAGGAAAAGCAAGCACTGGCCAATAAACAGGCGTACAGCCCGTGCCGTCAAGCACCTGAAGCAACCTGACACTGAGAAAGAGGTCAAAGCGGAAAACCAGAAGTGATAAAAGCGACACCATGGAGGGTCGACTTCGTTCGGTGCCCGAGGATCGTTTTCAGGAAGCTGCACCATAGTTGCCAAGTACACCGAGGCCCCTTCCCACTCAAGTTCGGTTGTCATTTGAACGGGACGTAGACAGGTCTACTTCCGTGCGTCCTAGAGTCTATTTTCCGTCCACAATGGCGCCAGTCGACGAAGAGACGGAGATGGTCTCATCTCCGCCTCCCCCTTCGGAGCCATCAACGCTTTCAACTCCAACGCCAAGCAACCCTCCCGGTTTCCCTGATTATGAAGTCTGGACTCCAGAAAAGTTTGAGCGCTTTCCCGGCTTTACTATATTTCATGACACTTCGCGTGAGCGTACCTGGTGGTGGCAGTTCGGGTTCAGGATGAAGGACACCAGGTCACGGCCTGCTAAGATTATATGGGTCTGCGAAAGATGTTTCTTGCGCAACAAGCTCAAAACCACCAACTATGTCTTTGTTGCTTCAACTGCTGGGGGGATTGCCCGTCATCTGAAGAAGGAGCACAATATCTTGGTTTGCATCCTCCCACAACTGAATATAGCTCCAGCTAAGTGTGGTTAGCCACCTCAAAAGCGACCTGCAAATCCGATGGCACGGGGAGACGACCATTCCGAAAGAAACGTTCTTGACATGCTTCGCGCTGATACGTCGAATCCTCGAGATCAAGCCCTTCTCGGCACTCTGCATAGTCTGTTCGATCCAAGGATGAATCAGCTGCTCCTTCTTGACTGGCTTACCTACCATAACCTCCCTTTCAACCTCGTGAACTCCGAGCGTTTCAGACGGCTGCTTCTGTACAACAACCCATCTCTCCAGGAAGGACAGATACCAACCAGCAAGACACTCATTAATCTGCTGGTGAGCGAATACAAACGCGCTCTCGAGCCTGTATGCAAATTGCTACAATCGGCGAGAAGTATGGTCCATTTTACTTTCGATGGGTGGACCTCGCGGCAAAACACATCTTTCCTGGGGATTAACGTCCGTTTCATCGACCGGGACTGGACGCAATGGCGGATGCTTTTGGCCTTGCCCGCCCTCCGGAAACGCCACACCGGAGAAGCACTCGCAGATGAAGTGGCGGACACAATCTACGGCTTTGGACTTCAAGAGAAGTACTAGTTCTTGACCAAAATCCCCGGCACTTGATAATATACTGACAATCGTGGCCTTACTCCTTAGGATCGGCTATTGTACTCTTGATAACGCTACAAACAACGATAGAGCTATGGATGCCCTTGCCTCGGAGTTTGGCTTCGACAAACAAGAGCGGCGCATTCGTTGTGCTCCTCATTTCCTAAACCTGACGGTCCGAGCTATGATGTACGGCAGCAAGACGGACAATTTCAAGGAGTTGGTGGCTCACTGGGGCGATAAAGACTTCATGGACGAAGAAGACGAGCAATGCCAGCTGACTGACGCCGTCAATGAGCTTGAAGATGACGAGGATTTCGAAGAACTGAGCATTGAAGTGGACGAAGCATTGGAAATAGCGGCAAGCCCGGAAGCGGTTCGTGACGAATATCCAGACCCAGATGTTGTCATCGCGGAGAAGATGGACAAGCACCGAAAGTTTGGGCCGTTCGGCAAGCTACACAATATCGGCGTTGCTTTTCGAACAAGCAGTCAGCTACTGGAGACATTTCATGAAGCTCAACGGCAAACGGCCCCTTCTGAGCCAGTACTGACGTGGGTCCATAACGTTGGCACTCGCTGGCAATCAGACGAGGCCATGGCATCGCGCGCTCTGCTGAAGCGGGCGGCCCTAAACAGGATGTTTTCGATTGTCGAGGACAGCTGGGTCAGTAAAGGCGGCAAAGAACAAGACAAACCGCCCATCTTAAAAGAACAGCTCTCCATTGACGAGTGGAAAGTTGTTACTGCTCTTCAGAAGATCCTTCAACCATTCAAAGTTGCTTCAAAGCAACTGCAAGGCGAGGGCATCGCTGGCAAGCGATCAACTTCAGGAGGGTTTGATGAGTATTTCCCCGTGATTGAAATGCTCCTTGATCATCTCGAGTTGGCAGTTCAAGGAGTCATAATCGAGGAAAACGAACACCAAGTCATGGAAGAGATACACCTTTTCGATGGCATGGATACAGAGACTCGCAGGCTCCTCAAAATTTATATCAAGCTCGGGTGGAAGAAGTTGAACTGCTACTACGGCAAATTAACTCCCACCGCTTACGCAGCAGCAGTTATATTCCATCCCTGCAAGAAATGGCGAGCACTTGAGCGGCTCTGGGATCAGCTCCCTTCCCGACAGACCTCTGAATGGAAAAGGACTTATCAGGCGAGCCTGAAGACAATCTGGGAGGAGAGGTACAAGGATGCGGCTCTTGGGCCCATGTCTGGTAATGCTTCGGCAGCTAGAAACAGTGGCCTGGATTATATTGAGCGGCGGCTAGCATTTAGCAGATCAGCTGCTTATACTGACCCTGAGCCTATTAAGTCTCAAACAAAACACGGTCGACAAACGAAGCAGCCAACGGCCTTGCAGGAGCACGACGAGCTGGAGCAGTACCTATCGGAGCCGCCGATCGACAACATCTCATACAAATCTGACCCAATTTCTTGGTGGAGGGACGCAGGAGCAATTCGCTTTCCAAGGCTGTCGTACATGGCTGTTGATTTTCTTACGATAGCTTCGTCGTCCGCAGAAACGGAAAGGGATTTCAGTAGTTGTGGGAGGATGATCACGCCTTTAAGGTCACGCCTGCGGCGCCATATTGTGGCGATGGCTCAATGTCTTCGGTCCTGGAGCAAGGCTGGGATTTATCAGCCATCTCTTCCTCTTGGGCTTCTTGAAGGAGACAATTGGAGGCAAGTGCTTCATTTGATAGGCAAGGTGTCCCTGGACGAGGACGTCGACAACTAAAGATGATCGATTTGATCGATTTGATCGACGACCATTTCGATTATATACCCTGATCGATCGATATCGATCGACCGGAAGGACTGGTCGATCGACGTCGATCGACTGGAGACTCTGCTCGATATAAATCGATCGATCAGAGGTCCGAGATCGATCTATACGATCGATTTCCAAGCCTGCCCCAAGGGGGTCGTAGCCAACCTTACCCGACGCCTCAGCTCTCTCTCCATCGACCAGGGGGCAATTCTGTCAGGCGCACGCGCGACAACTGCCAAAATGATGGACTGCGTGAGTATGACAACAGAATAGGCTCGGTAGGTTTGAATAAGGTGTGGATGCTCCATATACCCAAGCACAGCCTATGCTTGCCCTACACCAAGGCACAATTATTCATCCAGCGGGCTGCCGCGAGTACGTCACTGGGCCACACTAGCATCCATCGACAGCTTATGCTGGACGCATCGGGGGTCTCCAAATGATCAAAGCCCGGCTCTCTGTTAATTGAGGAATGAACACTCGCCTCGGACATTGTGGCATGCGCATCTGGGCCGTATTGGAAGCAGGCTGTTGGAAGAGGACCATGGTTGAGTGGCAAGTTCACGACCCGATCAAGAGTAAGTTCGCACGTTGCGCCCGTCGGTGTAGATGCAAGTCAATCGTCGACCAATCAATACTCCACAGCCTTGACCAGATTCAATGGCGGGTAGCGAGTTTGCATTGGGAGGGCTATTGATGGTGAGCCAGACTCAATGTATATTTGAATCACCTTTGATGAATATTCACCTGGAGTCATGATTCGGACATGCTACATCTCTTCCTGCACCCCCCGGCAGCCGATCCATTGTTCAATCCCGGCTAGACGTCCGAGGTAACTCGATCTGACGTTGTCACAATTATGACTCGAGTTTGGCCTGCTGCGGATGCTGTTCTGCATCCCACGGAAAGCCCTTTTTCCATACCAGATCCTCTCGTGATTTGTCCGTTGACATTACAACGACGCATGAATGATTGCTTGCATTCAAGCTAACAATGCGGTAAAGACCTTGAGCTATATGTCTGGAGACCTGCGCAACTGCCTCATGAACCGTGTCATTGGTACCAGTGCGCATTATTCGGAAATCCGATGTGAAGTCGATGTTAATGAAGATAACATCAACTTTGTAGACAGCTATATACCGAGAGGCCTCAGGATCGCTGCACACTTCGGGATGCTTAGAGAGGTCGATAGAGTAGTGGACAAGCTTCGAGTCCGGAATGGCGGAGTCCTGGGCCGACATTTTGACTAGATTTTCGATGCTGGCTAGGTCAAAGAGGTAAGTTCAGCTGGACCCGAGCATGCTCTTATACTCCCGCCATACCTGCGTTACTATACGCCGCTCTGTCTATTATAGCTGAATTTGGCTCGCCTTGCGAAGGCCATTGACGCTGCACCCCCTCGCTGTAAGCTTTAGGCGGCATATAAACGGACGACACGAATTCCGGCAAGGCGTTAATCAATTGTACGATGACCACTACTGGCTTACGTGGCTCGTTGAATGAAATTGCCTCACTACAGCACTGCAGGAGCAATCATACTCACGGGAACTCTAGCTGGAACGCTAGGCCTAAGCAGTTGCAAGGCTCTGCTGTGAAGATCCGGTTTGTTTTGCAAAAGTTCGACTGAAAGGCCCGCAATGATAGCTCCGTCGTACGATCCGCAAAGTAACACAGGGCCAACACCTTCCGGATTCAGCACGACCTGCAGCGTCACCTATAGAACTCAGCGAAATCGACGCGGCCAACGCCTTCAAACTTAGGATGACCTGCAGCCAACCTGCCGCGCCCCCAGCCATTCACGCATTATGCCTGATGCTGTTGGTTGTCCGTGCAGTCCCCCCCTATTGCAAGCTCTCGCCCTCGAACGTTTTCGGGCGAGCATTGCTGAGGAAGACTTGTGTTCACCTTTACGCGTCGATTGATGTGATTTCAATTGGTGTCGTAAACTACATAAGTATGTCAAGATGTTCCACAACGATCGAATGTTGGAACGTTCGCTCTCAGGCAGTGTCTGCTCCACGGTTCTATTTCCTCCAAGGCCGACAAATCTCCATATTGGTACCTATCTAACATCTACGTCACTCACCTCATTCCGAAATTTCCGCTGCGCTTCGGGACATTCACGATGCAGCCCGCGGTCATAGGTAGTCTGCTCCCATGTCTGTATCATGTCCCAATGTCTAATTCTGCTAGTGTATCTGTTTAGTTGGGCACTCGTATCCCTCGGCATGCCATCACCTGACTCGGTGGGCACCGACTTGGCGCGCCCTTCCTATGTTTATGTGTGCACCGATAATGCCTTGGCGGCAAAATGCCGAAAACCGCCCGGCAATTTCAAATGCACTCGAGACGGTCATATGAACTACGACTTGCCTGTCCCTGAATGCCGAGAGCCAACAAAATGTTCTTGCGAGCCTTTGTGCGTAAGCAATATCTGCTAGGACAACGTACATTCAGTCGTTGGACCAACCTTGGAATGGCGGGTGGTTGGCGAATAGAAGTATTTGGCAGGTTGGAGCGCCTTCGGGTCTCATGTAAGGCGGCCAAGACGATATTCCGAGCCACACGAACTATGCGGAGAAGGCGAGAATATTTTTTCGATTTTATGTTTTCGCGGTTCGATGTATTCTTACCGGCAAAGTGCAAGGAGTAAAAGCGAGAGCAGTAAGCAGCGAAATACAATAAAGGCAATCAATATTAGGCTCGCAGCATGTCCACCTCCATAATAAGGCTGAAAAGACAGCCAACAGCATCACGCATAATGCATGAAAGGCTGTATGCATCCACTTACAATCCTCCACAAGGAGGCTGCATGGCCAGCCGAGTGTTAGCTCCGTTTCTGGGATGAGAAGCGGCAGAACCAAGACCGCAATGACAGAACAACATACAATTGCTCCTCGTGATCGGGCTCTGCTACCGAGACGAGGAACATGTATTCGACACTAAATTACCGACATTGGTTCAACATGAGCTTAAGGAGCAGCAACAGTTTGTTTCCCAGCTAAACGGCTTGGTTCGCTCAAATCATGTTGTGCACTATTTCCTGCGTTCGTCTCCGCGGCCCCCACCCCACGGCGTGAAAAATATGGACGCGGGGGCGCGGCAGGTTGGCTGCAGGTCATCCTAAGTTTGAAGGCGTTGGCCGCGTCGATTTCGCTGAGTTCTATAGGTGACGCTGCAGGTCGTGCTGAATCCGGAAGGTGTTGGCCCTGTGTTACTTTGCGGATCGTACGACGGAGCTATCATTGCGGGCCTTTCAGTCGAACTTTTGCAAAACAAACCGGATCTTCACAGCAGAGCCTTGCAACTGCTTAGGCCTAGCGTTCCAGCTAGAGTTCCCGTGAGTATGATTGCTCCTGCAGTGCTGTAGTGAGGCAATTTCATTCAACGAGCCACGTAAGCCAGTAGTGGTCATCGTACAATTGATTAACGCCTTGCCGGAATTCGTGTCGTCCGTTTATATGCCGCCTAAAGCTTACAGCGAGGGGGTGCAGCGTCAATGGCCTTCGCAAGGCGAGCCAAATTCAGCTATAATAGACAGAGCGGCGTATAGTAACGCAGGTATGGCGGGAGTATAAGAGCATGCTCGGGTCCAGCTGAACTTACCTCTTTGACCTAGCCAGCATCGAAAATCTAGTCAAAATGTCGGCCCAGGACTCCGCCATTCCGGACTCGAAGCTTGTCCACTACTCCATCGACCCTTCAGTCCATCCCTCAGCATGGCCTGGCCCTAATTTATCTGGCTATCAAGCCGATCATAAGGTTGACGTGATCTTTATCAACATAGATTACGCCTCAGACTTCCGCATGGTTCATACTGGCACAAATGAAACGGTTCACGAAGTAATTGCTCAGGTTGCCAGACACATCGCGGCAGCACTTTACCGAATCGTCAGCCTTGCGGCGAGTGACCACTCATGCGTCATTGTAATGACAACAAAACAATCAGAAGATGAGTTGAAGAGGAATGGCTTTCCCTGGGACAATGCAGGCAGAAGTATTCAATGAGACTTGAGACTGCTCGAATAAGCAATCATGACGGATAAGACACATGTATTGGTGAACGGAAATGGACATGGCTGTCACTCGGCCAAGACGTGGCACAGCGCTATATAATTGATAGAACTCTCGATGATGCACATGAGAACCCCGTCGTATCCATTGTCACAAAATCATGACACCCAGAATCATACTCGACACAACCCTCAAAGAGCTGTACGGTTTGGACGCAGAGAGCCATGGAGAAATATACTTCATCTATCAGTTCCCTACGAGTCAAACACAATTGACTAAAGGCATCCCCATCTCGAAAAAGTATGCATATCAGGACTGTTTAGGACATGACGACATCGACATCCAGGCTCGCTTATTTGCTCAGGTCATACCCCAGTGGTTTGGCATGATATCTGGCAAAATGAATCTCGCCATGTTCGAGCTTCATGCCTCGGACGGCAGTAACAATAACCACGCTCAAGTGGATACTGCGGAGGTGCTAGCGCAAATTTCCGAAGACCAACGGCCCATGGTCACGTATGTGCAGAATGCCCATGACGTCAAGCTACCACCTGGCGCAGTTCTCGCTGTGTCCATCCCTATGGACTGCCTAGAGCACCTTCCTGCAGCGGTGCCCCCAGGGTATTGAAACCACAAGAGGATGAGTAGCGTATCTTGAGCTATGTGGTGGCTTGGGCCGCGTTACCCTTGTAGTAATGGACTGTTACATTGCCCGGACTCGCGCATTCGGGAGGTGGGGGATACGTAGATATCACGATTCACGTCGCGTTGTCGATTAGCCTGCAGACAGGCATTGGTTCCAGAGCGTGTGGTCAGGCGTGCGCAGACGATTTGCCGTCGTAGGAGTGGATCAGGATGACTTGCCCATGGACTTCGCCCCAAGAGATGACCCTGCTTGTATACTGGGTGATTCGTAGCATGACGCGTCCCACCAACTTGGGCCATGCCATTATGATGGATACTATAGCACGGGATGGTGCGGCCCATTGCAGTACTTAGTGCCGGATGTAGCTTTCCACTTATCACCTTGGAGGCGGGCTATTGCGCAAGGCACATGCTGGCACTTACTGCTTGTAGTATTTTCCACGACCGTGTAGTACAGTGATCCAGTTGCAGAATAATAGGACGACGTGCGTTCATGGAAATTAGTAATAATCCCGACTGGGACCCCTTGTCACACTAGTATCTTCTATCTTTAGCGACCTGGAGTTGATGCCGCTAATGATCTGGCCACTGGATGTTAGTATACCATACAGTTTGCGACAGATCCCCCATTGATGTTGGTTCAGATGTTGATCCTCAGTATCGGACGGATATAGGTGCCAAAGTCGATTTCCACACCTTGACATCTAGACCAGCTGGTGTCTCTAGGGCATTGCAGTATATCGGGCTGCTCCCGATGCTATTTCATTTTCCTTAACCGCTTGTACTGTTGTCGACGGAGGAGGCGTACGGCCCACATAAAGTTGACGGATCGAAGAAATTAGTAATGCGCTTCCTCCCTAGAATATGTGATTGTCATAATCTATGTAGGCCGCATTGACAGAATCGAAACATTTTGTGGTGAATTGACGCCGTGGGCTCGGGAAGGGCGCCGTTTTCGTGGGAGGATTGGTCCGATTATTGTTGAAACGCTCGCAATGATAGGATAGATACCATAATGCTCTCTTTCAAGATGCCACAGGTTTGCGTTTTCCACTTCGCCGTGGTCGTGTTTGTGAAGTGGCGATGTGTTTGACACCGTCACCACGCTGCTTGGGCTGCTCTGAGCATAGCGCCGTTCAGGATCTGAAAATATCTTCATGGCATCGAAGTACCCCGTTTCAGCCGCCGCGGTTGCACCGCATTCGACTCATGAGGCGGTGTGGCGGTAATGATCGGCCCGACTCAAATGAAGCGGCACCGCCTGCTTAATTACGTTGACCATGTTGATTTGGAACCGGGCTGATCCTGGGCTCGCTTAAGCCAATCGTCGCTTCAACGGGTTGCTCCTCGAAAATCATGGTGGTGCAGGGTCCCTGCTGGCAATGCTCATATTCACTCACATTTGCTGACCGCCCCTAAGACGATCGAGCAACCGCAATTGGACTCGCAACAGTCAACCAGAAGCTCATATGCAGTGGCTGTCGAGCGGCTCGGGTAACCCTTTGCGAAGGAAATGGAGACAAGGATTCAGGATCGTGGCTGGTTCGTGGCTGATCTTTTCCCATGCACATGGACAACGGTCGTCGCCAAGACGGCGGGCTTGGAACCGGATTGTTCACCCAATTGGTCTGAGAGCATGACACCTCGAGCAGAGCTGGGGTTGATGGCCCGCCAAGATTCGCGCCATTAATCATGACTGGCCTATGAGAAACAGAGTCAAGCCCTCGGACACTCCCTCGGGCGACACCAACGCTGTGTTCGGATACCGTAGTGGGCCCATCCCAGGCAGCCCTGTTTATCACCGCCGCAACGGCCATACTGGAACAGATATAGTAAGTGCCAGAGTCCGAACCCATGGCTGCCGCGTGTTGAACCGTCGCGTGTGTCTTGCATACCGCTGCCGACCTCACCAGCCTGACGCGCGCAGAAAGATCAACCACCCCCGGGGGAGGATCCTTGTGTGAAAATGACACGAGCCAATTGAAGATTTGGCTCTTTTGGTCCCTGGCACACCAAGCCACAGAGATTATCGTCTCGACGTCGTGTGAGACATCTGACTCCCGGGTTTATGGGCGTCATACGGTACTAGCCAAGAGCTGAGAATTCCATCGGCAGGGACCGAAACATGGCCTAATGGACGGTGCGCTAAAGGCTTGAACCTGGGCTGTGGTCAATTTCATGCAACAAAGGCACAGTACGGAAGATTTCGGAGACGGAAGCAAACCTAATACGCATGGCTTCTGAAGCGAGCATTTAGGGACGATCCGAGTAAAATTATACACAACCCCAATACATCGCCCTAGATGAATTGGCCACACGTCTGTAATAAACGAACATATCCGTTCATGCCATGAAAATCGCGGTGAAATGTGTGTAAATAAATGTATTGGACACCTGTATCTTGACAGTTTCTCGTTACTGAGCATCGCCGCCATTTTATGAACCGCATCTCCATATGGCTGATTCGTCTTGCCATGCCTGTGGCCATCTGTCTGGTCCTTCACACGATAGCTGCAGAGTATAAACCCTTACTATACGTACAAGTGGCGATTCTCTAAATCTTAAAGTATCTAGCAATTGAATGTTTCAATAGTTGCTTGCGTGACTTCCAACTGCTCCGAGGTGCGATGATACAAACTCTGTTCTTGCACCGTCAATATCGAGCCGCTCATTCACGAGGACCATTAACAGCACTTGCTGCCTGCCATCGGTGGCGCTTGTTTCAGGCAACGTGACCATGTTTCAAATGCCTGCCTTCATCGGATCAGTATAAACTACCAACCTCAAGTCAGTCATTAGATAGAGAATCCAAGAGTCCTTTGTTGCCCAAATACACTGGGGACCTTCTATCCGGTCGTCAGTCAGTTATGCACACGTGCAGTGCGACAGAGTCTGTTCAGCAGAGCGATTGGTCGATAATTCAACGGTTCAGGAGAAGACTAAACGCACTGGGATCATAGCGAGCACGACAATGCCCTCGTTCCCACTCTCAAAACCACGTCGTCATTGTCTTCAGCTCACACCAGATGTTTACTGGCACAGTTCTAAACCACGAGCGGGAGATACCGATAAGCTTGCTCCTCATTACGCGTTGCGTGGCTCAATTTGGCCATACTTTTATTCCTGCGAAGCTGTAGGTCTAAAGATAGAAGATCTAGTGTGACAAGGGGTCCCAGTCGGAAGCATTAGTAATTGTCACGAGCACGCATCGTACTATCATGCTGCGACTGCGGTACTGTACTACATGGTCGTGGAAACCATTGCAGGCAGTAAGTGCCAGCATGTTGATAAGTGCCTTACGCAATAGCCCGCCCCGATGGGTTCTACATGGAAGCTGGCCGCGGCACTTGGACAGACTGAGTACCGTGATGGGCCGGTCGCACCATCCCGTGCTATAGTAGCCATAGTAAAGAGACGTACCAAATTGGCGGGACGCGTCATGCCACGAATCACCCGGTAGGCAAGCAAGGTCATCGCTTGGGGCGAAGTCCATCAATTGGCAGGCGAATATCGCGCTTGACAGAACGAAAGAATGCTAGGTAGTCGTTCTTGCGCAGCAAGTGGCGAAGGAGACTAAGAACGCCTTCCAAGCCAATGCTGAATCCTTGGACTCCGACGTTGACCTTCACATGGTCGTAGATAGCCAGCACTGCCAAGTGCTTTCGTTTCAGGATATCTTTTCTTGGGGGTAATGGACGAGGATAAAGGGATGACCAGTCAAAGAACTTTTCGGCTAAGGTCTGTGGCTGTAACTGAGTTTGGACCTCCAGCGCTCGCGGAGTAGAATTTCCATCTCCTTTGACCTCTGGACTTCACCAAACCCTTACGCTATTCTAGGTGTCGTCGCCATGTGGATTGACACTACCGGCAAGCGGCGGACTACTGTTTTGGGTCTACGACGTGTCTACGGCGAACACAATGGCGAGAACCTTGGATCAATTGTCCTTGAATTGCTGAAGGATTATGATATTGGCGGAGATCACATCGGCTACTTCATGCTGGACAACGCCTCGTCAAATGATAACGCTGTTGAATTCATACTCAAGGAGCTCTGCCCAAGGATGAAGTCGAAACAACGTCGACATCGCCGGCTGCGTTGTCTGGGCCACATTATCAACCTCTGCTGTCAGGCGTTCCTCATGGGTCGGGACTGTGAGAAGTATATTGCAAAGCTCGAAAAACATTATCAACGCGGGGACTATACTAAGGTGGAAGAGCTCTGGAGAAAATTTGGATGTTTAGGTCGGCTTCATAACTTCGTGCGATACATTATGCTTACTCCACAACGGCGTGAGGAGTTTGCTGCAATAATTATCGGCGGAGATCTCTCTGAATTCGATGGGCTCGAGCTTATCCAGAACAACTCGACACGCTGGAATTCATGGTTTCATTCAATTACACGGGCATTGAATGTTCGGGAACGTCTAGAGATCGTCTCAGCTCGCCATATACCTGGGAAAGGGTCTCATGGGATTGCGAACTTCAAACTAGATGGACAGCACTGGTTCGAGCTTGAAAACATCGAGGTTGCTCTGAAAGATTTCTACGCTGCAACTTTGCTTTCTGAGGGGAGAAAGTCATCTCTCGCTGACTGGTTTACGACCTTGGACTGCCTTCTTCGAGAAATAAACGAGACTAAAGATCACTACCGGGTTATATTCCTAGACATAGCTGGAAGTTGCGTCTTGTCTTCTCCCATGCGCAGCAATATGTAATATTTTGCTGTGGTCCGGTCACAGACTTCCTCTAAAGTCTTTGATTGATTGACCAGTGGAGTATAATAAATGGCGGTACCACTGCTCTGGCTCCCGAAGCTGTAATGAATTGGATCCGCACTGCTCGCTCTAGCAACACTTGCCATACTGCGTAAGCAGAGTAGTACATGCACTAAGCCAATGGATGAGAACATGGCACGCATTCATGCACCGTCAACTGGCCGGCACAGGATATCCCCGGAAGGTACACCGTACGGGTAGACTTATAGTAAAGAAGTTGGGTGTAGGTTCAGCGAATTTGGACTAATTACTCTGGAACCAGCCGTCGGTGGCACGAAGTGCTGTATCATTGGGACTGAAGGGCATGCGGAAACCAGAAGCGTCGAAAAGTGCTACTCCTCTCTGCTCCTCTTCCGGTATTTGCCTAGGCGCGTTCTTCTACGATCCCACGCCGCACCGTACCGATGCCGTTCGCTGCTAGAGGTCATCACTGAAGGGTTAGAGCAAGCAGATTTGTGAAGTGCAATGTATTCGGTACGGCATCGACCTCTCCACTCGACGAAGCCCGTCAGTTAATGGGGTTCATGTAGGAGGAAGAGCCAGAAAAGTCCCTTCTTGGCCTCTTGACACCTCGTTTCGCACACTATCGAAGCGAGAGTGAAGCCTCAATATCCCTTCAAGCCCTTCGGGAGACGAAGGAGACACTTCGCTCTTACGATCTGCGGCCTGGTGCTCTTCGGCATACAGCTGTTCGCGAATATTGTCCGGGACGTCGCCATGTCCCTGCAATGTGTTACCATCCTGCACAAACTTGACGAGGCTCTTGAGGTGATGCGTCATAAGTTTGTAGTGTTTGTGGCCAGTGGGATCTAACCAGCAGTACGGTCCACGGTCACATGGCGGTCCTGGGCAACGGAAGATTTGGTAGACATGCCTAAACGGCGATGGGTCACCGAGCGACGCTTGTTCCGCATCGAGCCTAACGTCAGCGTCCGCAAGCTGCGCGGCAGTGGCGCCACGTGCTGCGGTACGGGCCGTCTTGCCGCTCTCCACGAACTTGAACGAGGCGTCAACCTTTAGCTTCTTCCCGATGCGGAGAAGATGGCTCCATGCTTGTAGCTGCCGTTCCACAGCGGACCAATCGACCTCAAGCTCCCGCAAAGCTCTTTGTTATAGCAGGCTCGGATTTCTCGTTCACGGATACGACGATGGCCTACCTCATCCGGCGTAACTGTCGCATTGTTGGCGTCGCTCATGATCGATGCTTCAGCAGAAGCTCGGCTGGGAGGGGACAACAGCCGAGGAAAGATGCGCTAATGATACAAAGGGCCGCTGTGCTTTTGTAGGAGTGCCGTAGACCCGTCCGACCGTGCAGACTTGATATCGCCTCCAATCTCGATCAGCATGACGGTTACTTCCTCTCTCACGTTACGTATCGCACAAAGCAGGGGTGTCCAGCCGGCAGCGTTGATCGAGGCATTGGGGTTGGCTCCTCTGGCGAGCAAATGGACTGTGGCCTGTAGGTGTCCGCAACCAGCTGCAAGGTACAAGGCTGTCGGTCCGCTTGGAAACGCCAGATGTAAGTCGGCTCCTCCTTCAAGCAGAACTTCCACGGCATCACCATGTTCGGCATGCGCCGCCTGGAGCAAGGGCGTCGTGTCATGAGGATAGAATTGGGGTCGACTCCATTATGGAGTAGTTCGCAAACAGTCCCCTTGTAATCACCACATGCGGCAAGATGAAGCAGGCGAGAAGGGCCGACGTGGTGCTGAATGCGACCGATGAGGACTGTGTCGTCCAATTCTATGGCTCTGGTCAGGGCAGTGGCTGAATATCGCTTGTAAAGAAGCGACTGCGGCCGCGCTCTGAGGACTCTGTTGACAAGTACCAAACGGCCGGTTGATCTGCAGTCCAGATGCTCCGCGATCGCTTCCTGCAGTTCAACCGACAGATTTGACAGGGTCCCCATCAGAATTGGCTTTTGTCCCGTGGGTGGCGGCGAGGTGAAAACTAAACGACATGCCCCGCAGCAGAGGTTCAGCATTTCTTCGTTACTTGCAGCAGAGATGCGCCAAATTCGCTCAGGCGGAACAAAGTTTTGCCTCTCGTGCTGGTCTGAGGGTGATACATTTTGCCGTCACCCCAGCATTCTCGCGCAATATCCCTGAAAGCCACCATTTGGACGAAGGCATCCACAACACCCAGATCAGGTACTCCCGGTCTGCAGGTTGCAGCGCTGGAAACGGGTTCTTCACCGGTCTCTCAGAGAACAGAAGACCTCCAACGGTACCGCGGAGCCTCATGCATACAGGCAGTTCACGTCGAGTGGCGCCTTACTGGAAGCAAATTTTGACATCAGGGATGAGACGAAGTTGAATGGCCTGCGCATTTACAAGGCACCCTGGCAGGTTGCGATCGCGATAATAATGCTGACAGGTACCAACCGGGCAATCGCCGAGTCTCACGCGGACAACGGAGAAACACCAACAGAGTGGGGCAATCGAAGGAAATTGACGTTGTCACCTTGACGGTGAGGCTTGCCCCTGCTGAAAATTGTACAATAACATAACTCGCCAACCCCCACAGAGCCCTTCCCCTGATGGTAAAGATGAGCCTAGCGCGTCCCTTCGGGACGGTCCGGCCGCCCGTGGCGGTCAGGTGTGGCGTCACACCCATTCGCAGGTGAATGGTTCGCCTGTCACATGCCTGAGCTGTGACTAGCTCTCTTTCCCTGGCTTAAGCCGAGCTGATTGCGTCGATCTTGCCTGGCAAGTCGCACGGCCCGACCAGGACCGTACCCGATGCAACAACAGATGGGACGCATTTCACGTTCCAGCGATTATCCCTCGGAGGCATTTAGTCACAAGAGCCCAAACGCGTAGGGTGCATTCATTGCACATAACTGCGAGACCGATGTGAATGATGCTGATCTGCAATCTAAATCACTGGTGCTTGATCGGATCCTGGCGTGCAGCCAAGCGTCGCCGTGAGTTGCCCCCAAGTGATGCATTCCCAGGGGCTACAAAGGGTCCGCACTCGCGAGAAGCGACTGCCCGACCCATAACTGGTTGATGGCGCGGTCCGTTTGATCTGGAGGCAGTCGTGGAGCAATGATGACCTGGCGAACCTCCTAGTTGCGGCCGCGGCATGATTTGGAAAAGGCATTGCTCCTACAGCATTTTACTCTACCCTCGCCATCAGCGGTCTTGAAGCTTAGGCCGGGAGGGTTTACACGCTTTTTTCTCGAGCCTAGCACCCGGCCGCGGCATGTACAGTTGCATGCGACTTTCTTGTCGCAGCCCGCCCTCAGCTTGACATGAGTCTGGGAAGGCGTCTCCCATCGAGCTGCATTTTGCAGCCAGAGTGGAGGCGTCTGCGAAGTGAAGGCCGCCAGCACGCCCTTCGCACGACCGTGACCAGCTATTGAGAATCACACTAAACAAAGGAAAAGCAGAGAAGGAACGTCGTCAATGTCGCGGGCAGGGTACTTTATATAGAGATCTTTCCGGCGTCATCGCGACGAAGAATTTGAAGCCCTTGCTTACTGCGTTGTGCATCACTCTGGCCGATGAGCGGTGAGCGGTTCTGCCTCGTCTGGAGCCGTGACGGTATCTTCCTGCAGATGGGTAGCGCTTTGCGTCGTCCGCATGATTGATGAAGACGAGTGCAGTCGTGCTTGGATCGCTTGTGGTATTCGGCGAATCACCGAGACGGGATGTTGCCGCACGGACACTGCAGAGCGTTGCTGTGGGACAGCAAGAGCTCCCGCGGTCGTTTTGCGGTTTAGAGGCCTGTACACTTCTGAGAAATTCTCTACCACCATGCTTTGAATGCCACGCGCGCAGTCGACTGCCATCGACGACATGTTAGCGAACTACCTGGTTCCTGCAGCTCTAATGCGAGTGTTTGCTGCTGAATTATCGTCCAGGTCTCACGACGATCACGCTACTTTTCGAGCCCGCTCGCCCCAGGCACTTGTGCATCGCTCGGTCAGCTCGCGCGACTCCACAGGCCTAAGTCCGCGGCTGCCATCAAGCTGCAGGTGCATAAGGCAACCCCGCTTCTGCGAGCTCAGCCCTCGTCCCGTGGTCGGCGGAAATGGCGCTTAAGATGAAACAGCGCCGTGTCTGCCCCCATTAAGGTTTCTGACCCGCTTCTTACAGTTTGCGATCTTTCCACCGGGTGACAAATGATGTGAACAGACTTTCTTCGCCTAGCGACGGCATACTTCAGCGTCAAATGCGGCATTATGACGAGCTTCCACGGACGGAACGATGAGACTGCTGACGACGTTAAACCAAGCTTTCAACAAGACGTTCGCGGAAAACACCGTATACTTGCCACAAAATTCCTCCTGGGGAAGACTCTTTACCGACTAGGAAATTTCCACGGAGCTGAAGGTTGCTTTCGACAGGTAATCAATGAACGCCAAAACAACTTCGAGGTTGATGAAGAATCGACCGAGAGCAGATGGTTATTGGGGAAACTACTCTACGAACGAAAAGAATATCAGGAAGCCGAACAACTGTTCCAGCAAGTGGTAGAGACTCGAGAAAACACCTGCGGCCTTCAAGACAGGTCCACGCTTGAGAGCAAGTTATGGCTAGCGATGGCCATGTACCAGAGACGCAAGCTCTGCGATGCAGAAGGCTACTTCCGGCAAGTTGTGGACGGCCGGCAGCAAGTGTATGGCGAGCAGCACCCAGCAACGCTTACAAGCAGGCACTGGCTGGCACTAACACTATACGCGACTGGAAATTATGCGGATGCCCAACATTGGTTCGAACAAGTGGTCGTCGGACGGCAGAAGCAGTATAGTGACGATCACAAGAGCACAGTTACGAGCAGATTCTGGATGGCTAAAACGAGTTATGAGTTGGAAGAGTATGGCAAGGCCCAGGTGTTGTTACGGCAAGTTGTCAAGGCTCGACAAAACATGTGTGGAGACACGCATGAGGACACCCAGGACAGCATCTTCTGGCTGGCGAAAACAATGTTTGAGTTGCAACAGTATGATGAGGCTGCTCAGTGGTTTCAACAGCTAATTCCATCTGAGGTGGAAATATCCTCTGCCGCAGACACAACGGAAAAAGTACCCATATACGAACTTCCAAGCCATGAGCGACCTCTCCAAGCCGGCCCGGCCGTCGAGCTCGATACGACTGGTCCCCGGAAGCACCCCCCTGAGCCCATCGTATCAGCGTTAGCAGCGCAGTACTCGAGCGACTCCGGCACTACCGCAATGACTCCATCTGACCTACACATCATTCAACGGCCTAAGCCATGGCGGTCTTTCTTCCGACGAAAACTTGATGGAGGAGCCGGTAACGATATTCCAAGGGTTTCTGCATTGCCGAGCACTCCAGATTACATCCGCGAAGCGACAGCGTCAAGGGACAAGCCAGGCCAAGACGAACCAGGCACTCAGTCCAGGCCCGCCGCGACCTCTTCAGCGCCCGAAGGGTGTTTCAGCGAACGAGATACCGAGGAAGTACGTCTTATGGAGCAACATGCGCAGCTTGAGAGGCGAAAGCACCGCATCCTAGAGTTAGGGAGGATAGAATTGGAGCAGGCAGAGCTGAAGCGGCGAATGAGTTCGCTGACCTTGTCTTGCACAGAAGAGTAACGGGAAGGCCATTGGACCAGCAAGTATTTCCATCGCGGATCTATCGGCTTTTAGTGAGCCACAGTCGGACCAGCCTCGATTCAGCCACGAGTCCACGACATGGCAGGGTGGATCAGACCCGCGGCTTAGGCGATCAAGCCACCGCGAGCGCAGTGTTGATATGCATCGTCCCTAAAAAGGTATCGGCGTGCAAGTGGGCGAGCAAGCGCAGCTATTGCTGAAGGAGAATACTCCTGACTGGGGAGCGTTCGCGCTGCAGGGATGAGATCGAAATTTCCAGTGCAACATTAACAATGCATTAACAAATTAATGGAGTGAGCCCAGGACCTTGACGCTGCTATGAGGGAACTGTATATTGGAACAGCTATTAAGAATGGACTCGAATGGGTGGTCGTGCTACACAGATTTCATCGTTATTAAACGTAGTGATTTTTGAAGTACATGCAATGCCTTGACTCGAGCGCTGTTAATTCTCCCATTGCACGGACTGTTTGCGCCAATTTCCTGT
This sequence comes from Purpureocillium lavendulum, assembly GCA_029168975.1. Classification (NCBI taxonomy): domain Eukaryota; kingdom Fungi; phylum Ascomycota; class Sordariomycetes; order Hypocreales; family Ophiocordycipitaceae; genus Purpureocillium; species Purpureocillium lavendulum. The sequence goes on from JAQHRD010000018.1 coordinate 275,404, forward strand.
GTCACCCCGTCCTCTGTTGCACAGCCCCAATTCCCGCCACGGCAGACGGCACAGGAACATTATAGAGCGACCGCAAGTGACGAAAAAAGCAATCCTGCCAAGGTTCACCCTACTGAAGGACAAGGACTGGGAAGTGATTGTGCGCTGTTCATTCGGCACTGGTTGGTGACATGTTGCTTACGGGAAGCTCAAACAAGCCTAATACGCCGACGTGCTTCCTTGGGTCTATCGTGCTGCCAGTAGGAAAAGGCTTGAGTCAGATTATTGGTTTTGATTCCATGGTCATATCACGCCAGTTTGCCCACAGTCCCGCGAAGGCTGGCGGTTGGCGCTAAGACGGAAACTGTGGGGGCGACACCCCACCCGGACCTTGGGGTGCTCAGTCACGTACTCACTACAACACGAGCATGATGGAACCTGGCGATGTAGGTCAATCAAATACGGTAATACAATGGCGAGCTCTGCTTGAAGTCCACTCGTCTCATGCCGCGACTGCATTTTCAAGGTGCCCGCAGCAGGGAATCACGGCTGAAAGCAGGCAACCTTGTTGAGGGCGTCAGCCTGATCCTTCACTATCAAGCCTCCTCCTTTTCATGCATGTTGGATCCACACCGAATGCAACCAAACTGGCAAAGCGCGTATGAACCCGTACGTACCAGCGCTTGAACAGGACTGGTTCAGTCGCATCAGTTCATTTCCCCTTGTGCAGCTGTGATGTTGGCCGCAATTCTGACTTTACACATTCGTATTCGACTCTCCAGGTTCAAACACAACAGACATCCGCGACCATAACACACGTTTGTAGGAGCGACGACTCCGTGCGGCAAGTAACGGGGGCAAGTAACGGGTCGGTAGGTTCAGAGAGATGCTGTCATGGCCGCTTCATCATCCTTTTCTCCTGCCAGTAGCAGGGTCCATATGGTATCTCCACGGCAAGAGATACGTTCCGCAACCATTTCTTTCGCAGAAGATGGTACAAGAAGGCTGACGAGATAATTCAAGCCGGCAACGCCGACAGATCCACGATACCGGGAAACGCAACTACAACGACGGAGGCTAATGCCTTCAGGGATACGCAAGCCCACGTGTCACTTGGACATTCTAGACGCGTAGTACTCCCGTGATCGTATTCGGAGCGCCAATCCAGCTGACCCGAGTGATTTCTCATATATCAGTTACCTGATCTTAGTCACAAGTTCACCAAGAGCACCACAGCAACGACTCCAAACATTACAGACTACGTGCGTGTCTGGCGACCATCAGATCTAGCTTCGGATGAGACAAAGCCAGTCGCGAATATTATGGTTGTTATGTCACATCTCAAACTTGACCACATCAAACAAACCTCGGGAGTATGCGGTCCGGCATCCATTACATGTGCAACAGCTAGCCATCGCGGCGGGAGAATCATGAACATAGGCAAAAGAGATGGTTCCCAGCTGAGTTTGGGTGGCACAGCTGGTATCATTGTCGGATCTGTACTCGCATTCCTGTCCATGCTCGCCTTCACGATGACAGTATGGCACTGGCGGAAGGCCCGAAAAGCTAAGAAATGCCACAATCCCGGATCTGTGAGCAACAAAAAGAGCCTTGTGACCGAGCGACAAGAACTAGGTGGTCAAGCAATTGCGGAGCTTTACGGGGAGATTTTTGCTACACCGACAAACTACGATCAAGCTGGTGGCGTGCAACAGTCCGGGGTATGCAGCTTTCCTACCCAAATTTCACCTCAGAGCCAAGAGACGCCGGGCGCACTTTACGAGCTGAGCACTCCGCCAGCATGTACGACCAGTCCGATTGGAGAAACGTCTAATAACAGCAACAAATCGGAGCACATGGTCGTAATGGCCCCAGGAGTTTCCGGGGAAAACTTTGGGCAGCAAGAGTACCATAGCGCCACATCGCTTCCACTCCCCGCTCGACCAAGCCTCGGTTTACGCCATTCTAAGGACTTGACGGCTCGAGAACTGCAATCGCTTGAACTTGAGTATGCTCAGCTTGAGTCCCGCAGACAACGAATCCTAGAGATTGAGACTATCGAACGGAGACAGGCTGATTTACGGGCACGTCTAGGCTTGGCTTAGAATTAACATATATATCAACTCTTAGGTCGATGAAGACTTGGACCGAGAGCAGAGCGGCAGTTTCCAGGCATTTGTCTTACCACCGGTGATACCTGTGCGTGCCTACCAGTTTTATATCCAGGGCCAGCGGCTGGAGCTTATTCCTAGGGGCGGGATGTGACGGTGGGCAGCAAGATGGTGTGAAGCAAGCGAGATGGTGTGCGGCACGGCAGCGACGCCCGGCTCAGTCGCGGCTTCGACGTATTCTAGCGGAGCCTACCCAAGAGATTGGAGCAGCACCGGCGATGGAACTTCAAGTCGGCAGATCACTGGCCCGCTGTACCGCCCGGCCATGGACATGATCTCGACCGCACACGAAGCTCGGGTGCCGCCACCCGACCTCGTCGGGGTCGGTGGAAATTCCAGTTGCCAGCGCGACACACCGTACGACCACATGCAAACAGATTGGCCGCACCGTCCAGAGCAGCCATCGTCCCCTGGCGACCGCATCGCCACTGCCGGCCGTCCGCACATATCGGCATACACGGCTGCCACAATTGCTGCTACGCAGCCGCTCATGCCCCCGACGCACCCTCCACAGGCGTTGAGGGAGAACCTGTATCCGCACTCTCTTCAGTCACACAACTACATCAACCAGCCCATGTGCTCGCAGGCTGCAGGCCATAGGACTGGGACTTACACAACCCAGTACGAGTCGGTACACCGAGCTCAGTCGCCTGCCTTTCACGTCCAGCAGCCAAGAGCTGGCCAAGATGAACCCATCATGTCCTTTGGCAGGCAGCATGGCTCCGGTTACGGCATGTACTTGGTGAATTAGACCCCAAGGCGCTACGCACCGCACACAGGGCCATGTTAAGGGTCGCAGACTCCATCGGCTCGGCGACTGTATGAGAATTGTTATGGGTGGACAGCGCTCAGTACCAGGCAACACTACGGAAGATGAGCCTTGACGCCCGTGCTTGAACTGGGCGGACACGCCAGCGCCCTCCTTACCTCTTGGCGAGCTTGCATGCTCCGACAAATCATGGTGCTGAGCGGCTTTGAGTTGCCTCTGTCATGTCAGAGTGTATGGGCACTGCCTTTCATATGATGCGACGTCTTACCGCCGTGTCTCTCTGCCGTTGCCCGCTCACACTGACTACCCCGCTGGATCTCACAGTGAGTGGCCGGTGCTGACAGAGAGAGTCGCTATATCCCGGCTGGCCCGTATAAGGCTGAACGATGCCCCCCAGCCGGCACATACCTGGACAGACTGGCAAAACGACGCCCTCGTACGAATTAGAATCTCTGCGGATCTCGAGGCATTGGACGGCCAGCTACTGACAGGTAGTTTGAAGCCATGTTCGTCGACAACGTTCTTGGTGCAATTTCTGGGTAACCCACATACATGACTTTCTATACAAGGAGGTACTTGTCTGGCATGCAGGATTGTTATCCTATAGTATGACCTGGGGGAAGATCTTGTCATATTTCACGCTGGCCTCGAAGCGGCCGTAGCTCCAACAGACGCTTACCCCCCCGCAGGTCATTGCCTGTGATACACGACTAGTATGTGCTACATAATTGCTCCACATTGGGTGGCATCGTGATTTCCTAAATAGGCACTCGCATCGGCCTCATCCACGTTGTCTTACAGTCCACATCATAGTGTCATGTGAGACCGGGAGAGCATAATAACAGCATGTGGACAAAGCTCTGGGTTACAAATGATAATCACAATAGCGAAGTGAAGGTCACTCCACAGTAGGCTTACGTTCAAACAGTCCACTCTTAAGATAACCCCCGGAGGGAATATTATGACTATGAAAAGCCACCTGCAGGGTTGCGGTACAGCGAAGGGCGTAAGCCCTGAGACTGTACTGTTCGAAGTGTCACGAGAAGACAGGAGGGAGTGGTGTAACCACGACCGGACACACAACACATGCCCTCCAAACTGATTGTTGATGCTGTCGCGAAGTCTGGCGTCTTTGATGACTCGGTTGCCAGAAGCGATTAGTCCATAGTGAATAGGTACGTCATCGCGCTGCGTCTGTGAACCTTCGATCGCGTCTCGCAAGGTGGACTCATTGCTCGCCCTCCCGTCCCCAGAGCTTAGAGCCCCTAAACCAAAAGAGTACCAAAGAAAAGCCAGAAATGAATTCAAGAGCGCAGAGAGTAGGCCGTGCCATGTGAACCAGCCGCGTTGTGAATTGTGCGACACAGGCTTTCCGATGCCAGTGGGCCTGGCATATCGCGAAGCCAATCGTGGGTAATTAGCTGCCAAGTGGCATAGGTACTCCGGTATTCGTGCCCCTTCCAAATCGTGCTTCGTCCGTAGCTTCGACACAGCCGTCAGCAGTGCCGTTGGCGGATTGTTCAACGCCCCTGTTTGAACCAGCTTGCCGTTGTTTTCTGCTTTGCCGAAATCCCATTGGACAACTCCCGGGAAGCCGTTGTCGGGCGAACTGACGACCACATCACCAAGTCGGACATTTGGTGGAATTCCACCGCCGATGCCAACCATGAAGCCCAGCCTGATAGACGGAAATGTACTGGCCATGCGGGTCGCGACGGTCGCTGCGGAGTTTGTCCCACACTTGCCCTGCGGGAGACACGCTATGACGATGTTGTGTGGGCCAATAGATCCGAGAGTGTACGCATTGTCGTCTTTTGGTGGATTTGGCAAATCTGGATGTCGTCGGTCTAGCATGGCTGTGGCGGCGGTCTGTTCCTTCGGTAGCGCACAGACCCAACCGACGGTGTATTCATTGCGATTCTTTGGTTCAGCATCTTCGGGCACTGCCATAACGAACGTGCACATGCGATGTGACATGAAGTCGAAAGACAATGGGTGACAGTATCGTTTCAATTTCGCATTGCATTTCAACTGCAGTATTGCGAGATGACGACTGTCACTCAAAGGTCGAGCACGCCCACCACAAATATGGCAGTTAGGCAAAAGGCTGCTGGAGTGCTGGCAAGAAAGAGGGGCACGGGTCAGCCTCGCGAGGCGGCTCACGAGCACTGGGCACCGGTTTCAGACCGGAGTACCAAAGGCCAATGAAGCCACCCCAGAACCCACCATTGTACAACCGGTCGTGGAAGCGCAGTTGCACTTCCGGTTACTGTACCGATGACAGCCGGCCGGCGGCAACATCCACTGGGCTGATTGTAACCGATCATTTCTGGCCGCCACCATCATTCAGCCTGCAGATGGACATGCAGGGGGAACAGCATACCTTCTGCCGCATGCCAGTGTTCGCTCTCCAATTGTGTCCGGCCAGTCACACCAACCGCTCAGCGTGCGCCTTTGCGCGATTTGTTGGTCCACAAGTTCTGGACGAGCCTTCAATCACCAACAGGCTTGGCTCGCAATCCGTCAGCCTTGCCGTTCGATTGGCTGTTGTTGGCTTGGAGTAATGACACAACGTAGCAAGCGCGTGCTGTACCAATCGGACTCGCCGTGGCTTCAGCCGCCCAGGCCTGACCTGTCACCCGGATGCACAGGCATCAGGATTCAAGAGGACATCCGCCCACACGAATTTTTCGCACACAACGCATCTCCCTCCTTCTGCGACAGTGGCCGAGAGATTGCTATTTGGAACTAGTTGATTGTGTTGATTTGAATCACTACCACCGCGTGCGGCTGTGTACAGTACAGTACTTGTGGTTCGCAGTGCAAACCGATCGTTGGGGTTCGGCGTCGAACCGGGGGGGTTATGGGCCAACGTACACAGTTCAGTGTTGCTAATAGTACAAACAATACGTATATTGGCAATGTGGGACCCCTCGCAATATTATTGTATTGTCAAGAGTGCCATTTTGTATCACGCAATATTGGGCAGAGCCATATTGTATTGCGCAACATGAGGTTGGTCCATATTGTATTATATTGTCAAAGACTCGACATATTGCCAATATATATCGTATATTGCACGTGACAATATAATTCAATAACCCACATGAAACGTACCGTTACTTTATTCACTAGCAATATCTTGCAGCCCAAGCCATGACTTCAAACACTCTAGCGCTTCAATCACATCCCTCCCAAGTCGATTTCGACGATCCGTGATGGTGATCTTCGCCCCAGAGAAGAGCCGTTCAGGCTCGGCAGACATTGCAGGAATTGATAGTATATCCACGGCCATTTTGCTCAGGTTGGGGTAATTTTTCCGCTGCGTCTCTTCTAGCCACCATGAGAGTGCGCTTGTGAACCCATACACCCGCTCAGACTTGCAATACCGCTCATACTCGTCCCTGATGAGCGATGGCTGCAGATGCTTGTTCCTCCAGTTCAAGAACTCGTTCGTCGTCATCGACGGGGTCTCGCAAAAGGGAATAGCTGGCTCCACTGGTCTATACTCGTTCCACAGCGTTTGCAGGAGTTTCTTTGACGACTCAACCCACTCTGTTTTCCAGTTCTCCTGTATGTAGTGCCATTTGTGCGAGGGATGGAGCACGATCGCCGCTACATAGGCAGGCGATTCATCTGTAAGACGGTAGTACTTGTCCAACTTCGCCCAGCCCGAGTTGTACATCGGCCCCATCATTGGATCGCCTTTGTGTGCTTCCTTTCCCGCTTCAAACTGTGCAAGCATGAAATCCATAGCCAGGAGGACATTGTCGAGAGTTGCAAACGACGATTCGAGTGCCTTGGTAGTCATCTTGAGCTTCTCTAAAAAGGACTTGACCTTCCCGAGGACGATCCAGTCCTCTGCGGAGAGCTCGTCCCCGGCACAATCTGCTTCCGTCCACTTGCTGAAATAGCCATCTATTGCTTCTCGGAGGTTCAACGCCGCTCGCAGCATAGTATACCACGAGCTCCATCTTGTGTCGTTGTCTCGCGCAAGCTTGCGGTTGCGGCTAAGAACTTGGAACCTTTGGCTGCGCTGGACACTCCGTTGGATGAAGACGACGAAGTTATGAAGCTTGCCGAGAGAGCCCTTTTGCCGCCACGCCTTGATCTCTTTCAATGTCGCATTATTCCCCGAATCGTCATGCTCGAGTTTCTCGTTGTCCGTGACGAAGAGGAAGGCTTTCGCGGCGAGGTTGATGATATGGCCTTGGCAGCGAAGTCTGTGTGTCTTGGCTTCGTAGTGAATGTCAAATCGACGTAGAAGGCCCGCGAATGTTAGGGTCAGTCGGAAGAGACAGGTCGTTGAACTAACCAAGAGAAAGAGATTTCATCATCGTATCATTATTGCCTGCATTGTCCATCACAAAATAGCCGAGCTTGGAAGCAAAGCCCTAGTCCTCTATCACTTCCAGAATTGCATCTGCGAGGTGAGACCCGTCATGCTCACTGTCGATGTCCTTTAGCGCCAACGTATGGTGTTGCAGTTGACCGTCTTCCGTAACATAGTGAGCGACCACGCCTAGGATAGCCAATGTGTTGGGGGAGGTCCAAAGATCGCAGCTGATATGTACTCTTGACGTTGCCGATTGTATGCGCTGCTTGACTTTCTCCTTCTCGGTGTCGAACTGCCGCGTTATCCATTTCTTGACGGTTTCGTGCGTGTCTGGAAGCCAAGTATCGACATCGGTATTTAGATAGACAAGAAGCGCTCGAAATTCAGGACACTCCACAAGTCGAAATGGCAGGGAGCAAGCCGCAATGAACCGCACGTATATGGCTTCAAGTCTGTCGGGGTCGACCGAGTCTCCAGGTTGATCGTTGAGACGGCGGCGTTTTCCGGGGATTATCCTCAGCCGAAAGACGGGCCTGCTCGAGGATAGTCCGGATGCTTGTCACCTTCGCGGATCGTGGAGCGCTTTTTGGCAGACCGTGTCCTTCAGGAGGAGGGTCCGTTAGGTGCTTTGCGGGAGCTGCTGTTCCGCCAGAACAGGAATACGTCTTGTCACAGTGCTTGCAGCGCCATTCCTCCTTCCCAGTCCGCTGGTTGTAATACCGCGTCTCCCTGTCCTCGTCCGGCATATGGGAGAAGACCCATGACGTTCTCGGCTTGGCGCAGGAGGTTATCGAACCCGGGCGACATCGCGACGATTGCCATTGTGAGGTTTGGCTCTCGTCCTGGTCACAATTTGGCTGGCTGGTTAGATCCGAAGCGTCATCCGATATTGACGAAGCATCTCGTTTTCTCTGGACAAATGCAAGCCGCTGCTGAGGCATTGAGGCTGTGCGTGACAGTCTCCACTAAGCATATCGCCATTTAGCAGAGCGACTGCAACGAGTATCCAGAAGTTAAGGAGGAAAGGTAGGACAGACAAGAAGAATAGGGGGAAATGAAGCTCGAAGAAATCCTAAGCTACTGCGGTTCTCAATGCTGGACGTGATTGGTTAGTCGAGGGTGCAAGCTGAGACATACTGGTCAGCCGTGATATGATATGATGATATGATATGATATTATTTAACGTCCGGGAAGCTATTTTAGCTAAAGCCCCTATCGGGGCAAAGGACGTGCTAGGCTGATGAGAGTCTATCTACAATTGGCATCAGCTCCAAACCGTTGTGCTTCGCCAAGTTCCTGCCCGCTGGTCCAGGTTAGCAGTCACTGAGTTGTGGCTGCCTCAGGCACCAATGGCGCTCATTTCGGCCGCCCCGCAGTTTTCGCCAACGCGTCCTCATTTCAAAACAAACACCATCTAGCATCTCTTCGGCTCAAGGCGCTCTTTCGTCGGAGCCTCGCACCCGTCCGCGGGATGTAGAGTTGCATGCGACGTTGCGTCGCTGTCGTCACCTATCTTTCTGATGGGTCTGGGAAGGCTTTTCCTCACCGGCTGCGTGCACAGCCAGAGCGGAGGGCCTCGGCCGGGTGAAGGGCGGTGCCACGCCCTTCGCTCGACCGTGACCAGCAGTTGAAAACATACAAAAACAAAACAAAACGGAAGAAAGGGAGTGTTGTTCGCCTAATGGCGCGGGCAGATCCTTTGGAAGAAGGAGCTTTCCGACGTCATCTCGACGAAGGCTTTGAAGCCCTTGCCTACTGCATGGTGTATCGCTTCGGCTGGTGAGGGTGTCAGCCTCATCCGGAGCCGTGGCGGTACTTTCCTGCAGTAGAACGGGTGCTCTGGTGCTTTGCGTCGTCCGCATGAGCAGTCAAGGCGCGCGTCGTCATGATTGAAACGCTCGTGGTAGTCGGCGAAGTCTCCGTGGCGAGATCTTGCCGCAAGGAGGCTGTGGAGCGTTGCCCTTGGGAGCGCCAGCTCTGGAGGGCAGCTTGTGGTCGCCTCGAGGTTCAGAGACTTGTAAGACTCTGGCGCTTCAGTTGACCACCAAGCCTTGAAGACGTCCCTCGATTCCTGCCTCGCAAGTCGGCGCAGGTGGGCCAGCGATGGCATGGCTTCTGGTGGTTCAGGCTGCAAACAGCCCGCCTTGGCGAGGCCGTCAGCCTCCTCATTGCCCGGTATGTTGGTGTGTCCTGGTATCCAGCGGACCTGCACGTTTCCGTGCGAGGTCGCCAGTTCTTGGAACTTGGTGAACTTGTCCTGCGACGAGTCGGCTGGGTTGCCTCGCAGACAACTGGCTACAGCGAGATTGTCGGTACAGACCACGACTTCGCTTCTTGTGTCGCCCAGGCGGAGAGCGGCCCGAAGGCCTTCTAGGGCGCCGGTTGCCTCAGCGTCGAAGACTTCGGATGGGCCTAAGCGGCCCGATCCTTGGACTAGCGATTGCTTATCCCGGTGTACTGTAAAGCCGAATCCCACAGCGCCGTTTGGGAGTTGCGACCCGTCGGAGTAGACGATGAGCGTGGCTGCGGCGGCGTTTCCAAGCCATTCAAGGAAGTCACCAGCGGTTTCGGCTTTGTTTGCAGTCTGAAGAGGGCTGGCTTCTGTGTCGGAGTAGCGGCGCGGCAGGAGCGCCGGGCGATGGCATTTCGGGAGGAGTTGGTCGGTGCGTTGCAGCCTCGACTGAAACGTTGGCTTGACACGTCGGGTCGAGCTGGGGTTCCGAGTGTGCCGCGCTCGAGGCGGTTTCCGCGATGCCCTTTTAACAAGGGGATGGCGCCCGTCGAGAGACTTCAGGCGTGCCGAGAAACGGATCTGCTGAGCGGTGAGTGTGATAGTCGCAGGCGGCGTGCCAGCTTCGCGATGCATGGCTGGGATCGGCGTCGTCTTCCAGACAGGAAGGGCAGCTCGAAGGGCGTGTCTCAGGACTTTGTCCAGACGCAGCACGAGGTGCTTTACTTGCGTGGACACGATCCGATTCGGGTTTGCAACGCTAGGCGCCACCTCTCCGGGATACCACGCCTCTGCGCCGTAGAATAAGGTCGGCTCGACGCATGCCTTGACTGCTCTGCGGACGGCGTGCGGGAGAGGGCCGTGTTTGGTGTTTGCGATGCCTTTGAGGAGGTTGGCGACTCGCCTGGCTTTGGCGGACCACTCGTCCACGTGGGATTTGAAGGAGAGCCTCCGGTCGAGCCAGAGCCCGAGCCAGCGCATTGCGTTTCCAGGGACAATCTCGGTGCCGCCTTCGAATACGGAGGGCCGGGAGGGGCTCTTCTTCCGAGAGAAGTGCATCACCTCGGTTTTGTCCGGGTCGAAAGTGACGCCGTTGGCGGCACCCCAAACCAGGAGTTCTTCCATGTCTCGGGACGCGAGAGCAGTCGTTTCTTCGAGCGTTCGCCCGGTGCGCAGCATTGCCGTGTCATCAGCGTAGCCGAATCGACCTTCCGAGTTCCCGAGGCGGTAGATAGGGGCGATGTACAGAGCGAAGAGGATTGGCGATGCAGGTGAGCCTTGTGCGAGGCCGCATCGAAGAGGCGACGCTGGCGTTGTGACGTCCTGGAATCGGATTGCGGCCGAGCGGTCTTGCATGAAGGAGCCGGCCCATCTGACGAGATGCGGTGGCCACCCTTGTTGCCGGAGTCGGAGGATGAGTCGATTACGCATGACGGTGTCGAAAGCTCCTTGTACATCCATTGTGACTAGCGTAGCGACTTGGCCATTGGCTAGAGCTGTTTCGATATCGTGCACGAGGGCGGCGACTAGGTCGACCGCGGATCTCTTTGGAAGGGCGCCAATCTGCTGTGGGTGCAGGATACCGTATCGTATCGAGGCCCAAGCCAAGCGGCGAGCGATAAGCCTCTCCAGTCCTTTGCCAAGACATGAGAGCAGTGATATTGGCCTCCAGGCCCGTGTCTTGGAAAGATCACGCTTGCCTGGCTTCTCGATCATGACTACTTCGGCCTCCTTGAACCTCAGAGGGTGATAGCCAAGGGACAGGCACCCTTGATACAGGCGTTGGATGTGGCAGCGTAGAGCGGGCCATGCCGTTCGGAGCAGGCGTACCGTGATGTTGTCCGATCCTGGCGACGTGTTGCCTGTGCGCAGCAGAGCGTCCTGGACTTCCTCAATGGGGACCTTGGGCGAGAAGGGGATGGGTAGGGTGTCTTCTGACGGCGTCCAGGGGTCGGAGATGTCGTCGTCTGCAGTTCTGCGCTCGAGAGTAGCGTGTCGAAGGGCCTCGGCCTTGCCGATTTGAGTTTCGATGATTGTTTCGCCGACCTGTAGAGGGGGAGGGCGGAACACCCCGGATCGCTTCAGCCATCGCGTGATCTTAAAAACGTCTTTGTCGCTTCGCACGCCATCAATCAGTTCGCGCCAGTATGCGCGCTTCGCGCGTCGCACCACCCGTCGCAGGTCGCGGCGGGCGAGCTGTACGTCGCGGTTGAAGCCGAGTGGGAATGCTCGTCTGACGCAGCGGAGCTCCGCAACAGACGCGGCACATTCCTCGTTCCACCAGGGAGCCTTCCGCGGTCTGCGTTGAGATCGCCGGCCAGCCGCGCGAGCTGCGGATTGTATGAGGTCTATAATTGCATCCGCGAGCCGGTCAAGATCTGCAGCTGTCGTTGCTGCCTGGGGAATAATTGTGGCCCCTGATACAATCAGCTCCGTGAACCGCTTCAGTTCCTCGTCGCTTGCGAGAAGAATCTTCCCAGGCGGGAGCGTTGCCGGCTTGAGAGCCGGGAGAGAGATGCTGAGGGTAAAGTGGTCCGAGCTCGTGGCCAGGTGGTCCTCCACCGTCGCCTCGGCTAGGGGGATATTTGAGAAGGCCAGGTCAATGGTATTACCGTGGGCGTTCGTGGGGGTGTTGATCGGATTGAGGAGATCTAAATCGTTTTCTGCGGCCCATTCTGCGATGATGCCGCCGTGGCCGCGGGAGGGGCCAATCTGCCACGTGTGATGTCTCGCGTTGAAGTCGCCTGCGATAATACATTGACTGGGAATCGGCCATGCGAACAGGACTTCGAGGGCAGTGTCCAGGTTCGGTTCCCGATATACGTTCACCAGAGTGACGCCATTGACCACGAGCCAGAGAATGTCTCGGGAGAGGGCGGGACGTTGCTGGTCCGCCAAGAGTCTTGCACCCCGGCGAATATATGTCATGACGCGCGGTCGGGTGTCGATGTCTTCCCAGGTGCTGACCGGTGAGTAGGTGTCGTACGCCGGGTGTGTCTTGGTGAGGCAGCGGGAATCGCGGACTTGCGTCCAGGGCTCCTGTAGTAGTATGACCTCGTATCGTTCTGCGTCAGCAAGGGCGAGCGCGCAGTCGTGCGAGGGGCTATTCTTGCCAACATTGGCTTGGAAGACCCGGAAGAGTCGCTTGTCACGGTGATGCCGTCTAGGTTGTCTGTTCATAGAGACGAGCCTGGGGATTCAAGGCGGCGCTTCTTTGGAGAAGTGGCTGGCAGCGGGCTGGAGGTGCGAATCACGGGAGCTGGGGTTCCGAGGCGGCACGTAGAGGTAAGCGGTGGCGTGGGCGTGGACATCGAGCGAACTGGACTCAGCGAGGATCTCGCTGATGGCGAGGGGCTTCCGGGCGGTGCCAGACCACTCCCTGTGTACTCGCTTGGTTGTTCCAACGTCTCGATGCTTTGCCTCACGGGCGGGGAACTGCTCCTTCCGCTGTGTGCCGATGAGGCTCGACTGGTGGCCGAGTCTGTGGATGCCGTTGCGATAGATGCTGAGGACTTGATGGGACTGACCGATGCTTCGGTGCTGTGCCTGACGCTGGAGTCGCTTTCGATACTTGGAGTTGGCGATGCTTGGCTGTGTGGGGAAGGTGGAGCTGCCGCGGGGGTGGGAGGTGTCTCGCTAGGGCGTGGTGCACCATTTTGCATCGTAGGCTCCGGTGTGCTCCGGCTGGACGCGGAGGTAGTGTCGCTCGCTGTCGCTGAGTCGGGTTCGAGGCTCGTGGACTGATCCCGCGGTGGAGATGCTGGTTTCGCTGTAAACTGGTTGAACAGTCGTTTGCCCATGATTTGGACAAGTTTCTTCTCGGGCCTGTTGAGGCTGTGGAATGCTCCGTTCACCTTCTTGGGGCGAGCCGGGCACTGGGGAAAGTCAACCGCGTGCGGCCCGTGGCAGTTGGCGCATTGCTGTGTGGCTGTACAGGTGTCCTGGGCGTGGCCAGTCTTGCCGCAGTTCTTGCAGCGTGCCTGGCGTCCGCAGCTGTAGCGTGAATGGTAGTCCCAGCAATTATCACATTGCTTCGGCGGCTTGGTCTTGACGATGGGTCTCGCATAGCTCGTCGTGTCGAAAAGGCGCCAGTGGTGCTTGACCTCCTTGGCAAAAGATATGATCAGGGTCCGGGTCGGGCGCTGATCCGAGTCTTGTTTCGCAATTGTCACCCTCTCGGGGGTTTGGCCGGTTTGCGTGGCGACCTCGTCTCGGATCGCCTTCTCGTCGTCAATGGCTTCGCCAAAGAGGTTATTGAAGCGGCGTGGGCAGCCTTGGACCGCATACGTGTACCACTCCTGTCGCTTTTCAACGATCTGTGCGGAGATGTCAGGAGCCCACTCGGCCTGCCGTTCAGTCAGAAGATCCCTGGTTGCCAAGTCAGCGGCGCGGATGGCCCATCCGGTTTTGCAAGGGTGGGCTTCCGGGATGCGGCTCCGGGCGATGCCGAGCTTGTCGGCGATGTGGGTCCGGACGGCGAAACTTCGAGACATGTCGGCGGCATGGCCGGGGCGGAGGCGGGCGAAGACCCGGAGGTCATCAGTCGGTGGAGGCGGCGGATGGCGTTGCCCCTGGCGACGCGGAGGCAGCTGTTTTTGCCATTGATTCTGCGGACCTGCGCTGACAGGGTCTGCGGTGGTCCCCGCAGCAGCTGGGGCTGGGCGTCTCGTGCCGACGACTGTTGCGTAGGAGGGCTTCGTCGTGGGGAGGTTGGAGTGCGTGCCGGCGAGTACGTCGGTCCAGTACTGCAAGAAGCTGCTGGAAAACTTCTGGGCGAATTGCAGTGCGGGTCCAGAAGTGAACTGTTTCGCTGTGTCGTCGAATGACGAGCAAAAGGCCCTGAACACGGCTAGTTTGGCGCTATAGACCTCGTTCTGGGCGACAACGAGCTTGTCGGCGGCATTGGCGATGGTGACGGGGCCGTCGCCGGGTTGCGGGTCAGGTTCGTTAGAGTCGAAATGGACAGCGTGCTGAGCTCCTTCCGTGGCTGCAGCGTAGGAGACCGCGTGAAGCGGCGATGACGGCGTGTATGCCGTCCGTAGCGCAGAGCGCGAGACGCCGATCTCGCCCTCACGGGTGGCGGGGCTGTTGCGCAGAAGGGCGACACGCGCTCCTCTGGCTAGGCCGGAGGGGGTCCTGGGACCCAGATCGAAAGGATCATGATTATGAGGCGGGCTGGACGAGGCCGATGCCATCGCCGCCGCCGCCGCCGGCTGCGCAGAGCGCAGGGTGGGCGGATTACGGTGTACTTGTTAAGGGATAAGGTGTATATTGGGCTACTTTCTTAACAGTTGCATGCCAAGAAAGTAAAAATGCAGGGAAGGATGTACTGGTCAGCCGTGACACTGGCTGCGTGGTTGTGACAGGTCACCCTAGAGGCTCGGTCCAATCCTCTTGCCAACGCGTTTTTGGTCCGGGTGCTCGCATGTCAATCGGACAAATTGTCAACAAACATGCCAAAATTTTTGCCAAAAGGCGACCAAGCAATATAAATAATATACTGGCAATATGGACTGTAGGCCGTTCTCCCCTGGGAATGCCAGGACAAAGAGTACCAGGCCAAAACAATTTACGAATCCCCCTTCCGGCGAGCCAACCAGGCACTGTCCGAAGAGAACCTAAGACTTAAGCGCATTCTGAGAGAGAATGGCATCTCGTGGTCTCCGGTTGCGCAAGCCCACCTCAAGCAAATGGGACCAACCATGCGCCGGAGTCGACAGCGCAAGGCAAATGGCCCCGGCTGCCCACGTCTTCCACCGGAGGTCATCCTACGCATCCTTAGATTCGCTCTAACGGGCGCACAGCCCATCATTGATCCCCTCAGCCCCACCACGTCCGAACATCTGACCGAGCAGGAGAAGGCGAGGGGCAACCAGATCGCCATCCACTTTCTCGCCACCTGCCGAGCACTGTACGCGGAAGGTACTCGCTACCTCTGGGAACGCAACGAGTTCACGTTCACCACTCCTCAAGCCCTCTGCCACTTCGCGGAATTGAGCCTCAACTTTCGTCACAAAATAACCAGCATCCGCCTTCGCATCGTGGCTCACTACTTCGACGACCAGCGACGCAAACACACATTGGAACGGGGTTACCACGAAGATCTAAAAGGAGACGTGAACCTCAAGGTCCAAATGAGACCCCAGGAGACACCTATCGTGCGTGGCGGATTCCGGTGCTACACCTGGACTCAGATTGTCGACTTCCTCGCCGCTCTCCGCGCCCCGTATGACCCAGCTTACCGCGACAAGTACTACCCACGGCCCAGACTGCTCCCTGCCCTAACAACTTTGCGGATGGACCTCGTCAATTTTTCGAACATACTACTTCCCTTGTCTGGGTCCGAGCTTCATGATATTGCGTGCCATGAGCTTGGATGTACGCTCAACGAGCTACAAATTACGGGGATGCCGCTGAGCAATGCCGGCACGAAGGCGTGCGCCGAGCTCAGTGGCCAGCTCAAGGACGAGGGACTCTACCTTGAGGGTCCAGCCTCGTTCATTGCCTACTCAAAATCCCTGCAACCCTTGTCCGGTCACGATTGGTATGAGGCACTGGTCGTCCGGGCATGGAAAGGAAAGCCCGTGGGATTGGACTATAACGAGGATGTCGATGACCATCTTGCAAACTCCATTGCCAAGCACAAGAGACTGGGAGCTACTCCCCCGGCGCCGCAAGGAGACGGCCACCCGACCTCTACGTGGGATGAGAACACAGTCATATGGAAGAAGGTGCCCACAACCCGCGATAGCGACAAGCGTACATGGGCCCTGTTCTCGCGCTTTTAAGGATACGAAATCGACGGCCTTGATGACAGTGAGGGCGAAAAGGTCGGCTCCTACGACAGAGAGTCGTATCCAGAGTCGTCCTTCTCGAGGACATGATGGCAGATTATGTCGACTATGTACATGAAGTCAACAAGACACTTGAATGCATTGATGTTCCATGTGGGTGCTCTAAGACCGATAGCGAGCAATAGTCAGCGATTCCCGGATGTCCGCATTTGATGAGGACGACACGCCATAATTAGAGCTTGAGTGTCTTATAATGGATGACCAGTGGTAGTGGATTGCCGAGCCCTACGTGAAGAAATCTGTCCCGTGCGTCGTCCCTGGCTTGCTACAATGCGCAGCAGAGGGTGAAACGGCATTCAGGAAGATTGCATTGTCGCAGAAATTAACTTACCCGTGGAAGGCCCAGAAAATAGCATGGAATTTACGCAGTGTGGCGACAGAACAAGGCAGGACAAGGCACGAGCCAATTTGTCTAGTTGTACAATCGTACGGAGAAATGTGCATCTGTGTCGGGCAGCAGTGCCGCGTAAGGGCGCATCGCGGCGTTGTATACTTGCTCGTCCCCGACTGTGCCTCTTGCCTCCGCTTTAGCATGCGGGTCTCGTTGGTCAACCGTTCTGCTACTCTCTTTCTGTTGCCCAACGAACACGCTTCAGTGCTATAACATGAGCCCGTCCGACGAGTATCATGGTGTGCTACGACATGTTTTCGGGACTCACGTGATATAGCCTGGAACTTTGAACTCTGATTTGAACTTTGACTCCATTTGTCGCCGCTCAGAGATGAGATGAGTGGAGGCCGCCGCAACGAATTTTGTGCACCAGGATACTGAAGTAGAACTTCAAAGGCCAAATCCGGTGCTATTGAATTGGTGCAGCGCGGCTAGGAAGTTCGGGCTCTTCGTCCTAGTTCAAGGGACCAACGTACTGTTCTTTACACGGGCAGCCGCGAGCCGCAGCATACAGCACGTCGGCGTGGAGGTGTGGTTGCCTCGCGAGTCGAAGGCAAGGTTGCGGCAAGCTCTCCCTGGGTAGCCTTTGTATGTCATCGTCGCTCGGTGGTTCAATCGTGACCGGCCGTCCACGATCTTGGTGGCAAGCTCGTGAGGGTATCTGGAGACTGCGGATGGTGCTTTCCCTAGCTAAGTACGAACCGTCAGTGAGGCTTCGGCTAAATGCCATGCGTTGAAAGTCATGGCGAATGGCAAGCTTAACACTTCAGTCGGCAGCTTGGTCGGTATTCTGCGTGCAATATTGCGCCGGGCTTTAAAGAATCGATGAAGGGCAAATTCGGACGGCGCTTTGTTCAGAATTTGTCGATATCGGACAGATCGCAGTGCCTTGATGCAGGACGATACGAACGGCGAATGCTGGTGGTATATGTTGTCGTGACTGGCCAATTACTTACTGTTCAACGTTGCTTCTACGCAGACTGAGAGTGAAGTACAGTGGAGGAGCGCGACGGGAGAAGATGAGAGAACAGACTGGTCATAGAGGGTCTGGGGCGTCGGTCCTAGACCCTTCCGCCGCCGTTTCTACCCAATTCTCATGTGACGCAAGTTTCGGCTCCTCGACACACTGCTGCGGGCTTCTACGATGGAAGGGTGGACGGCCAAGTTGCGGATTGACTCCCGCCGACTCCAGCACCTCCCCCAGAAGAACCATTGTCGGCGCTCAGACGAGGCTGTCAGCGATGCAGGCAAGCGCGAGCTGGGATGTCTAGTGCGATGATGTGGAGAGTCGCAAGGTAAAGGTTGATGGTGTGAAGCAAAGAAGCTGCTGGCGTGCTGAGTGGCAGGGGACACGGGCCCTTGTCTGCAACCCTGTGCCACCCCGGTCTTGCCCCTTGTCCTGGACGACGTGTTACAAGTCGGCGCTACGGTAATCCAGAAGCGGCTGCAATCCTTCTTTGCCTCCTCCCGCATTCCTCTGCCCCATTCGCATCCCGTGCTTCACACCACACGTCCTGTGAGCTTCACATCACACGTCCTGGAAGCCAACCTGCTTCACACCAATCGTCCTGCAAGCCTGCATGCTTTACTGTACCACTCGTCCTGGAAGCCGATTTTGCTCCACACCATTCGTCCTGCAAGCCTTCTTCCAAGTGTGTCGCAAGGGGACGAGGACAGATTTTGATGTTGCCAGGGGCTGAGAAGAGGGTGTCGCCCTGGATGAGACCCGATCCGCGACAGGGTGATCCAGAAATCGCTCCTGTTCTTCCTGTTCGCTACCCAGTTCCCCCGAAGCTCTCTGCAAGTTTCATTGCATTTGGTTCGGATTACAGGAAGATGAGTAAATTGCACTGGGTTCCAATACGTACAGGCGTTTCTGTTCGTGCAAAACGCCACTGAACGTCGCACACATTTCATTGTCCTCCCGTATCGTGACATGCGCCTAGTTGCTTCCATCAGCTATATAGCTGCAGCCAGTGCATGCACTCCTGGGCAGAATGGTCACTGGGTCGTCCGCGAGCGCGACCATGCAGCCGAAGCAGCTGGAGCCTTGGGTATCCGCGTCGAAGACTTGGCAAAGATAAATCGAGTTGATACGACAAGATTGAACAAGATCCACCCGGGCGAAACGTATACGGTCCCCTACGTGGCTTCGCTCGCACCGCCGGCCGTATGGCACATCGAGTCGATACAGACCGGTATTTTCGGCTGTCTGGCACACCTCGAGTTGAGTCCAACCTCAACCTTCACAGCCGAAGTGAAAGCAGCGGCAAGCACTCAGTTTTCAACATTGCCACCACAAGACCATACTTGTCGTTCTTCTGGCTCGAAGACTACTACAAATGATGACCCTACGGGCTCATTTCCTGAGCCATGCGGGCTTCGTACATGCGGCTCAGCGGATCTCCTTGGGACATCAACACCGTCCCTTGTAGCCGGCACCTTGGGAACATCACCAGCAACAGGCTGCGCGAGCAAGGACTCTTCGACGCCTCTGGATGCCGTCCAATCTTCAGCAAAAACCTCCGGCGTTCTGACTCCGTACTCAAATCCGAACCCTGTAACTTTCTGCATCGACGAGCAGCTTGAGCGCTGGCGCCCCGGATTCAATTCAGACAGACAGGCTGAACTAGCTGGTCTTTTCTGCAGCGAGAAACGGGCCCCTTTGAACGCCGCAAACCCAGGCTATGCTCGGGAACTGCCGCCATTACCGGCGAAAGCGTACGCTGAAGGCTATTGCTTCTATTCTCTGCTTTGGACTGGCTGGGACCAGAATTGCACCGCGGAGGAGAAAATCGACACAGATACTTTAAGACTGTCGAGGTGCCGCATCGAAGTTATGGACCAAATTACTCAAGCTCATCACAGCCAACATGCGTCAGCAGCCCCCGAGGCCGAGTTGGTGGAATTCCTCAGTTTCCCCTCCCCAAATCTGCAATCTCCTATACAAGCGGTGTTGCCGGCCCACACACTTGATGTATCCATTGCGAGTTCGTCAGCATAGGTCTCAGCGTGGTGTATGTTGATGTCAAACACGCCCAGGGTCGCTTGTCGGACTGGTCGTCGGGCGCTTTGCATGTCTGCCGTCGTATAGACGGTCCAACATTTTTCTTGAAACGTGGCAGGGTGATAGAGGTTAATTTGCGGGTGTAGTGATCGTGGACCCAATTCAAAGGTGCCTCTGCCGGTATTTGCTACTGATGCCAGATCAGCCAGGCAGCGATCCTAGCTACCATGCGTATAGCTCTCGGCGACGGCCCGCAGAAGGGCGCCGGCGCTGTCGTCTGAGATTGGCTAAAAAGTGCATTCTTGCCCTTGCCAATAGCATCTCTGACACTTTCCTTGCGTCGTATTTTGGAAACCGCTGCACCGAACCTGCAGTGGCATTAGCATTCTAGCTCAAAGCCCAATACACGAGACCCACCTTCCGCTGCCTGCAAGATATGCATGCCATGATGTTCGTGAATAGGTTGATTCGCCGGCCGGAGACGCATATGCTGCACTGGACGAGAGCTATCTCCATGTCTTGTCATGTTTCTTGTCGTTGCAGGCGCTTTCCAGGAATCCGGCTTCTGCAGAAGCTGGAACGTGAGACTCGGGACGTGCTTTCTTTGATCTAGGCTGACAGGTCGACCTGATGACTTGCTCCATTATGAGGATAGTAGCCGGGTGTCCTCCGTGCCCAGCAAGCTGGCGAGACGTTGGTCGCCGTGAAGAGTGTGTTAGATTTCGATGGCAAAGTGCAGCACCCGCCGTGGCTCACGTAGCCCCTTCAACAGGGGCTTTCTCTTCGTGCGGTTGAGGCCTCGTCAGAAGTTGCCACGGCGTTGGTGGCGTCGCTGCGCATTTGCTTGCGGTTGTCTGGCAGCCAGAAGAGGCGCCTAGCTGACCCTCACACCATCTCGCTTCGCTTCACACCATCTCGCTTGCTTCACACCATCATGCTGCCCACCATCGCATCCCGCCCCCTCCGCTGCGCACCACCTCACTTGGCTTCACACCCATTTGGCCTTGCCAGCATGCAGGAATGGGTTGAGCGCTAATTTTTACCTCTGGCGCTCTGGAGCACAACGCTTCTTGTCTCCAGGGGCCAGAACCTACCCCTGGTAGCTTGCGAAGACGTGCAGTCGCGGAAGGGTCTACGAGCGACACCCCGCGTTGTTGCCAGCATTGTCCGATATCCTGCCTTTGCGATCGAGAGCCGCTATCTTTGCCGTTGCACGGTCGTCACCAAGACAGCAATCCGTCTAGAAACGAAACAACGATACATAACGCCACGCGGAGTGCTGCTATGGAAGTCTCCGTTTACATCTCTCCAGGTGGGTGATCTGGCGAGCGTTATTACAAGCCGCTGTTCACCTCGCCTCCCAAACTCATCAAGTCCAGCGCAGGACACTGATTCGGTCGCCAGCCGACCTGCCGGGTCGAGCTCTGACCAGCTACCCTTGGCAGCCTATCTCAGGTGAGCCGTCTCGGCCACGCTTGGTCCTGGGCTGCGCACGGCGCGACACAGTCTAACAGTACGTCCAGGTACGCAGCGCTGCTGCTATCCTCGGTTTGTCAGCTGATAGCCGCAGCTCCCGACCTCAATTGCGCGTACCGCCGCGTGACTGGCTCCCCGATCGCTACGCACAAAGACGGCACGAGCACAACAATGGAACGGAAACGCTCTCACGAAACGGAGGCGTCCAAGACGATGGGAAACTCACCCGTTTCGTCCCATGGCACGCCGCCAAGTGACCACCGCGACCAGCCGCCGCAAACCTCTCCGTCGCAAAGGACCAGTACGCCTGATCATGCGACTGCCGAGCGCTCAGCACCGCCGGCCGAGGGCCCCTAAGACGCCGACGACTTGGCCGCCGCCCAACCCCCTTCCGAATCCTAGAGACCACACGACAGACCAGTTGAATCATTTACGCAACCCAGTACGAGCCGGCACACAGAGCTCAGTCGCCTGCCTTTCACGTCCAGCATTATTTCGCCAACCATATGGCTCTATACTCTTACTTCAGACAAGGAGGTCGAGGCATCGTGGTGACGGCTGGTAATGGTCAAGCTCCATTCCTGTTGGCCGCGATCCCTGTTCTCCGAAAGCTCGGCTGTACACTCCCCGTTGAGGTCATGTACCTTGGCGACTCCGACCTCGGCGAAGTGACCCGCAGGGCCCTCGATGCGTTTGACGGAGTGACAACCCGCGATATGGCACCGATGATTGATGACAAGGACTGGAAAGTGAGTGGTTGGGCTGCCAAGCCCTTTGCCATTCTCTTCTCAACATTTCGAGAAGTTATCTTCATCGACGCGGATGCACTTTTCTTCAGGGATCCTGAGACCTTATTTGACGATCCCGGATACAAGACGACCGGCGCCCTATTCTTTAGGGATCGGCTATTCATGCCCGAGTCGAAGAAGAGCTGGCTTCAACAGGTACTGCCCAAACCAGTCTCTAAACAAGTGAAAAGGAGTCGACCTTGGACTGGCGACAGCGGCCACATGCAAGAGTCAGGAGTAATTGTAGTCGACAAGGTTCGCCATTTCGTTGCGCTTCTGATGGTGACGCGTATGAATGGCCCAGACCGAGATGGCAACAAAGACAAGGGTAGAGTAGGCATCTACGACATGGTATATGGTTCGTTCGAGCTCTTCGTGCTTGCAAAATTAGTATACTAATAGTTACATACACGTAGGTGATAAGGAGACGTTTTGGCTAGGCTGGGAACTCGTGGGAGACGTAGCTTACGCCTTCCACCAAGGCGACGCCGGGACAATGGGGGTCACCCAGGGACTCGACAGCAAAGTGGGAGGAGATGGCGAAATCCTGCAAAAGAAAGAACCAACTTTTGGCGCCAGCAAACTTGCGACATACAGGATCTGCTCCCCACAGCTGATCCATCTGGACTTAGACGGAAGTCCAATATGGTTCAACGACTGGCTCCTGGAGAATAAATTCGTCGTCCGAAATCAGCGGGTATATGCAACATTTGAGCAGTATCTTATCGAACCGCGGAGTTCCGGAGACCCGGGTGGCTGGGAGTTGAGGAAAAGCAATATATGCTGCCTTACTGCGGACTCTCAGCTGAGACGTAACTTTACCACTGCAGAGAAAGTAGCGCTGCAGCTGATGCTCAATGAAGCCAAAAAAGTTGATACAGGAGAACACGGACTGAGTCGATAGCTCAGTAAGGATTGCTGCTACTGCAGAACTACAGAGAGCACCACTGCACACATTGCTCCGTCTTGTGGAACCCCCTCGTAATGGCCCGGATCGAGGAAACAATTCTTTCCGATGCCGAGGACGCAACGGCAGCACAAGGCCTGCTCCGGCTGCAGTGCCAGCGCACTGACCGCTGAATTCGCATGCACCCCGTCACCTAATCGCACGGTGGGAAAAAGGTGCGCCACCCACGATGATCTCCAAATAAACCAATATCGACTCTCCACAGTACAGTTTATTGCGCAAGCTAAACGCCCGGCAATTCCTAGACGGGCCGAACGACCTTGCTACGGGTGCCGCGTTACGGGGGCCGTGTGGCTGAACTTCTAAATCGGGCAGTCGTACATTCTCATCTGGCCTTCAGCCACAAGGCAGGGAAGAAGTTCCTGGTTCTAGGGCATTCTGATTGGTGAGGCAGGAACTGATAATGACGGACCCGGCCAACGTGGCCCTACAATATCGTGTCCGGGCGAAAACAATAGTAGATTCATATTTGGCTAGCACTCGAGGGTCGCCTCAGCGGGTATGCCACTCTCTCCGGAACTGGCCCAAATTTCACTCGCACAATAATGCGCTCCTGGCGGTTTTCCTTTTTCCCTCGCCACCAGAACTTGACAAGGCTGACGGTGCAGGTGCTGCAGGTTGCTTCCGGGCGCTTTGCCGTCTGCGCTTCGGTAGAGTGTCCTGCTTCTCCATCTGAGATGGTAACCCATTCTGGCCGCCCCCTCCGTATGCTGGGTTGCCTTCTGCAGCCTGTCGCACACCTGTCTGGTTGACCGTCCCAAGGATAGCTGACTTTCGAGTTCGCTTTCTGCCTTAACCGACGATGGCCACTGCTGGCGGCGACGCGAGGGTGGACGTAGATTCCTGGCCGCTACACCAGGAGCATCACGATACCAAAGGATACATCTGATTTGGCTCCCGGGGTGAAGCTCGCAGGCATGCCGGATGTGTGGTGTAAAGCATGCAGGCTCGCTGGATGTACATTCCGTTATGTCGGACAACAGCGTCATACTGCCCGGCGTCCCGCACCACCCGGGGTCCGCTTTGCGAAGGCCCCGTAGATCGAGAACATGTTCTGAAACCGCAATGTTCGCAATGTCTTGGTCACTATCCAACGCCGGGCAACTATCCGCCAACAAGTAGCAGCAGTCCGTACCCCGCATTCAGCCGGCGAGCATAGTGAGTACGGACGCTGTAGGTATTTGGCGGCTACAAAGGCTTCCGCGTCATCAACGCGGTTGATGCAGAGTGAGTAGAAGTGAGAGACGAGTATCGAAGTACAATAGAGGCTTGCCCGACGGAACCAATCTTGGGGGAGACATGTGGCATGGCATAGGCGTCATTGCAGCTGGATTCATCCGTGTCGTTGAGCAACTGGTGATGGCCGCAAATCAAACGTCGCCTTCACCACGTCTCTGGCCACCGCCCTCGACGTTAAAGCAATTTGCACTATATGACCTCCGGTGAGCCATCGTACTTTCTCGAGGTTCGACCGTGCGACTCAGCCACAAGGTGAATACAAACTACAGGGTGGTAGGCATGACAATCGGACTTTGAAGGCTACAGAGCACCATGATAGGAACAACTTCGGGTAATTTTGGTGCTGCCTTCATCTTCTGCCAGTCTCTCGCCAGCATACGAAGCGCGCTTCTAGCAACTGAGTTGCAATACGCTACAAGTTTTCTAGGTGCCTGTTCCCAATTGACAGGAGGCACCGCGTGGAATTGCAGAGTGGCCTTTTATCCTCAATTCTCTCGGCCTGTTTCTCAAGAGGCGTTTCCACCATTCCCCTGTCTCCGCGGCGTTTTTTCCTACATCTGGTCGTGCGGACAACACAGATTCCTTCCACTTCACTACGTCCGCTCTTTTTACCAAGAGTTCTTCTTCTGGGCATGGCACTGGCATTCGGGCCATTGAACTCGCTGAGTAAAGTGCTGAAGCCCCGTGGCTGCTTTGACATGTATCTCATCAGCAAACATAGGCGATATCCGCGTACAGTGGTACAAGGAATAGACTTCAATCGAATCCAGCCTCTGATGTAAGCACATGGCCTATGGACACCATGCACCGACTGAACTGGCCCAGGATACCACCGAACGTGCTGCCACCTATGGAACTCGACATAGAAAGTAGCTGGAGTGCGATTGATCACGGATGGGATCTCGTCCACATCCGAACTTTGCTTGGGAGTATCCGCTGCAGGCGACCCGCCTCTCGAGAAACAGGCCGAGAGGATTGAGATGAAAAGGGACAATTCGGTTCCACCCGATGCCTCGTCTACTGGGACAAGGCCAAGAAAACTTATACTGAATTGTATCTGAATTTCTAGAAGCGCCCTTCGTGTGTTGTCGAGACACCGGTACACAGGCAGGCGCTAGATTGCCTGAAGTTGTTCCTACCATTTGTTCTCTGTAGCCTTAGCAGTATGATCTTCATGTCTTCCACCTTGCAGCCTGTATTCACAGTGTGACCGCACCGCACGGTCGAGCTCTCGTGAGTCTCAAACTTCGAGATGGTACGGCGGCTCACCGGCGGCCATACCGTACAAAGTACATTAGAGAGTCGATGGCGGTGGTCGCGGACGTAGTGAGGTCGAAGAAGTCTGGTTTGTCGGCACCAGCGGTTGCCCATCGGCAAGATGAAAAGCATTCGTCACAGTAGGAGGAGTCCGCTTAGGTTGAGACGTCGTCCATGCCATGTCACCGGGCGGTAGCCTTGAGTCGGAACTGGATACATTGAAACCTCCAGAGAGGTCCGGGACAACTGAGGCAAGCAGCATCGGACACCTGGAGCCGTTGCCGGATCACCCTGTCACATGTCATGTTCTCCCGTGCCAGGCGACACTCTCTTCTCACGACACCCTCTTCTCGTCCCCTGCCGACACCCATTTTTGGTGAAACCCTCTCCTCGTCCCCTGGTGACACCCTCTCATGACGACACCACATTCTCATCCCCTGACAACATCCTTTCCTGGCAACACCGTCTTCTCATCCCCTGGAGACACCCTCTCATAATACCACCACATTATTGTCCCCTGTTGACACCATTTCTGGCCCCTGACGACTGTACCCTCTTCTGGTGACACCCACTTCTGACGACACCACCTTCTCGCCACCTTGTGACACCCTCTCATGACACCACGTACTCCTCCCCTGCCGACACCCATTTCTGGTGACACCCTCTTCTGAGCCCCTGCCGACACCACCTTCGAATAACGTCCTCTTCTGTCGTGGGAAGAGGGTGTCGCAAGGGTCCAAGGTGGGGTTGTCGAGAGGTGGTGTCGCCAAGGGACAAGAGAGGGTGTCGCCAGGAGTAGGTGTCAACAGGGGACATCGAATTGGTGTTACAACAAAAGGGTGTCGGGAGGCGGCGAGAAGAAGGTGTCGCCAGAAGTGGGTGTCGCCAGAGGTGGGTGTCGCCAGGGGAAGGGAAAGGGTAGTGTCTCCAGGGACCAGAAGAGGGTGTTGTCAAAGATGGTGTCGCCAAGGGACGAAAAGACGGTGCCATCACAAGGTGGTGTCGCCAGGAGAAGGCGGTGTCGTCAGCAGCCTGGACGCGAGCGTTGCTCGAAGGTTGTGTCTGCAGGGAATAAGAAGAGGGTGTTGTCAAGGTGTAGCCAAAATTGGGTGTTGCCAGGGACCCACAGGAGGGCGTCGTCATCAAAAGTAGTTGCCGGCAAGGGTCCATAAGAGAGGGTGTTGGCAGATGGTCGTGTAATGCACCATGGCGCGAGAACACCTTACCATGTGACAAAATGATCCAGAACTGACTCTGGCTCTTTATGCTGACCTTGCAGGAGGAGTGGTGTGAATCTCGCAGGATGAGTGGTGTGAAGCATGCAGGCTTGCAGGAGGAGTGGTGTGAAGCCAAATTGGCTTCCAGAATGTGTGGTGTGAAGCTCGCAGGATGAGTGGTGTGAAGCATGCGGGCTTGCAGGAGGAGTGGTGTGAAGCCAAATCGGCTTCCAGAATGTGTGGTGTGAAGCTGGCAGGATGTGTGGTGTGAAGCATGTCGGCTTCCAGGACATGTGAGGCTCGCAACACGCGTGGTGCAAAGTTGCCCCGACTGCTCACCGGCCTTTCCAGCTCATGCCCATATCGCAGCTTCGTGATGAGGGATCCCCGCGTCCAGGTTCTGGCGAAACTGCCGGTTCTCCACACCATCGCACTTGACACCCAGTCCATGCTTGCCTGCAAGAGTCAATCCGTAATTTGGCCGTCAATTCTCTACTCTACCCTAGCGTTGAAGACGCTGCAGTGTGTGGAGGAGCCGAAACTGCCTCACATGAGAATTAAATAGAAACGGCCGTACAAGGGTCTAGGACTGACGCCCCAGACAATTCCCCCGCAGCAATGCTCCACGATTTCTGCGATACGCACAGCTTGACCAAAGCATCCCATGGATCATGTCGCTCCATCGAATGCTGAAGTTTCAGCAAAACAGTGCACCCGGCAGGCACAGGTCGCCAGAGGCTTTGGAACTCGACGTTCCCCGTGTCTGTCACTGCATGGCATTTCGTCCAAGGCGAGTGCTGACAAGTCATTCAGCTGCGAAAAATAGATCTCATAGCACTCTCCGAAGATTCAAGGCACCATCACGCGCTTGCGGCCGAGTGGTTGTGGCAGTCGGGCACGATTAAGCCACCGAGCGAGGATGACTTACACAAATTACCACCTGACGGGTTTGCCACAACCTTGCCTCCGACTCGCGAAGCAACTCCACTTTCATGCCGACCTGCTGTATGCTACGGCGCGTCGTTGCCTTCATCATGGGGCATAAAACGCTCTGTGGACCTGAGGGTCGAATCACCTGACCGCCCCTTGGCGACCAGCAGGCGCTTACTGGCCAGAGAGTGCTACCGTATGCGCGTTGCGTCCTTGATAAACGCCAAAATGTCGGCGAAAAGTCCAAGAGCAGGCTCTGAGGAACAAAATGAACAGTGGATCCTGGATTTCCTGACGATTTGCCAATCAGTACGATAATAAGCAATCATGATTGGCTTCCGTTTCCCGAGTCTCAGTCTCCAAAAGGAAACACGCGGGCAGAATCTTGGCCTGTTTCATCGCCATGCCTAGCAGCACCTGCCGATAAATATCCAACCACTCTGGCTACGGAACTCATTCTACCACTGACGGAGGCAATGCGCCTTCGCTCCGGTTCTCTCATTACTCTCGCATGTAACTTTAAGGACACCAGGTACCTGAAGCCACGACCAAACTGGTGCGTTTAGTCACGGCGCAATACGGTGAAAATACTGCATGCTCAAGAGGTGGTAGCAACAAGGCCGTGCATTTTGGGTGTGGACGCGCCATGGAGCCTGCGACAATTTGGAGTGCCCTCTCCCCGGACCAACAACGCACGGTGTGGGACGAGGCGGAAAACAAATTTTGGCAGCAATTTCAGCAAGAACAGGACAGGATCCTTACCAATATCAATAACAGCTGCAAAACAAAAGTCATGGCCATCAATTCCGACCTTGATAAGCTGTCAGGCAAGCGAATAGATCCTGCAAAGCAGTGTCGTTGCGGTTCACGGACTTGGTGGCAACTGGCAGTCAACATGGACCGCCGAAGACGGCGCTATGTGGCTGAGAGACCGGCTGCCAGGCATCCTGGCTGAGGCTAACATGACGGCTCGGGTGCGATTGTTCGGTTACGACTCGGCGACCGTCTTTACTCGTTCAATCGCAGATCTGCAAACAGCGGCCAGGATTTTGCTAGTGAGACTTCGCGGTTCGAGGAAGACGCAACAACAGAAGACAGCCCCCATTATCTTCGTCTGCCATAGCCTTGGCGGGCTAGTGGTGAAGGAGGTAGGACGCTGGTCCCGCCTGTAAGGTCAGTCCTAACGACTTCCTCAGGCTTTGATCCAGGCATGGAATCGCTCCTCGTACAACGAAGACATCTTAGAGAACGCCAAGGGCTGTCTCTTCCTAGGCGTTCCTCATCGAGGTTCCGGTCTTGCAGACTGGGCTAATGTGCCTGCCAAACTCTTGAAGACACTGTCCATGGGGTTCGCGGGCAATAGTAATTTTATCAAGGTTTTGAGGAGCAGCTCGAAGGACTCGGTGAGGTTGTCTGAAAACTTTGTCGACAGGGCCAAAACCATTCACTTCCGTAGCTTTTTCGAGACCGACCGGTATGGCAATCAGATTGTAAGTGAGACTACTAAGCCAGGATCCACATCATCTATAGATGGCATTTTTGGTCACTTACACATGTATATCCAGGTTGTTGATGAAGGCTCTGCGGCGATGCATATTGGGTCTGAGCAGGTTATACCGTTGGAAGGATCTAACCATCAAACGATCTGCAATTTTCGCGCGGACGAAGACCAGCGGTTCTCTCCCGTTGGACATGCACTCATCGAGTTGGCTGAAATCATTGTACCTCCAGCAGAAGGTTAGTTAGGATAATGCGTGAAAGCTGTCTCAAACATTCGTTCACTAATGCCGGCATTGTAGGGGTCGAGAGCCAGGCCATAAGCCTACGTTGCCGCGCACTTTTCCCCGCTGCCACCCAAACCTTTTTTGGGCGCGAGTCAGAGCTACGTATTATGGCAGCTGCGCTTGATCCAGCTAAAGCTGGCCAAAAAGGAATAGTTCTATATGGCTTGCCAGGTGCAGGGAAAACGCAACTTGCTCTTCAATATGTCGAGAGGCATCGAGATCTGTTTGCCTCCACTTTCTGGATAACCGTGTCCAGCCCAGACACAACGACGTCATCTTTTTCGGCAGCGGCTACGCTAATTGCTACCTCTTGGCCGGCCCAAGATTTGCCAAATCCACACCAAGACGGCGATGTTGTGCAAAGGGTCGTCTCAAGGCTTCGATCCACGGTACACAGGAACTGGTTGCTCGTTATCGACAGTGCAGACGACGTGCAGGAGCAAGACTTCACGAAATACGTACCTACTTGTCGACATGGATCGATTCTCGTTACAACTACGAGAAGGGAAGCTGTTGACATCTTCAGTATGCAGAGTCAACATATTGGCAGTCTTGATCCCCAGAATGGCCAGCGACTTCTTTTTACCAGAATTTACGGCACGGAAAGCCCCGTGATTTCCGCGCCTCCGACGTCAACAGAAGGTACGAAGTCCGCCTATCTTCTAGTCACATCTAACAATGTTGAGTTGAAGAGATTGAACGCGCAAATCCAGGTTGGCATCTTGAGCTCTTTCTTCGACGAGCTAAGCGTCGTCGGTATCCTGCTGGCCCTGGTCAGCCTCGGCCAGGCCTCGAACCTCATTCACACTGGACAAGTGTCGTCGGCCCATCGATTTACCCAATGGGGCGCATGGGGCATCGCCGGCCTTCTCGCTGTCCTGAATATTGTCACGTTCGGCCTTAGCGAATGGCAGTATTCGGACGATGGGCGTTTCTTTGGCCCGACGCAACTACAGAACTTGAGGAGGATCACATTCACAATGCTCGTCGTTCAAATGGCATTTAATGCGTTCATACTGATCAAGGCCATCATGCTCGCCGGTCAGACACGAATCGAGCCGCGCTTGTTGATCGTAGGCCAGCTCCAAGCCCTGACCGAGCAGCTGTGCGCTGAAGCTAATGGATCGATCGATGATATAGGCTACGCGG
The DNA here is from genome assembly GCA_029168975.1 of Purpureocillium lavendulum. Classification (NCBI taxonomy): domain Eukaryota; kingdom Fungi; phylum Ascomycota; class Sordariomycetes; order Hypocreales; family Ophiocordycipitaceae; genus Purpureocillium; species Purpureocillium lavendulum. The sequence continues at coordinate 305,948 of JAQHRD010000018.1, forward strand.
TACCTACGTGTATGCTGCGTTCTCATGCTGGTGAAGACGTGCTACAACGTTGGCTATTATGCCGATTACGTCCCGCTCGGTGATTCCGAGACCGGACAAAAGCGTACGTTGGCGTACATCGCCATACTCGACGTCATCTTCAATTCCTGGCCAGCCTTTATTAGCCTCATAATCCTTTTCGTCTTGGGCGCGAAGAAGCAAGACGGCAGCGTCTGGTCGGCCCCCGACCACATGCAGACTGCCGAAGTAGCCGGGACTCCGCTGAACATGCACGAGATGCCTTCTCAGCAGGCGTCCTGGGGCTACGGCTACGCCGACCAGACGCACCAGCCCGTCCCGCAGGGCTGGCATCAACATCAACAGCCAGCGTCGCCGGTGATGCTGCCGGCCTATCCACGCCCTCAAGAGCTCCCGACCCAACAATATACGGGCTCGTACGGGTCGCAGTTCCGACATGAGCTCCCGGCCGTACAGTACGAAAAGGGGCCCCAGATTGGAACTACGGGGCTCCCCCCAAAAGGCAGCCATGAGGCAAGAGCAGTGGCCCGCCAGACGGACGATGCGCCGCCACAGGCAAGCTCGGAGCAGGACAATGAGAAGAAGTGAATGACGGCCACTCGGAGCAAGTCATGACGCCACCGAATGGCGGTGGCCGACCGAAATCCATATCTCCTCCCATGCTGACTGCCTTGCAAGCTTGGGTCCGATCCCTGCATGAGTCTGCAAGGCATGGCTGCGTTCCTTAACGACGAGTTCGAAGCAGAGGTGACACGCTTCAGCGTCAGCAGAGCCTTGAAAGGCGCTGGGTGGTCGAGAAAGTCAACACAAAATGTCGCCAAGGAACGCGATACCGTCGCCAAGACCGCTGTCTACGGAGAGCAGACAATGCACCCAAGCTTCAACATGACCCCGTGGTTCATATCGCTAGGTAGCCGGTGAAGATCTGGCTCAGCGAGGATGCGGACAAGAAGCCCCCCAAGTCTTCGGAAGCTTGGCCTCATTTGCCTCTATTGTGTGCATTTGCGTGGCTGTACGACCAAACACAGAACGTTCGTCCATGCGCGAGTACTGTCTAGTACTGTACAGTACAAGAACACAGACACAGGCTATCAGAAGTTTTTGTTTTATATTACTGTACTTGTCGATTCGGGTGAATTGGGTGATCCATATCCCGAACCCACCTGGGAGCCAATGCTTATCCGATTTATTATGCCCGAATGGAGTCCCCAAAGGGCGACTGCTCCACGCTATTGACAGTACAATACATTCTTGCATGTCTCCTTAAGCCCCACAGATGATGCTCATTCGGTGCCAGCCTGTCCAAATATGTCAGGGACAGGCCTGCTTGAAGGCCGATTTCTCCAAGCGTCCAGCGTCTCATCCTCAGCAGCGAGAGCGATCTACCAAGCAGGTTGGGGAATCTATCTACATCTATCTACCAACGCCGCAAGTAGATAGATGGGCGACTGATACATGTCGCGATCGGTCACCTGTTAGACCCGCGACGGGACTTGTGAAGGCAGTTGTGAGTGTTTCGTCATCAAGACTAAAGTTTTTATTGGTCTCCTCTTGAGATGCTTGACGGTCTTGGGGTTTGTGAAGTCCTCCTCCTCTTTACGCTGGTTTTGTGCGTTGATGTGCAGCAAATGGCGGTGTGTGCGATATCCTTCACCACATTGCATCAGCCTCCATAAGTGTCACAGACTTAGGTAGGAAAACCGTGGGCAAAGGAAAAAATGCTTCCCTCTTCTATCTAATGAGTGACTGCGGTGTACTGGTTGGTGCGCTGTTGGCCGTAGGCATCTGAGACATGGCAGGCTCAAGCAGAGTTGCGTGAAGCTATTCCCACAATGAAAAAACAGTGGTGCTGTGAACGGTCTACGTGATTGAGTGTTTGCGATGCCTTCACTGCGACAATAAGCCTGTAGCCGTCAGGTTCGAGACACACCCAAGTACCATCCAGGCACCCCTTTCCACCACTATAACACGGCACAGTGTGGTTGTCACGGAGTGGGGTTTGTTAGATTCACGATGCAGCGCTCGAATCACGATGGGGTTTCCGTGGTCAATGAAGAGGCCAGAACTGTTGATTCTATTGCTTGAACCTGAAGTTCTTGTGGGTGATGCGATGTGATGTGATATTAGTTAACGTCCGGAAAACTATTAAGTTAAAGTCCCTATCGTGGCAAAGGATGTGCTCGGCTGGTGAGAGTCTATCGACAATTGACAACAGCTCCAAACCGCTGTGCTTCGATACAATACGATACGATAATTATTTAATGCCCGGCAGCTATAGTCATAGCTAAAAGCCCCTATTGGCAGGGTGGTCATCGATACGTATATCGATTTGTATCGTCGATCGATATCGTATCGAGACGTATCGATATCGCATCGATATCGACGATATCGACAATGAAACAGCCGAAATTTAGCCAGCCATATTGACTGCCGGTGTGGCTTGTACATCACAATTTCAGGTGGGAAAGAAGCACAGCTAAATCAGTACAGTAGGTCGCCGAGGACATGAGAGCAGACCGGCCAAGATTTGGTGCATGTGCCATTTCATCTTGGATGGGTTGCCGCCTTCCAACACGGCACTCTCCGCGCAACCCGAAGGCTCTTCGACAATGAGATAATTCTCCGCCCAGTATGGCATCTGCACTAGACTCATCGTCGCTTCTGGAGTTGTCCTCTACTGTCACAGGATCAGACATCCACAGCGAGCATCCAAGGTATCCAGCATCCGAACCCACGCCCGAGAACCCAAAGACGATGAACCGAGGCATCAGTCCAGAAACCGCATATTTTATTGCAAGTATTGCGAGAATCCTCCCTATGGCTGCCAAAGCAGCACGACCTTTCGGAATCACCTTCTCAAGAAGCACGATATCGATTTCGAACATGAACCCCGCCGAGTGGATACCGCAAGCTTGTTGAGCTTACAAGCTCTCTACAATCAAGCAGCTATCACGAACCAGACGTCCGAGCTCGACGCTCAAACCGTCAAGAAAGTGCTACACAAAGAGGTCATTAATGAGGCACTTGTCTCATTAATTGCAGTGCATCGTTTACTCCTCCGGCTGGTCGAGTCTGACGAGTTCCACACATTCTGCAAGGCGCTGAATCCTCAAGCCACCACCGAGATAATGTCGTCGCATGCAGAGGTTGGGAAGAAGGTAGCCAGTTCGTGGCTTCTCCAGAAGGACGCGGTACTCAAAAGGCTCCAGTCGGCGCCATCCAATATTCACATTTCTGCCGATATTTGGACTTCGCCGAACCAGGAGCTCTTCCTTGGAATCTGTGCGCAATTTGTTGACTACGAGACGGAAAAGCTTTCCAAAGCACTTCTCGCACTCCCTGTCATCTTCTCCCACAGTGCCGAGGCTCAACTTGAAGCATTGTCCTCGGCCCTCCGAGACTATGGCATCGACCATAAACTTGGAGCTTTCATTGGCGACAACGCCTCCTCGAACGACAAGCTTTGCCGATTGATAAGCTCTGCGCTGCAAAAAGAGAGCATATCTTGGGATGCCACTGTCAACCGGATCAGATGCAGTGGACATGTCATCAATCTTGCTGTAAAGGCATTCTTGTTCCAGGAGATCGAGCACGAAGAGCGGCAAATCAAGGATCCAGAGCACGAAATATCGCCTGCGAGAAAGGACTCATTTCGCAGCCTTGGGCCCCTCGGACAGCTCCACAACATCGTTGTCCATATTCGCGGTTCATCAGCCCGACTGAGAGAGTTCATCAAGCTGGCAGGCCGTGCAGTTCCCCTTGATAACTATACGAGGTGGAATAGTTGGCATGCCATGTTGCAGGTTGCAACGGAGAAGTCTTCGGAGATCGACTCCTACTCGAAGCAGTACTTGGACGATCTCGAGAGCGACTACCTTTCACCACAAGATTGGGAACGGCTTCGCACGATACTAGAATTCCTTAAGCCGTTCCACCGCGCTACGAAAGCGACAGAGGGAGACGCTGCAACAATCGACCGCGTTCTGTTTATGATGGACATTCTCGTGCAACATTTCAAGACAAGCCTCGAGAAGTACGAATCGGATGTATTCTTCGGGCCCCGCATTTTAAGGAGCAGGCTAGCCTTTGACAAGTACTATCTGAAGACTGAGGATTCGCCGTATTATGCGGCGGCCATGATCCTACATCCGTCACGCCGGATAGGATACCTGAAACATAGCTGGGATAAGAGGTGGGTGCGACCTGCTGTTCAAGCTGTCAAACAGCTTTGGTGTGACTTCAAAGCCCAGGACCACACTAGCCTGCCGGTCTCTCGCGACAACGCAGTGTGCAGCCCTGCAGGTAGTCTAGAAGCTTTTGACCTTATCGCAGAACGGCTACGGAATTTTCCGCGGCCACAGAGTAGGGATGAATACGAGGAGTACACGAGCGAGCCAGCCATCCTCATTGATGTTCCTGCTCTTCAGTGGTGGCTAGATGCGCAGCAACGCAAGCGCTGGCCAAAACTCTCTCAGCTTGCGGTCAACATTCTATCGATTCCGGCGATGAGCGCAGAGGCGGAAAGGGTATTCTCTGGGGCGCGACGAACGATATCATGGGAAAGGATGAAGCTAGGGGAGGACACTGTTGAGAAGGTAGAATGCTTGAAGCATTGGAGGAAAAATGGGTTGACACGGAACGGACCGTAATTCAGTTTCGATGGAAAGCATCGACGTAATTCACCTGAAACGGTGGTAATATGGCAATTTCAGTGGGATGGTCCGTGCACATCCGTATCGACGATATCGACGATATCGCTCGTCGATATCGATATCGTATCGTATCGTATCGATCATATCGATGACCACCCTGGTGACCGAACTCTGCCGCGTGAGACGCGCTTCCACATTGGGTTTCAGCTACAAGGTGCAAACCGCCCGCCGCTAGCCGAGGCCCGTTGTCTGATGGGCCAAAGGGGCGTACTGGCGCAACCTCGGTATTTCGGGGTCACACGCTGGCTACAAAGTCTGGGCGTGCTCCTCCTTCCACTATTTGCAAGTGGGTGAGGCGATTGTCGGGACTGAGGCAAGCAGGGCCGAGGCTTTGCGACAGGCCGTGCTGGAGCGGAGGACGGCCAATGGTGACATTTGTGACCCATGGACACTTGTGGACGTCACCGCGCATATTCCCTTCCTAGTAGATGTGCCGATAGGAGGGATGCAAGACACTACACTCCGCGGAGGCAATACTTCACGGGGAGCCGACAACATCACGATGCGCCCACTTTAGACGGCGAGGTTTGCCAGCGGCAAACACAGCCAGCCTCTTTACTATAGGTGCCTTGCAAGTGGAAGTTCAAGAAATCAAAAGTGGGCGTGATCGAGGAGCCCAGCAATCGGGACGTCTCCAGACCGGCACCTCTCTGCTGAAACTAGGGTCGGCTTGCGATACAGTTGTCCTGATCTGGCAGATAATTCAGTTCAGCTATTGCTTTTCAATATATATCTACCTACGGTATATAGATAACACACGACGGCAGGCGCTCTTTCGCGCAGGGACCGTCCGGCTTGGCTATAATTCCTTGCTCTGATGATGCTTGATGTACTGGCCGCTGCTCGTCGGTTTGTACCGGCACACACCAAACGTGTTGGCACTCGCGCAACAGGTTTGTAATGGAAAGTGCGTCTGCGGACGTGCATGGTCGTGCTGCCCGCAGAATAGCCCTGAGGCGTCCCGCACGTCCTTGTGCGGAATTCTCGCAGCATCAGCGTAAGCTGAAATTTTGCGGTCAGGCTGCTGGCGGTTCTGGTCCTCACTGCCCACCCTGGCCGTTTACGATTTTGATCTTCGATCGTTGCAGTTGCTTCGGCCATGATCATGACCTACATGGAGTAAGCCGAGATGCTCCATCGTGTCGGGTATTCGTTTGTGCTCGGGTCTAGTTTCGTCGTTTGCATTTTTCTCCAGCAACTGCTGGTGCCATGTGTCCGCATCCCGATCAGGTCTTCCGGTCTAAGTCGCTTCCTGACTCATTGCCTGGCGAGTGTGGAGTTTGGATTCTCGGCCACTCGTGAGGATGCTGAGGCAAGTCCATAGCTTGCAGTCTTAAACGTGTTATCACTATGATACATGGCAGCTCGGCTGTAAATTGGGGACCTTTATAAGATAGTCGGCGGCGAAAACAGGCGTTGTTCAACGTTACTCACCATAGAAGCCCAATGCTTCCTAGAGATCAACGGCCAACATATGCTGAATGGCAGCTCGTGCCATGCTTGCAACCCCCATGCAGAACTATTTCTAGATACTACGGCAAAGTGTTCAATGTATCCAGCGTAGTTGTGTATGTTCCCTGCCGTAACCACTCTCCTTGACCTGAAGGTGAACGCCCATGCGGGTGCACGCCCATGCGCGCCACATAGTGTAGGACCACTTCTGCGCTTCATGGGCCTCTACTAGAATGTTGATTGTCTTAAAATGCGTGAACCCTTAAAGCAGCTGTGTAAGGATTATTCAGTGACTAGGCGGAGCCCACGCAGCTACCACCTGACAAGCTGACTCTTGTGGACAATTTTCAATCTGCAAAGCCTGCTATTCTTTACTGTCCCGGTGGCTGAGTAAGATGGATAAGAGGGGCCTCATTCTCGGCCCTTGTCTGATCTAGAACTTCCAATAGCCACCAAGTCGTTCAGCAACAGTCGCATGCGCGTTATCTCCATGTCAGTCACCTCCACGGCTATACGGTTTTCGCAACTAGCGAGGCCCACCAGGCCCCCACACCATGATTCGTCTGCTCGGAATACGGTGGCCATTTGCCGCATCCTAGAAGTCGGCGGATACTCCCCTACACTCCGCCGGATACCTCAAGTGGGGACGAACCAAAGGCGTACACGGCCACCGCCGCAAGAGCCCTGACTCAGCCGGCAGACGGGCTGTGCACTTCACTTCGAGCGGGTCGCACCTTGGTCGCTTGGTCCGCCCGGCCCCGTCCAAGATTTCGAGTGCTAGCTTATGTCTTAGGGGATGCAGTAGGCTCTCCATTGTGGAAGAGTTGGCCATTGGCGAGCTAGGCCATCCGCGTGAACAGTCCCCATTGAGTGTCGGTACATCGAATATAACTAAGTCCCGATCTCGCGGTCATTGCTGCATCCCTTCGCAATTCAGACTTGACGAGCATACTCCCTGGTCGTGGTCGCCGCCTTCGAACGCACTCAAGCCGCCGAATATCGGACAAGGCGCGTGGCTGATCCAGATTGCTAAGAGCAACCTGGCATTGACTGACTGGGTATCCTTTAGGTCCCGGACATGGCGAGAGCTGGATATTCAACATCCGGTGTTCCACATTACGCCGGCATCTTCAGAAGTCTTTATGAGATGAGAACGTCAAACCTTTCGTCCGTATGTGCCACAGCGTTCGCGGAAGAGATATTCCACCACGAGCCTCTCAGCTCAGAAAAGGGCATGGGAACCCAAGATATACACATGCCGGATTCAGCGCCAGGAAGACAGCTAATACAGGGGATTAACACCCCGCTTAAAGATTCGCGGAATTTGATGGGTAGAAGGAGAATATCTCGCGCATGCGATCGCTGCAGCCAGCGACGAACAAAATGCGACGGAGGCCATCCGTGCGCCTATTGCATCGGTATGGAGCGCCTGTCCTTGTTAAGGAAACATACTAATAGCCGCTTCAAGGGTACGGCTTTGAGTGCAAGTACAGTCGTCAACCAAAAAAAAGGGGCAGAATCCCACGTAAAGACTTGAGCCAGAATGAATTGGCTCCACGTCCGAACAGGCTTGTCTTGTCCCCTGGCAGGCAAGCCGACAGTGACGACTTCGGCATAAGCAGCGGCAATACCAGCGTTACGATGGCCGACATGGAGAAGACGGCCATTACCATGCGACAGTGTTCGCCGAGACCATGGTTTGTCTGCTTGGAGGAACAGGTTTGCTTTGCTGCTCCCGGCAGGGCTGACAGATTCCATTCAACCGACGCCAAAGCTTTTCAGTTTGACACGGTCAACGGACATTTGCCCATACACAATTGGGCAGAATATGGAGTACCAGAGAACTGTGGGAGTATATCGGGAGTAGGCCAGCCGTTCCCGATCTTTGAAGTTGCATCGTTCGACAGTTCATGGCCAAGTACTGGAACCGCGGCATCGGCGGCAAGCGTTTCATCGCTCAGACACTCAAATTTCGAGACTGCCTCATAGTGACTTCTGTACTAGGGGGTCCGCCGGATTACATTGAGTTGGACCAAACGTCAAGACGGTTGTAGGACAAAGGTCTAGTCTAGCGACATAGACTCGATCTGGTAGTTGCGTGGAGCTCTCTATGGTGGTTAAATCTCGGCGCCGAAACCGAGCGGCGACCCGTATGACGACGCAGGTCATGGACAGCTTCCGTATCGGCCGGAAGGGGCGTGGCATGCAGAAATGGTGCCATTCTTGGCCTCTGCGAACCCTAGCAAAATTAATGTTAATCTTTTATTTATCTGAGGAAATAGTGTGCCTGCCTGAAAGCATTCTTTTCAAGGTTTGGCGCTGAGCTGTCCTCCAGAATGCTTCGTAACATCTAACCCCCTAGTCCTTACTGAGCCCTATACATCTCGCCTCTCCTATACTTGATATCGGTCAATATCTGCACCGTAGTCGTATGTGGCTCGCCAAGCTTGTGCGAGCATTTCGGCTGACTGCTCACTTCGAGGTCGAGCGTACACATCTCGTCCAACCGTATCGGCAGGTCGGGACCAGGATGTTTACGAGCTCATAGTTAGTCGCCCAATTGTCGCTGCCCAAGCACGAGACTAGCTAATCCATGCCACTGCTGGCAGAGAGCGCCAGCTTACCGTTCGTGAAGAATCCTTTACACCCGTTGAAGTCGACCTGCTTGGAAGTCATCATGACACTGCCGCCCTGATGGGGATCCTGGGCAGCTCCCTCACCGAAGGCGAGGTAGTTCCAGGCGTCATAGAGAGATCATGCGCGCTGCCGACTGGCCCACACGCAGAAGGTAGAAGCTGCACCCTGCGTTACCGACCTTGACGCAGATGTTGTCGCATTTGACGGCCTCCGGCTAGCAACGCGGTTGGTGTTAAGCTTGCATCCTAACGCTCCAATAGAGGACGAGTATTGCCCATGCGGAGTCAGGCTAAATTCGTCGCACCACTTGCCTTCGTTTCTTAACTTTCGTGTCTTCTCACTCGCTAAAATCGCCTTTGGTCTTTTCGTCTATTCGCTCCCCTCCTCTCCCCGCGCTTTTCCCTGACTAGCCTAATTCGCTCTGCCGGCGGCGCACTCTCCCACCATTTCGCCTTTTCTCTCAGCCCATGCCTCCGTTCCTCCCTCCCACTTTCTCGTCTTGTCCGAGCAGCCTTCTGCTTCCTGCATTGTTTCTCACTCAACTTCTCAAGCCCCCCCTGCGCTTCACTTACCTCTTTCGGCACCCAGTTGCCCAGGAAGTTTCTCTCCCGTACCTTCGACACGAGCATGATCCACCTCGCGTTGGGCAACGAGAGAGCTGTACGTATAGGCTGTACGGGTCGCATTGCGATGCGACTGTCTGGCTGCCGACGCTCGTTTTCCTCGTCCCTCGCAATTCCAGCGCGGCCCGCTCTAATGTTCCCCACTGCACCTTGTAATCTGTGCACGCAAATGCCGCCGTGCATGGGAGCCCCTTCCGCCCGACATCGTTCTGCTGCCACGGCCGCTTCCGTTGGCACGGAATCACGATGGTCATCGGCGTCAGGAGAACAGTGCCGGCTGGCATGCCGACGAAGTGCAGATCTTCCGTTGTCCTCGGGGCTAGTAACAACCCCGCCGGCGGCCCGAAGCGGATCATCATCTCCACTGAGACCCGGTGGCCCGGATACGCTTTGTCGAGTATCACTTCCACCGCCCTATACGAGGCGCCGTTGACGACCTTTAATCCTTGATGGTTGTTGTAGTTCACGACAACCGGCATTCCCGGTACGAACATGAAGATGGCCGGCACAGGAGTCGCACTATCATCGCCATTGTTCAGGATCATGGTCTCCTCTTCCGTCGGCACGCAACCCTTCCACCTATGCTCGGACATGAAGATGCGCATCATTGACCGCTGCTGCTTCCAGAACGACAAGCTCGCCTCCATGTTGAGGTTCCAGCGGTTACTGTTCAGTGGCGTCACCACTGTGATGCCAGTGTCCCATGGAATCCGTCTACCCCCCTGGTAGCATCTTGAGTTGAGGAAGTCCAGGTCCGTCTGATCTTGCACCCCCTTGCGGATCCGCTTCAGCAGCCCCTGCAGCTCCAGGTCCCCGGCCGTGCGCATTTGCTCATCCAGCATGACGACCGTCGTGAACCTCCTCCACAGCGCGTGCGCCCTGTCGTGCTGGTGTCGCTGCTCAGCCGTGAATGAATTACCCACGTCCCACGAGATTGCCGCGCTTGACAGCACGATCAATCTCTCTTGAACTGGGCGGAACTGGTGGAAATCCCCACAGAACACGACGATGGAGATGCCCCCGAAATCCACTTGCGACCCGCGCAACCGGCAGAGCTGCTCATTGACTCAGTGCAGGGTCCGTGCGCCAAGCATACTCACTTCATCGATAACGAGCACATCTTTTTCCTGCCAGTTCATTCGTGATTGGCTGTGGACAAACCGCCCGGCTTGTCTTGGAAGTCGCACGCCATCTAAGTCCTTGTCCGCATTTGCAGCTGCCCCCATGTCTTTCAAGAAGCCATAGGCGGAATGGATCGTGATACCGTTGATTCCCGCCGCTGCTGTGCCCGATGTCGCCGTGATCAGCAAGCGGCTTGATATACCCTTTTCGACAAATAGCTCAACCAGTGCCGAGTTGATGCGTGATTTCCCGGTGCCGCCCTCGCCGCCAACAAATTGGCAGAGCTGATGACGGGCTCGTCCTTCATCTTGCCGCATCAAGTCGAGTTGCCGGCATATTATCAGGAAAGCAACTGCTTGCTTCTTGTTCAGCGTTAGCTGTGCCGCAAGTCTCCTGCCCGCGGCAATGAAAGGCGTTGATGGGCCGAGGCAAATTCGGACAGTACCCACGTCTGCTCCGCCTGCTATTTCCACATTCGCCAGTCCTGAGTGCGTTCCATCTTACCCCGAACAGATCAAACCACTCTGTGCCTCTGTGCTGCCATTGGTACCGCCCGTATTGCTCACGCCCTGTATGCCCTGGATCATGTTGACCCTCTCCCTCGAGGCGCATATCTGTTGTGACGTAATTGCCCGGACCTGGTTTTGGGCAGGTATAGAGGCCCCGGAGTAAATTTGCCCGAGCGATAGTATGCGTCTTTCGTCCCGTTATATTGTCCTCGTAGCTTCGAGTTCGACAGGACAGTGCCGACTCCTGGAAGCGGCAAAGGCGTTTCGTCTTGTCTTTAAGATCCTGTGACCCTGCAGTGACTTGGCTCGGCCCCGCGGCGCTCCTAAATATGTCGATCAGCCGCGTTGCATGGCCTACTTCGTTGGACTGGAACATCGAGTCTGCTTCTTCGTCCGCATCGCTTCGTACTTCCACATCATCAAATCCGCACCCTGGATCCCCATCCCCCGATGAAGCTGTCCATTGCTTCGCATCCCGATTCGCGTCTTCGGCGGATCGCCGAAGCAGTTAGACGTTCTCGACAAGACATGATATTCTCGGTGGCAATGACGCGCGTGCGCGTGCCCGCGTGTCGTTGATGTCGCCGCTTTCTTCACCCAAAAACAGATGCCACGGCACAAAGAGCCCTCATGCTGCACCGCAGCTCTGCGGTGAAACAGTCAATTATACAGGTGGAAGGAGGTACTCCGCCACGTTAGAGACCAGAAGTGCCTCCTGTGACATGAACCGTCGTCGCCTTGACCAAAGTCCTTGCTCAAGTAGCCGTCGAGGGAGACAATCGCGTGCTTCCCCGGCCGCCTCAATACCTGGACCCAGTCTTTCCCAGGCGACCACTTGCAGTCGAAAGGAGCCTCACCCCCATTTACCTGTCCGTCGATACGCGCTGACCCTCTGTAGCCGAACTACCGACACATACTCATATAGGCACAAATCGCGGAGGACATCCCCGCGATGATCATATGCCTCAAAAAAGCTAATTTCATGGCCCGACTCCTCGACGACCACGGGGGTTTCCTCGTCAATCAAACCACCGCCCTGTTCTCGAAGATAACACCAACAACAGAAAATGTGCCAATAAAGCACAGAGACGTTCACATACGTCCAGGCGCAAGTGTTCGTGTACTCGCTTGGGTACTCTAAGAGATGAGCAACGACCTCAACCTGTGAAAGTAGCCGCTCAGTAAACACACGGTTCGCCACTCTCATAGGAAACCGCCGAGTTTTGTTGTTGGTATCCGTGTCGCCAACTGCGGCGCCATTGCCCGTGGCGTGAGTCTCCCTGGGCAGTTGGCCACCTCCTGAAACAACGGGCAACAGCTCCACCGCGGTGGCAACGCGCTTCCATACCGGATCCTCCACCTTGGTCGCGTAGTTGGTCACGTACTAGATAAGCGTCATTGTCTTCTTTTGCGTCGCTATGAACGAGATGTCGTGATTGTGGCGAAGCCCAACAGCCATACATTTGTTCCACCGATTGACCATGGGATGCGTCCTTCGAATCTGCAGCAGGCCGTCAGGAGAAAGGCTCGTCTTCTCAACCAGTTTCCAGGGGGCTTGAGCCGGCAAAGGCCACCTTTCCGCGTCTTCTTTCCCAGTGAATATTTGAGACACCTCGAGCTGTGCGTGTAGATCTAGGTCGCTCCGGCGCAGAAGTTGGCCTCTTCCTCGAATGCGGCGGAGAACTGCCCGAGATTGTCGATTAGTGAAGATATGTCGCTCGTAACTGACATCTCGGCCTGCGTAACGCAATAACTTTCTTGGGCCAGAATGCTGTCCACACATTAGTCGGTGTACTACTCTGCCGCCTGGTACATGCTTACCTCACAGAAGACACTATCGACGTATTGAACGATGCGGTCATTATATGCGGCTGCATTCCTGGCGCCGAGGCCAGAAAGCATCGAGCTGAGATGAGTATTGCCCTGCAGCCAGAGCTGGCCGTGTAAATGAAGAGCGCCTCGTTCGTTTGTCTCTACCGTCCCATAGCATTAGCTAATGCGCCCGAACACCGGCCCGGCTCTTCGCCGACATTCACATAATACTCGAAGAACATGGCTATCTCGCGGTGGAAAAATATAGCAGAGCTCATAGGGTCCGAAATGGACAGTCGCACACGCTTGAACGCCGTGCCGATGTGCCGCAAGAACTCCTCCGCAGTCTCCGGGTCGCGCGTCCGGTACGCCGCCAGTCGAAGCTTCACGGGATCCGTAATGTCGTTTGGGTTGATCATGAACCATATGGCAGGCACGCCATACCGAATAATAAGCGCTTGCATTCTGTGCCGCATGTTGAGACGGAGCTCCCGCGACATAGGCTGTCGAAACCCATACACCGAGAGAGTTCGGAGGAGCTCGTTCACACCGCCATCAGTGGTCTTCCCGGATCTTTCAAGCTCGGCCCTGGCTACTGCTACCTGTCAGCAGTGAGCGACTGCACGATCTGCTCCACGTTGCGAAAGTATTTCCTTGTAACGCTCAACTTGCTGACGCGACGATTTCTCGGCCGCACACCCATGTTGAACAAAAGGAACGCAAAAACATGGTGGGCTGCGAAGTGGCCCCCATGGCGTCGCAGTACGTTGTTCGTCCATGTGCGAAGGCTCATATTGCGTGACGACAAAAGATGCTGCACCGCGTCTGCCCCGGTGGCGGTACGGCCGGTCGCTTGGCCACTGGCCTCCTCCGCCAGACGAGCGCTCCCGACCTCGCACAGCTGCCCGGCGACGCCGCGAAACTCGTCTTGTCCGAGGATTGGAAGAAGATGAGTGCCTCTCTCGGCGCCGAGCGCACCCAAGAGCAGGTACAGGAGCTCTTCTACCCGGGTCACTCTGGCATGCCGCTCAGTGCCGCGAGCAAACGCAACCCCAAGCTGCTGCAGTCCTTTGACGACCGCGGGTACTGGGACATCTACGAGCGGGTCCTGCGCACGCCGGCGCTCCGGTTTCCGGACGTCCACCGCATCACGGGTATGTCAAGAGGGAATGGCCGCGACCTGTTCCAGGTCCTAGACCAAGTCATGAGCTGGCAGAACCCCGAGCGAACGGGCGTCAACCGTGGAAGCAACACCAAGCCGCAACTTCGCCTGGACCTTGAGCAGAAATTGGACTACTACACCCCGACGCGGCTGCGATGAGCCGAGAAGCGGGTCAAGATATTCCATCTATCTGCGACGCCACAATTGCCACGCGAGAGCGCGTCCGTGTTGCTACAGCAGGAGGTGCTCGAGTTCGCGTTGGAGCATCTGGCGCTGTTTAATGCGCCCAAGGTGAGGGACTAGCTTACGGATGGAGACCCGGACAGCGACCTATATGCAGCTCGTTTTCGCGAGGACACATGGGCTGGCGTGCTCAAGATCGTTCGCTGGCACGTGAGCGACTGTCGGCCAAAGTGGCTGCCGGTGGAGGGCAGCGACAAACCGCCGGAAGCTAAGCCATCAACTCAGGCGGCGAACCTGACAGACGCGTTGTGCAACTACGACGCTGGCCTATCCGCGGTGCGCGAGAAGCTGCACAGCAAGCTGCAGTCGTCAGTGTTTCGAAGCGCTTTCGCTGCGTGGCTGTCGGAGCAATGCGGCCGGGAGCCGGACGGCGAGGAGATGCAACCGGGCAACGGCGCACGGAGCGGCAGAGATTCTCATGCCGAAGATGATGGGACGACGGTCGTTGTGGCGGCAGCTGCTGCTGCAAAACCTCCTCGGGTTGAACGTCCTCTGTATGCCCGCAATACCATAACCAGAATTACCTTGAACAAGCGCCTGTACTTCCTCGTGGTGCTAATAACCTGGACAAGTGTAAATGGCTTAGGGTAGCATGTAAGGGGCTTTGTGCTCTTCAGCCAACAAAGCAGATGACGGCTCGTTCTCCGCGCCGTCTCCTCACATCGGTCAAGAAGCAAGTCAAACACTTGTAGGACGGTCGTGATCTTTCGCTCACCATGGACGGAACGATTCAATCGTCGGCCTTCCGCGCCTGGGAGCTGGTAAGTCCTGGTCGGGCCTCCTCCGTGACAGCGATTCGTCGAGGGCAGTTGCCTGAGCCACAGTAAAAGACCGCCGTCGACCATTCTGTATGTTTCATCCCACTCAGTCCGCTCCATCCAAGGACTTCTACGTGCGAAACGGTTTCGCGGTAGGTTTGGACGGAGGGGCTTGTCGTCGGGCAGTTCATCATACAACCGTCCGAAACGGGCTTCTCCACTTACTGGCTTCTGGGAGACCCTGCTGTCTCCGACGTTGTCTGACCTTGCCACAGGCGGTCGAGCCGGCCATCCCGTTGCACGATCCAGTATTTCCGACTCGGTCCGGCTGCCCATGTTTGCAAGAACACGTGTTTTATGATATCATCCATGTCAGTCGGACTTGGTGGTCGGGTGCCTGCTGAATACCCATGGCTCTCGCTTATGTGCGGCTTTATCGACGGGAAGTGAATTGTTCGGAATCGGCATCGACCGCAGGAGAATCCTTCGTGGACTTGAAGCATCGGATGCTCTGGTGTACCGTCGCGACGATGGGGTGCTTCGTCCGCGTTACAAAGGCGGAGGGATCTGAGGATTCCTGTGAGACCTCGCCGCGCCGTCGTTGTGATGCCGTGCTTGTCGCGCAAATGTGTTGTAACGCGTGAGCCATTGATGCAGAGCGCATGTTTGCATCCGTGTCGAGTGCAAATGAGCGCATGAGTCTCAGGGTCGACCCATAGATGGAAAGACTTCAATAAGTCGTACTGTGATGGCGCCATCATCGCGGTTCACGACATCACAAGATGACGCATAGATATGGTATCACTTTGAAGGGCGAAGACAAGAATCATCCTCAACCGAAAATATCGATGTGTCGAGGACAGCGTTGCCGAGGCACGACATATGAAGTGGCAGCCCCTGACAGGGGAATCAATTACCCCAATTTCATTGTCTATTTCGGGAATCTAGCGGCACAGGAGCCGGCTGCCCCAGGCGGTCCCGTGCAGGGTCCCGGTGATCAGCGACAAGGGTGACTGCCACATCCCTGACAGTGCACGGACGAAAAGTGTGTGTTTTCGGAAAACACGAGATACCCTTAATACAGTAGGCATGAGAATTCCGTCTTACTTGGGTACCGAGGGAAGCCTGAGTTGAGCATGTCTCGCGTCAATTTCCACTAAATGTTTACAACGCTGCCAGCTCTCAAGGCCTATCATCAACGTGGGCAATAATCCCGCAAAGAAATGAAAGTTCAAACAGGACTGTGATCGGGCGAAAGCAAAACACCTTAAGTGAGGGCCAATCACAATTCTGTGGTGATTCTTTGAGCTCAGCAAGCTCGGCCTAGCAGGAGTCGCCGCGCACAATGGTGTTCCAGTTACCAGATTCAAAGTTCTGTCCAGAAACCTGGCTGGCTACAGGCCCGCAAGTGTTAACAATGTGCTGAGCACTGTCGGCAATCCAATTCCAGCTGTCCAGAGTCTTCGGGCTGGTGTTCTACGCCATAAGAGTTCGTGGTTAGTAAACGCAGGGGTAGTGAATTGAACGACCGTTGCTGTTCGCTGCATGAAACCAAGGCTTACGAATAACAGCATACTTACATCATTGCACCACCAGATGGCAGCGTTATAGGAACAGCTCACCCGGCCACAATTACCAGGGCCAGGTCCATTGCGTGGCGCGCCTGCCACACCGCGGAGGTAGTTAATGCCCTCCTGGATGCGGCCCTTGTTGGCAAGTGGCCAGTTGCCGCAATTTACCGTGCTGCGTTTGTGTCGCAATCCTCTTGTCTCTGGAGCGCGCGAGAGGGAAAAGTTTGGGTTGATCTGAAGGACCTGGGCATAGACCTCCTGGACTGTGCCGTTCAGGACCTCGGTTCTGCCAGGAGCGACTTCAACATTCCACTGGAGCGTCTCAACACCGTACCCAGGAATGGACGATTCCATGCCGCTTATCTATGATATGTGCGGTCAGTATTTGAATCACGATGCGGGGGAATCAACGAGGACCTACGCCTTTTGCCATCAGGCCGGCAAAGATAAAGGCTGAAGAGATGCGCATTCTGGTGGTTTCGTAACGGTGCGATTAGACAAACTTCGCCAGATCCAAAACGCTTCTGAGTATGACTGTCTCAATGCCAACCCTGGTTGAGGGCATGCCGACTCTTTATCAATGCTGCTGTACAAAACCACACTCCAAGTTTCGACAGACTATCATGTGTACAGCTCTCCACAACTGCTGCAAGGCTCCGTTGATTCTATTGCTTGGCGACTAAGGTAGCCATCAGACCCAATGAACGGAGGCCGGTTGAACAAAAGTTCTCCTCCACCAAGCAGGAGGAGTACACCCGAGTCGAGTGTAGAAGCCAGCACATAAGCACTAAGAAGTTTGGCGACAGATTGCATCACAGCAATCTCAGGGCCACGCTCTAGACTCGTCTCCTTCCATGACTCCATGAGGAATTCATAGCCCGACGTGGCACTACTACCTTCTCGATTAGACCCAACGTGCATGAATACGTGCTTTGGGGTGAAATTTCCTTGTCCCTTGCCTGCGTAAAAGTTCCACCATCGTAGTGTTGAGGATGTGATACCGTATTAGGGTTCTGCCGAGCCATAAGAAACGACCACGGGTCAAAACGCTTCGGGTGGATTTAACGAGGCGCGGTCAGGCACCCCGTTGGGCGTCGAACACCTGGACCATATGTGCCGTGTCATGCTGTGCCGTGTCATGCTGTGCCGTGTCACGCTGTGCCGTGTCGTGCCGTGTCACAGCTGAGCCCCTTTATTGCCTTGCATCAATGTCAAGGAAAAGATCATGTCCTGCTGAACGTGTGAGCTAAATGTAGCGCTTGTATACATGTCTGGTACTCTCACTGCTGCAGTTCCGCTGATATCAGTCTGTGAAATATGAACCAGTCGGCTGATATGAGCCAAGTGTAGCTTCAAGTAATATATAGTGCTACCCAGATGATCGCGTTATGGTAAATGCTGCCATCTCATCCCCTGAACATACAGATGCCAAGTTGTCATGAAGACTGTCATTTGATGGAGGGTGTGTTGAAATATCTCTCCGCCGTCGTAGCTCATGCTCCTATCCTACTTTTCTATGAGATTGTGGCTTGAGGACATGCTGACGCATGCACGAAACCAACACGTACGTTGTTGAAAGATACGCCAGGTGGAGGACACTACTTGGTCAAGATGAATAATCTTCTAATGCGTCACTTTGCCCTCAATGTCACCCTCAAATTCCTTCCCGTACGGCATCCACTGGCGTTTCTCATTTTTGAAATCCTTGCCATAGGGCATCCACTGACGCTTCTCGTTCTCGTTTCCAAAGTCCTTGCTGTAAGGCATCCACTGCCTCCTCTCGTTCTCAAACTCCTTGCCATATGGCATCCATTGACGTTTCTCCCATGGCTCCGGAACGGACCACTCTTCCAGTGCTTTTTCGACAGCTTTTTCGTTCAAGGGGGCGTGATTTGCAAGACTGTCAATTTGCGCTGCTCTTTTGGCTTCCGTTGGGGCTGCAATAGCGCCCTGTGCGGCGAGAAAGGTCAGAATGGTTACTGCAGATTCGTACTTCATTTTGGTAAATAAGGTTGGAAATTGAAAGTGTGCTGGTTCTTGTTTATGCGGCAATAAATTTTCTCCCGATGGGACTTCAAGTTGAGCTCGTTGAGATTATAAGTAATTCTGCCTGCGAGACATGGCAAGTACTAGTTCCTGGCCCTGCGTCTGTTTTGAGTTCGGCGATGAAGGGCCTGAACCAACATGCATTGAACGTTGCATGTCTGACGCTGAGAGACCCACCCTGTCGCCGTTAACCCGTTGTGATGCCGCTCACACGGCAAAAAGGACTATCAGACCCACCATGAGCCGTGTAACCAAAGGTTCCATGCATTTTCGGTCATTTCTTGTTTTGTATCCATGAGCACTAAAGATTCCACGCGTAATACAACACGACCTTCCTGTTCTCGACAGAAGATGTTGGCTGCAACTTACCTGTAAGCCAATAGCTGCGAGAAAGGCTCATAGGTTACTCCGGAAGTGACTGGATTTCATCGTAGTCAGAGTTGCTTCAGAACTATTCCTCACCGCCTTTGTAAGCGCATAGAGTATGGCCGCTTCCGAAAGATCAGTTCTGTATGATTCTTGAACGAAGCGGCACCGACTACCTCCCCCGACCGCCTCCGCGGTGGTCCTAACACTTTTGAAGTCATTCTGTAATAAGAGCCGGGGCTGTCCGGCCAATTAAGGTCTACCCAGATTTGTATGCTTTCGCGGAAACATTGAAGCAATGAGCGTCTGGCTGAAGAAATGAAGCAAAAAAAAAAAAACAGAAATACATGAGCATTCAAATCTACCAGCACACTTTCGTTTTCCACAGAAGTACCACTCGTCCCCCAACCGAAGCATTCGTTGGCGGCCCCGTGCTGTCCATTGGGGCGTTGGGTCGGTCGGGAAATGCAAGTTCGTCAAGAGAATCAAGACAGTGTTTCATGTGCCTATAGTCAATGTCTCTCGGGCAAACATGGCGGCCAGATTCTTTAGCTTTCCAATATCGGCGCAACGCTAGCACGCAATGCGCCGTGTGGAAGGACTTGTCCGCCCTAACTTGTATAGAGTAAGGGTCTCCCAAAAATGAAGCTTTGAGGTAGAGTTCCTTCGTTCGTATTTCCTCAGTTTCGGGGAAGTTTTTACGAAACCATTGCTGGTAATGCTCTTCTTCTTCGTCCCATAGGTGAGCTGGGATCATGGCCTGGTCATCGATACGAAGAGCCCATTCTTTGTTGTTACGAGCGTGGGTTTCAGCCCATTCGGTGACGTTGCGGTGAGTAAGCTGAAGCTGGTATCTAGGCCCAAAGCTACCGTTGGTATTGTATCTGACCCATCCCGTCTTGGCGACTGTCGAGAAGTGGTAATAAAGTACACCAACGGCGGTAAGCAAAATTAAGGCCAGCACAGCTAAGGGCAGTTTCTTCTTGGATGACTGCATCAATGGCTTGAGGCTTAAAGAATGTTCGATTTGCTGGACACCTCCATCGTAGTCTTGTGGGAAGCGCATTGATTGTGATATGGCACCGTCAAAGGAAGTTGCTGCGAGAAGATACGTCGGAGTCCGGGCAGACAAACCTCCATGGGCATCCTTTGGGCCTCGAAACAAGAGAACAATTGGGGATTGACGGTCTTGCCGCAAGTAATCCTCGACGCGGGAGACAAGATCGTCAAAGCAAAGACTTGTCTCGTCCGATGCCCGTGCTACCCAGAGAATGAATCGAGAGTGTGCGGCCACCGCGACAGAGAGTCTTTGACTTGGACCTGTAGGAAGAGCCTCAAGTAACAATGTTTCGACATCGATTGGACCGCAGCGCGATCGAGATTCACTAGCGGATACTAGTCTCAGATCAAGCTCGACAGCAGGTTCGCGCGTCTTTCTGGACGGCCAAGTTAGCAGGAAATGCGCTGACACTTGTTGCGATAATTCTAACCGTGAAAACCACGACATGGCGGTCTTGTTTGGTACAAGCTGCTGCAAAAGCGTCCTTCGAAATGAGTCCCAGGTAACCATGACAGGCGTTAATTTCCCTGTGTAGCAGAGCGGAATAGAAAGTACACGAAAAGAATAGCCTGAAGCGGGGAGAAAGTGGTGGTCGTAAATTTGTTTGCCAACAAGGCGTGGAGAATAGCGAGCCTAGTATCCTGGACGCCACTTTCATTTTGACTTACTAATATGCAAGCGCTATCATGCCAAGTGTGGTGCTGTTCGTAAAGTCCAGTGCATGCCGACTCCCTGCTCAGTGGCCCTGCTTTATGCAATGTAACGGTGACGGTGTTCAGCCAGACGACCAACAATTCATGCGCGATCACGGAGACCGTTAGCTATGGCTAATAATGAGCTATATCACGGAATACCCGCAGACCTCGGACCTCGGATCATTCCATTTGAAGAACTCTCCCTGTGCACTGAATATTGGTGCAAGGTCTTGGAGTCGTTGTGGATGTAAATTGCTGGCAATATCACTCCGACTCATGGCACAGGTGGGCAAGAACATGGTTGAACATTAGATTACTATCTAGTCCAGAAGTGCAGTGCAGTACAGCCAAATTGGCTCTTGTCATCTGTCGTGATTTTTCACGACGACTGGATCCGATATTTGGCTGGAGTGTCCTCTTGATTCCTCCAATCAGCGGCCTTGAAAGCTTCCAACTGCTTGAGGTTTTTGTAAATTTTCATAATATTCGGCACAAACTGTAGGTCGAACCGGTAAATCAAGGCTTGGTCCACTGCTGGTATCAGGCAGACATCCGCCATTGTGACACCCGCTCCAATCGTCGTGGCACCCGTACGTGTATCCAGACTTTCGCCGAGTAACTGTTCATATGCCTCCAGACCATCGACGACGGCGCTTTTCACGAAGGCAATCTGGTCCTCGAGATTATTTCGGATTGCCTTCACGCGTTGCGCGATGCGTGAATTTGCCGGTGGCTGTGTATCGCTGCTGATAATGTTCACAAAGTCCCTCACCAGCGCTCGCCCCTCTGGCTCGCCCACCGGAGGTAGAAGTGGGTAGCGATTAGGGTAGCGCTCCTCCAAGTACTCCAGGATGGCAACAGACTGTCGAATGGTCGTTTTTCCGCCGCTGCCATGTGCCACAACTAGCGTTGGGACGGTCGCGCTAGGATTCACCGTGCTCTTGTATTTATTTCGATGTTCCGCGTCTCCAAGGTTTGGAAAAGAGAATGACAGTTTGATGCCTTTGAGATGCGCCGCGATTATCACCCGCTGGCAGCAGGATGACGCGTAGTAAGTGTACAGGTGAAATGAGTCAGTGGATTCCATGTTGAGGGGTGGAACCTCAGAATGTGTTATGAAAATGTTTTAGTTGACATCAGAGTGCTCGGTTGGATAGCTGGGCAATAAATCGAACAGTAGTAGTCGGATCTAGCAAAGAAAGACTTGTTTTTCTAATGTAATGGATGAGCAGTTTCTGAGCAAGCGCAGTGAATTTGCGGCCGACGGAAACGGGGCTGTGCTTTGCTGGCGGCAGTGCCATCTGCGCTTATTACTAGCAAGCGACTCGACGTATCACGGGCCTGGATCGTTCCAGAATGGCCTTGTTGGCCTCGCAGAGCTAGAGTGCAGGGACCCTTGGCGCACGAGCTGGCCTACGGTCCTTTTGAATGCACTTGCCGAACGGGGCTCTTGGCAAGGGAGCAGAGTCACGCAGCCCGCTTTCTTGCTCCCACCCCAACTTGTGACTGTCATCCAAGCACCTGCCTAACAAGGGCAGATAGAAAGGTGTCATCAGTTGAATGTGGAGAAGCGGACGGAGGCCACATCATTGTGACAGTTTGCATCGTTTCGAGGCTTTATTCAGCTCGCTGCCAAGAACGATAAACCGATTGAATTTACAACTGAGCGTGGTTGCATCTCCATTTACTTCAGGAGACATCTTCTTAATGAATCAGATCTGGTCAGCTATTTCTCACTTGTGACTTGGCCTACAGATACATGTTTGCTCGACGCACAGGTGGCTTTCAGCAGAACGGAAACATGAAACACCGCTATTTTAAGTTGGACAACCTCTCTCCTCTCGATGTCTACAGTAACTGACCCACGGCGTGGCGGCAGCGTGGAGAATACAAGCGTGGTCGAAGGTGACAATACGGCATTGGACGATGAATACGGCAGCAAGGCTCCTGGGCTAGGAACGAAGCCCACCTATACGACAATCCTTACGGTCGTGAAAGACCTACTTCTGGTATCCCTTTGTGCTGCCTCCATAGCGGTCTGGTGGACGATGTCTCCGCCTGTACTTGATCCGGGCCGATGCGACTGCGGCGATTCTGTCGCCGAGGCTAAGTCAATAGGTTGCATGTTTGACACGATGGCTGCCGCCTGGCTGCCTGGTCGCTGCATCGATGAGGAACTTTCAGCCGAGTTTGACAGAGCTGGGGATGGACCCGCCGGCCGATGGCAGTTTTGGAGTGACGAAAATCGCACGGTTGAACTATCACTGGAGGAGGTCGGGCGGCTTGCGGACACACCCGACCAGTTTTTCTACACGACAGCAAACTGGCACTTTCACCACTGCCTGTTCCTCTGGCGAAAGCAGCAGCGGGCAAAGGTAACCGGCGTGCTGGTGGAAAGGCGCTACGACAACGAGCGACACGTCAAGCACTGCGGCAAAGTGTTTAGCAAGCCTCTGCCTGTGTACGCGTACGTCGAGCTGAAAAGCAGCGCTGAAGAGCCACATGATTTCAGTAAAATCACAATACATTCTTCCTAGTCACTCACTTTCTGCCGCTGTTCTTATTGCTCTTTCTTGTCTAATCAATCAGAGTCCCTATCTATAAGCTTAATACCTTCTCGTGGTTGACTTGTTGCTGTAATAGCTCATCCTAAGGTAATTGCTCTTTCAAACCGCGGTACTGCGGCCACCTCGTGTACTAGACGATGGGAAAAACAATGCCTGGAGAAAGCCAGGGTACTACGGAAAACGCGTAGTCGACAAATTCAACGCTCTTTGGCAGTCAGTAAGGGTACTCGTAAGTGTCGCGTAAGCTCCGGAAGCCCCTTTCTGTGATGAATCGGTCGAACATTGAAGTAACCTACAGAATCTTTGGTCGCTACTGATCTTCTTTTTTTGATGAGTACAAAGAAAGACCGGTGACATATATTTTAATGGTCCAAGGCAGCGTCTCTGTACAGGCTTATACCAAGTAGTTGCCAGAAACATCAAAAGACCATCAGCTACGAACTCTACAAGGTAGTTCTAATGGCAGGGCAAGGAGCCATGATTCTATCACCATACGGGCATTCAATTTCGGGGCGATTGGACTGCCCGAGTTCATTGTTACTTCCTCGAATCCTGAAGCGCAGACCCTGCATCCAGTGACATTACGTCGGTCCATCTTTGCATTGAACGCAACATATAATCCCCGGCGGATAGTGTGGCAAATAAGTTGCTAAAACTAGGCCGCCATATGTTGCGCGACAACATTCTAGACCCCGGAGTAGACTACATTGGCTTTCAAGGCCGACTTGCATTGGAAGTGCGGATAATTAACGTGGCATTTGCCGGGCTGGCGTCTTGATACTGACAAATTGTCTACTGCCATTGTTGCATTATCTGCCGATCTGGTACAGTCATGGGCCGTCTGCCATTCATAGACCAACCGCGTTAACGGACATTCGCCGAAACCACTGCCTGATCCGATGCCCCACAGCGGGTGAGGCACGGCACAGGCTCGGCTGATCCACTCTGTTGCTGCGTCTCTCCATCAAGTCCGAATTTCAGGCTGTCGCGGATGACGTCTGCAAGACATTGTATGAAATTACCGCAATCCGCCGTTTTCGGAAGCTTGGGACTTTGCTCATTTGGCGGCGATAGCGAAAGATTTTATTACGTACAAGTTTGATAATGAACAGGGTCCATAATACTGATGCAGCGTTCATCGTCCCGGTTCCGTCAGCTGTGACAGAACCACGCACCCTTCAATCGTTCCCGTTGCCCAGAGAACGCCACTGTTTCACCACCACTGCTTGCACGGACGTTCGGGTTGTATGGACGGTTCAACCCCGTTCATCAGGCCTCTCCAGCGATATTGTGGTGGTCTCGCTGTTTGCGGTCTTACCGCGATTTGCCCAAAGTTACCTTCGACGATCGCAAACATCGAAACTCCGCCATTCTGAAAACGCAATGAGTATTCTCAGCATGCCTTTTTTAGGCCGTTACAAGTTGGTAGAAACTCAATCAAATGAGGATCAGCTTGAGCATAACGAGGAACTGCTTGAGCGAAACGAGGAACTCCCTGAGCAAAACCAACGTCGCAAGCTGCGACGACATGTCTTCGAAACTTTCGACCCGTGGATACTCTCAACGATTTTCTTTGCTTCTATGACTGGCGTTTTGCTCTTTCGTTCAGCAGTGTACTCGACTGAGCGTCAGACGGTACTGGGTCACCGTACAGACTTTTGTGTGCAACGCGTCGTTCTTCAGCCTTCACTTCCGTGCGGTTTATCTAACGGCTCTATTAGATCAAGCGCGACACCTCATGTCGTACATTGAAATCAGATTTTCCGGAAGTCCAGCATTTGATGAAGATGGAAACGAGTACTTGGAACACGCCTCAAACGAAACACGTTATGTGGGAGTACCGTCTCCGGAGATTGATGCCGCTTGGGATGAGTTGTTGAAAGGTTTGGAGTATTTCCAGAAGCCCAATACATAGCGCTTACAAGTTTTGTAGACAGATGGTTTAACATTTCCGAGTCCGAAGCTAAGCATATCTTCGGAGATAATTTCCAGGACTTTCACAATACATACGGGTACATGGTCGGGTATGTACGAGATTCATGAGGAAACTTCTTTGCTGATCAATCCCCAGAATTGAAGTTCTTCATGTTTTACATTGTGTGGTAAGTCTCAAAAGTCTGGAGCAAACCGTAGATCGTTGCCATTCGGTCGCTCATGCCTCCTAGAATCTTGTGAGAAAAGCTATCGATCAGGAGTATTACCACTTACCTCGTGACCAGTACGGACGTATTCACATTGGTGAGTAGAGCGACCTTGCTTTTCAAAATCCACTGGCTGTCGCCTGATTGTTGCTTACTCCGTCCATCTGACAATAGATCACTGCCTCGATGTCATCCGCCAGTCCGTACAGTGTCATTCGGACTTCACACCTATACCGACAAGATATTGGCCAAGCGTTGGTTTAGATGTCATGTACACCAATCGTGTGCATACATGTCGAGACTTCAAGAAACTACGCCAATGGACTACTGATCGAGGGCGATTATCTGGAGTGCCGGACCTTGCGAAGAGGCACGCCGCATGCAGGTCATCACAAATAACTACTCTATGTAATGAGATCTGACACGTTCTTTTGTAATGTTCGCGGTACAACAGGGATGCGGATACATCGCGAGAAAATGTGGTACATGCCTCAAGGGATGAAGAAACGGATCTACAGATCGGCTTTCTATTCCCTCATAACTACACTACCACGTCTACCATCCCATTAGCCATTTAGGGTTACGTATCATTGATCTTCACTCTTACTCCTGGGCTGATATCCTTCCTACTTAGCCGCGCGAGCAGTCGCGGACTAGTATTCATCCAGCTATAAGGCAAGTGTCGGCAACGGTGCCGGGCCAACAAGCCCGGATGCTGAGGCAAAAGAGGTGGCAAGGTCGGGCCAGTCCGGCAATCACTTATAGTAATCATATGACCTTAGCCCGCATCAGTGTACGAGGCTGGTCTGGAGTTTGTTCAACAAGCAGGTGCCTTCGTGTTGTCTATCTAAAACTAAGGAAGGAAGGGAGAGGAACCTGGAGGCTCGCAACGCCGGAGGGCGAGCTTGTGCTCCACGGTTGGCCCAATTGCGGTTGGCAGAGCGACAGGGTCCGAGACTGCGGGGCCAAGAATTTGATCCACATCTCCGGGCACGGCCCGTGACAATCAGTCTGTGATAGACCCGAACAGACAACACCAAAATAACCGCGATAAGCTCACAGTGGTCGCCACGGGCGAGAACAAGAGCATCTTCTCTGACAGTGGTGGTAGTTTCACAGACATAGGTCAGGTAAGTACATAAGTCATCAGCAATCACGGACAGCTTTACTTGGCAAACCCACATATTGAGTGCCATGTACCAACCTTCTACGGGCATACATAAGCGTAGGTACTCCGCTTGTTGGTCTTCGATCCCTGTGAGTGGGTTGTGGCAAGCGGACCGTGGGCCAAGGCGGCCTCAGGTTTGATCTCGCCACGAATTTGGCCAGACAAGGGGTTCACGGGAGGAAGTGATGCATGAGTCATGGGCCCATGGCGCTTTCGAACCCAAGCACATTGCACAGCCATCTTCAAAAGGTTCCAAGCCGTACACCAATAGTAGTGCTCACTGGCCCCAGGCTCACCGGCAGCGGCATAAAGTGGGCCTATGGGTCTGTTTCCAATGCTTCCTCATGGCGGAATAGTGGGGAAAGTTGATATGCACCTTCTGGAAATAGAGGAGATCCAGGCTCATTTCTACATGTATGTTGGTTCGAATCTGGAAGGTGTCTTCAATAAGCTAAATTTCTAAGCGGCCGACTTGGCGGCCAATAAGGCAACAGGGTTTGCCTGTCAAAGACAAATCATACTCCACCTTCTCTTGCACAGATGTTGGCGTACAGGCCAGTGCTGTTCATAGAGATCCATGACCCCTCACATGTTCGGGCGCACGTGCTATCTATAAGAATTGCGCTGACACAATTTCATGGGGGGCATAACAAACTCGTGCGTCGCCAGACTTATCACATCTGCCAGTTATCTCTTTGCCGTGCCAAAATGTTCCTTGAGTTTATTGTCTTGTGGGTGCTACTGCAAATCGCGGCGTCAACTATCGACTGCGACAACACAAACAAGCCGCAGTTTTGCGTCAAGAATTCGATCTGGGACCTAGATGCTTGCGTTACCATTTCCGATAGAGCAGCTACGCAAGGCGACGTTCATTTCGTTATCTCAACTTCTTTCCAATCGGGAAGGGGCTGGCTAGCATTCGGACCTGGAACATTGATGAGCAATGCTCTTATGTTTGTCTTCTTTCCATCATCTGATGCTCAAAGTAAGCTTCTTCCGGGGGTAATCGTTGATGCAGGCTGAACTGACCCACTTCTTAGATCTCACCGTAAGCGTGAGGTCTACGAGGTAAACATCGCACTTCACCAAATAAAGTCTTTCGTGCTCATACAGGTAGAGGCCATAACTCGCCGCTATTAGATGGGCATCACCACCTTCTGGAGGTACTGAGAAATGGACAGACACCGCGTGGCTTTTATGAGGCCGAAGTCATATGTCATGGCTGCCTTCAAGCTCCCAACAAGGAGCAGCAGCATTGGATCTGGTCATACAATCACATACAAACCGTGAGGTCTGACGACAAGGAGTCGCCTATATACTTGCATACAACTTACGGTAGGTAATCTTCGCTGCAACTACCTGCTTGGATCATGCTAAAAGCATGGTGAACAAGGCGGTTTCAGCGTTGATAACCAACTGTACCTACAGAGTGAACCTGCCGGGAAACAGCTTTGCATAACCCAGGACCGGATCACGACTCTCTCGGGGCCATCTCAACCGAGCATTACCAGGACCGCGCATGGTATTATCATGGTGGTAACATTCCTCTTTGCATTTCCTGTGGGAGTCCTGCTATTGAGGCAACCATACTTCGGCGTCAGGGTCCATGCAATCGCCCAGGTAATTTCTGTGTTACTCTGCGAGCTCGGGGCCATTCTCGCAATCACAACAATGTCACAAAGCCCAATTACGGTAAGCAACTTCCGCGACAACGCCCTAGAAAGCCAGAAAATGACACAAAGCAGGGCCATTTGCTTATTCACGTCGGCATTGGAGTAACACTCACGGTAATTGTGCCCCTCCAGGCATTAATTGGGTGGCAGCATCACATAAGTTTCATACACAACGGCAAGGGCACTAGAGGCTGTTTACTAAGATCCCACCGCTACCTTGGCAGAGTAATAATCTGCCTGGGCATTCTTAATGTTGCGCTGTGGGTTATCACTGGCTAATGCTAGAATGATTCAGCTAATGGAAGATAGTGGTGCTACGCTCTTGAAGTCTACTTACCGTCCTACTTTGCTCTTGATCATATTGGGCTTGTGGAGTGGTATACTGCTCTCACTTCATTTGTGGCTGAGACGAGGACAGGGGAATGGACTAAACGGGGATGAAACCAGAGGCCATGGAAATTACGATCTGTTGCCGGCGCGTAACTTTCCCACGCACGTCCCAACTATTCATTGACAATCTGCTTCGTTTCGTACGTGACACCCCCAGTCCCACAAATACATAGTCGCACCACTTGTAGGCAACCTCATCGCTTTTGATTCCATGACAGGCCTGCTTGAAAGCCAACTTCTTCAAGTGTTCAGCATCCTATTCTCAGCAATTAAAGCACAGTCTACAGTACCACAGCCAAATCCTTTTTGTTAGTACGGTGGCATCACTGGCATGTTACATATTAACACCCTGAGTGACACCGGTCAATTCCAGCCCTCCGTCGCCATCGCAAATCTGATCGCTGTATGCACCGCCTGCAAGTTCTGTCCCCATCCATCGCAGCTTTGCCTCCCAAAAAAGGAAATACAAACTACCGATCTTGTCATGTGGGCATTTGAGCAGGATTTCCCACTGTGACGTCCACTGTTTTCACGAAATGGAAAGTGCCCTATCGCCTTTGTTGCTTGTCTACACTCGCAGGTGCTCGACTTCGCTGCTCCTATCCTGCGGAGATACGCGTTGAGTCACACCGTGCCCGTCCGAAGCTAGGTCAGCACCTCTGATCCTCTCCTTTTCAGCAAGTCGTATATTGCTCGTTAAGCTTGCCCAACAACGCCTTGTTGATTCGTTTCAAGTACCTTCCAAAACTATCCGGCAGTCGTTTGCGTGCTCGTTCTTGGGCGAGAGCCAGCCTGAGCGCTGCAGTCCTCGCCTGGGACACCGACATGTCTGCCTCGCCTCTCGCCACGTCACTCGCCCTGTTGCGGCTTTGGCCAATTGGCTCAATACCAACACGTCTGCACTGGCTGGTACCCCCATAAGCCTGACAAGTCGCTACAACCCACGTATCAAGGGGTCGCGCACCTGCATGCATGGCGCTTGGACCACTTTGCTGTCAAAGTCCACCAGCAGCCTCGGTCACAAAGGCTGTGCATCACAAGCCAGGACTTTCCTCTGTGTATTAGAGTGTTCCGAACTGCGGCTGCTGCAGAGCCAATTGTCTGGCAAGTTGCTTTCACAAGGGCCATTGCGAGGTCTAACACGAAGCTTCCTGCAGCGACACATACGTCTGCCAAATTACAGGGTTCCGTCGACGGTGGATCCTGTGGCCCATGTAGCAGCCGCTTTTCTCCACACACACTCGGCTTTCCTTGAAGCCAAGACGCTGCAGCAACGACTGGCCTGCCTTATCATCGCAGCCACGACAGGGCATGTTTCTTGCCGGCGACTTGAAACTGACCCACACCCACTCTTGGTGGCCCTCTTGCTGCGGCTCTGTGCTGTTCGGTCGCCGCCAATACCAGTTGTGCGCCAGTGCGCTGCATTGTACACTATTGCCCAGGGTCTAGAGCAGAAGTGAGCAGAGGCAGCTGATCGGGGGTTCGGCCCCAGAGCCTGCGAAACCCTGATTGAAGGCTGCGCACGAATGTCGTCCACCCCAACATGGGGCCATCTTGACGTTGATCCGATCCATGGAAGAGATGGCGTTGGTCGTCGGAGTCAGACGGAGACAGCGCTTCTATCTCGTCGCCGTGGCCCTCGTCTTTACCGTTGGTCTTGTCGTCGTCGCTCACTTCTTGCCTGACGTCGGGCTTCCAACGAGTTGGATCCGCGGACGTCCCAAGCCGTGGACGGCAAAGAACACATATGCCCACGTACTCGACCATCTGATCCGCGACTCGAATAGCCGCTTCCAGAAGCTGCTGGGGGCGCGCTCCATAACTGTCGAAGAGGCCACAGCCAAATACCGCGAGCGCCGCGGCCGCCACCCGCCGCCAGGTTTTGACGTGTGGTTTGCGCAGGCGCAAAAGGACAGCGCCATCGTCGTCGAGGAGTTTTTCGACCGGATACACCATGACCTTAACCCCTTCTGGGCCCTCAACCCAAAGGATCTACGGGAGCTGGTCAGCTCCCAGCCGCAGCTCATCCGAGTCCGCGCCGGAAAGGTGGGCTTTGAGACGGATGACCCCAACCGTCAGCCATGGATACAGCTGTGGACGGCGCTGATCAAGGAGACCGAGCCTCACCTGCCCGACCTCGACATGGTGGTCAATATCATGGACGAAAATCGCCTTCTTGTGCCGTGGGACGAGATAAATCGATACGCCTCCGAGGAACGGGCCAAGAGGAAGTTCGTGGACCCCAAAGCGGCCAAGACTGCTTACGGAGAACTGGCAGACGCGCCCAGGCAGAATCCTTACGACCCCGGGTGGATCACAAGCGACGCAAACAAATACTGGGACTACCTGCGAGCCGCCTGCCCGCCTGATAGTCTGGCGCGGAACGTCACCGGCCTCACATCCTTTGACGGCGCGATCAAGTACCCCCATGGGCCTATGCCGTATATGCGCGGAGGGTTCGTCGAGAATGTCACCATGGCACGCGACCCATGCCTGCAGCCTCATCTGCGCGGGATGCACGGGGCGTTTATTGAGAGCGTCAGCATGTCTACGACGCAACAATTGTTTCCCATGTTTGCAGGATCGAAGCTGCCACAGAACAATGAGGTTGTGATTCCCGGTGCCATGTACCTCTCGGGGCGAGAGTTCTACAATGGCGGCGAGTGGCAGGGGCCAGAGTGGCCGCGCAAGAAGGACGGTCTGATGTGGCGTGGCACGGCGTCCGGCGGCCGTAACAAGGCGGACAATTGGTGGCACTTTCACCGGCACCGCTGGGTACAGATGCTGAACGGTACGACGGTTGGCGCTGTCGAGTCCGGGAACGCGGCGAGGGGGCCAAGTTTAGACATTCCCGTATATTGGATGCCCGCACATCTAAAAGGCAGACTGGGTAAGTGGTTGTCGACATTTGCAGACGTCGCGTTCGTCAATCTTGAGTGCTTCCCCAGAGAGCAGGAAGAGGTAGGCTTCTGGCCGTTCAAGCGCATTGAGACGAAGCGGACGTGCGCGTACACGTCGCCGTATATGGCTGTCATGCCCAGCGTGCCGATGAAGAAGCAATATGAGTATAAGTATCTGCCGGACGTGGACGGCAACTCATTCAGCGGGCGGTGGCGGGCGTTTCTGCGGTCGACAAGCTTGCCGCTTAAGGCAACGATATACACCGAGTGGCACGACGACCGGTTCGTCCCGTGGGTGCACTATGTGCCTTTTGACAACTCGTACAGAGATATTTACGCCGTCATGGACTATTTCTTGGCACACGACGAGGCGGCCGAGACGATCGCGACCGAGGGAAAGAGGTGGGCGGAGCAAGTGTACCGGCGGGAGGACATGAAGCTGTACGTGTGGCGACTGCTGCTCGAGTACGCGAGGGTGATGGACGACGACAGGGACCTGCTGGCTTATGTTGCGGATTTGATCTGAGCCCAGAATTTTTCCTGACGCAACCTCATTCACTGACATGCATGGCAAAGAGAACTACTACTACTACTGTAGGCAGTCGTGCCGTATTTTACAATGATACATACTGAACTGAACTGAACTGAACTGTATTCCTACTCGGTTGTAGCCGCTAATTTAACCGCAGCCATGTCCGGTGAGCGGGGCGCCTGGCAGGCATACGGATGGGTGGATTTTATTACGCCCGGAGGGAAATCCCTATAGGGCCTCGACGCTACCTAATTGACAATCTGGTTCGTTTGGTACCTGGCACCCCAAGCCCAACAGATGAATAATCGCACCACTTTTGTATGCCAACCTCGTCGTTCTTGCTTCCATGACAGGCCTGCTTGAAGGCCAAGTTCTCCAAGTGTTCAGCATCCTATTCTCAGCAACTGAAGCACGGTCTGCCACAGCCGAGGCTGTTTTGTTAGTATATTCGCATGTTAAAGATCCACGCTCCAGCATAGAAGAAGCCTTCCGAAAGCAGTCGTTTGGCGTCTGATCCCTTAGTAACGTAAACGACAATGGAACCGTATGCCTTCGGAATGTCTCGCTTGCTGAGCCACGCAATCTTCGCAACTTGGACATCATTCTCCTTGCTGAAAGCCTCCATGGCGCCAGCTCTAATGTCGCCCATCTCGTCTAGTACCGCTATGCGATTGACGTGGTCGACCTTGACTGGGTAGAGCTCATCGCGTAACAGCCGAGCGCCATGGGGAAGCTTGGCTCCCACCACCTGTTTCACCATGTTGTGTTCGTTCTCGTCGCGACAGGCGATCCGAATGCGGTTCGGTTTCTTGGGATCTTTTATGACAGCACGACATCGCCAGTTGGAAAAACCTTGCTCCGCTCGGATCTCGGTCTCCGCCATAGTGCGGATGGCACCCGCGGTGACTTGACCATCTTGACCGTCTGCGATCCGCGACGTGTCAATGGTGCAGTAGAAAGTGTCGGTGAAGTGTGAAGGTGTTGTGTCTCCGGTCGAAAGGGTTCGTATGTTGCTGCGCTCAGAAGATGGTGCTGAGCACGCGACTTCAGCGTAAGATAGTTGTGGGGACTCTGAAACATGTGTCGTGATGGCTTCGAGTTGCTCGCGAAGGTGCAGCAACTCTGCGCCCATTTGTGTTCGCATTTGTTCCATTTTGTTGTTCATTTCTCGCTTATTGTCATCCAGCTTCTGGCTCAGTTCCTGGATCCTATCCTGCTGAACTTTGATCACTTCGTGAAGGCTGTGAAACTTCTCACTGGACTCGCCCAGCATCTCCAGAGCCTGCCGTAGCATTGCTCTTCCATCGTTACTGCTGTCCACAGCTCGCTTTGCAGCATTCGCTCGCTCCGCGTCATTGTCAATCGATGTTGCTCGAGCGGACTGTCGTGTGGTACGCTTGGGCTCCTTTTCGGTTTCTTCAAGCTGTCGCGCTGCGTCGCGCACTTTCATCGTGGGCCTCCCCACGCGTCGTTTTGTGTCGCACAGAGAGCCAACGTTATGGTGCATAACATCTGCACTCAGAATATTTGTCCGCGGAGGCCGATGCTATAATCCGTGTATTATGGACGAGCGCCTGCATACGCCGTGCTTTGACTTCGTTGAGGTCAAAGCTCAAACACTGGTTGCATATATAGCAACACTAGCTTCAATTACAGGGACTCTGCACCACAAAGCGAATCTTTCCTTTGTGTATAAAGAGCAGCGCACTGTCGTGCGCTTACAGATAGCTCTTCAAGATAATTCTCATCAATTAACACGATGCCAACAGTGATCCCTGTGGAGCCAATTGTCTGACATTTTGGCGTCGCGGGGTACTCGGCTTCACCACCCATCGCGTCCACGTCCAGATCCGCCATCATGATGGATGCCACCCTACACTCGCCCAATTGCGCAAATAATGAAGAGAAAAGGCTATTCTACGAGACTCCAGTTAGTTCTCGTCCGCCTTTTTAGTTCAGTTGCTTCCTCCAGTTAGTTAGTTAGTGTATTTTCCGTCTAGCGGCCGTGAGGCCGCTCAGGTCCCTTTTGGGCACAGGACGTGCTGGGCTAGTGGGTCTAGCCTACCAGGTCGTGGTGGGGCTCTCAGAGATTACCGCCTCGTGTCCCCCTCATCTTCCATCGCGAAGAGTAAACAAGCCACCATCCAGCATTTCAACGGCTCTGAGGCGCTCCGATTCGTGCTCGGTGCCCGTCAGAGGGTCGTCCAAGCGCGGCATCCAGATGCCGTATTCTATAGGCCTCGAAAGAAGCCATCATCGGAGGCTACGAGAGCAGCCTCAATTGACCCGGGCGGGCAAAGGGTGGTGCCACACCCTCCGCCTGGACGGGTCGTGAATCTGAGAAGAAACAAAGGAAAGAAAGGGAGCGAGCACCATCCGCTTAGTGACGAGGACACACCCATTCGAAGAACGAGCTTGCCTTCGCCAGCTTGACGAACTTGTCGAAGTCTCTGCCTATTGCACGATTGACTGCCGCAGTTGGTGAGGGAGTCAGCCTCAATCGATGTCGTGGCAGGATCTTTCGGCAATAGAAGAGATGACTTGGTTCTTTACGTCGGCCGCACGAGCATGATAGCCGCACATCGTCGTGGTTGAATCTCTCGTGGTAATCGGCAAGTCTCCGTGACAAGACCGTGCCGCGAGCAGGTGGTGGAGCAGTGGTCGTGGGAGCTCTAGCTCTGGTGACCAACCAGAAATGGAATGAGGCCGGCTGCCAGCACCATGTTAAGCCATTCCAGTGATCGAAAAATGCGTGACCACCAGCTCTTCTCGATTAGGGAATTCTCGAGGTTGGCGGTGCACTCAAGACCGCTCCGCAGAGCGTGAATATTGCAAGTCATTCTGCATTCAATCGCCTGAGCACCTCCCTTACTAATCTTGTTGACAGGCCACAAGTAGCGAGGAGACCAAGATGCCTAGCGTCGACGTGGTACGAACATCATCTACAGGTTTTGATGCTGGATTTGGAACTGGCCGTCTATGACCTATCTGTACTGCGTTACACAAGTCTATCGTCTCGCAAAGTTGGTACGAGGTACAATAGTCAGAAAGTGACGTAGCCAGGCTGGTTCTACCAGTACCTATTGTAGTTCGGTCGCAATGGTGGACAAGGCTTAGCATTGCGGGCCCCACGCATTTGTGGGTACAATCACTCACGTCAAAGTTCTGGTTCAAAGTTCAAAGTTCTAGATCAAAGTTCTAGTTCAAAGTTCAAAGTTCCTGACCGCCGTCACAGGACTGCTGCAAATGCCCGTCAGCAAGGCCTTTTCAAACTGGACAAGGATGCCTTTGCGAATCCAAAAACTGTGACCGTAGGCATTTTCAATACTGTACAGTACTGTATCTGCAATTACAGTGTTTCTCGGCCTCGATATGTTGGTTCTAGAAAGGCCCGCATTGCGTCAAAGCGCGATGCCGGCGAAATCTCACCAGTGGCGTCTATCAGCTTACGTGAAAACTCGGCTGCCCAACGACCGAGGGCAAAGTCAATGCAAAGGGGCAAAATCCGGCAACAACATAGTAGCTCAGGTTAACTGCATCACTTCGTCAGATTCTGGCTTTGTGCCACACAAGTTGAGGCGGGTCTCAACAGTGGCTATGGCTCTGCGCGGGGCGCTATCGAGGTAGAAGGGCATCACACTCTCCGGGCCTGGTGCCAAATCCGTCGCGAGGCTGGATTTGGCTGTGTTAGCCTCGCGTGGAGGTTGACGAAATTGGTGTGCAGCGAAGTGGTGTGCTCAGCAAAATGGTGTGCTTCTTGTCCGAAGAGGGTGTCGTGGGAAGAGGGTGTCGTGGGAAGAGGGTGTCGTGGGATGAGGGTGTCGTGGGGAGAGGGTGTCGTGGGAAGAGGCTGTCTTGAGAAGAGGGTGTCGGCAAAGCAAGAGGAGGGTGTCACCAGAACGGGTGTCGCCAGGGTCCGAGAAGGTGGTGTTGTCGAGGTGGTGTCGCAGGGGAACAAAAGAGGGTGTCGTCAGTAGTAGGTGTCAACGGGGGACATCGAATTGGTATTGTCGCAAATGGGTGTCGGCAGGGGGCGAGAAGAAGGTGTTGCCAGAAATGGGTGTCACCAGGGGAAAACAAGAGGATGCCAAAATTGGGTGTTACCAGGGCCTTACAAGAAGGCGTCGTCGTCAAACGTTGTCGACAAGGGACGACCAGAGGGTGGTGGCAGATGGTCGTGTGAAGCTCGCAGGACGAGTGGTGTGAAGCCAAATCGGCTTCCAGGAAGCGTGGTGTGAAGCTCGCAGGATGTGTGGTGTGAAGTATGAAGGCTTGCAGGACGAGTGGTGTGAAGCCCGCAGGAGCGGTGTGAAGCATGCAGGCTTGCAGGACGAGTTGTGTGAAGCATGAAGGCCTGCAGGATGTGTGTTGTGAAACTCGCAGGATGTGTGGTACGAAGCTCGCAGGACGTGTGGTGTGAAGTATGAAGGCTTGCAGGACGAGTGGTGTGAAGCAAAATCGGCTTCCAGGACGAGTGATGTAAAGCTTGCAGGACCGGGATCTATCTCCCCTGCTATCCAGCCCACCACCCGCTCCTTTATGGAGCTTCACACCATCGACCATCACACCATGATTCCCCACACCACTGCACTTGACACCCTCTCCCTGCTGGCCTGCAACGCTGACGGCCTCGTCTGAGCGCCAACAATAGACCATTCTGAGTGCGCTCCGGGAGTCGGTGGGAGAGTCAACCCGCGAAGTTGACCGTCCATCATCCATCGTTGAAACCTGCTGCAGGGTGTGGAGGAGCCAAAACTGCCTCAGATGAGAATGGGGGAGACACAGCCGCGGAAGGGTCTATGACAGACGCCCCAGACCCTCTGTGTCCGGTCTGTTCCCAACCGATCTCGTCTCGGTCACTGTTGGCTCTGTGGACCTGAAAGCCAGTAATGGCGAATGCCTTAAACGGCAGGCCCACTAAATCTGGTAAGTACTCACAGTGCGACACCTATTGCGCCTTCTAATGTACTGTGCCAAAAACTCTATGCGACTTCGCCGTTATGCGTGCTCGGCGATAATGCTGCATGCTCTTCCACAAGAGGTCTAGGTGGGAGTCAGCAGGGTCAGGTGGAAGTGGCCCGGCGACCTCTCTCGCATAAAGGCATAATTGCCAGGCATTTTGCAGGTGGGTTATGCTTCTATTCTTCGTCACAGCCAGCCAAATGCCGCTGAGTTGCGGCACTGAACCAGCTTGACGCTGCCTGTTGTCGAGCGGGACGACGCTCTCATCCGTTTGACGACATGCGGGCGTGCCCCCTGCCCGTGAGATGGAGGATGTGATTACCGCCACAGCAGCTGTTGCTCTTGCAGCCGTGTTTCGGCGTGGTTGAGAGGCTTCAGTTTGTATCATCTCCCTTCGCTGGCGTTTCATCGGTGGGTCGGATGACGATTCGCTTACCGAAACGACCTCGTTGGCTGCTGCAGCAGGCTCGTTACGTACATGTGGACTGGGGCCTTCCGTGGCTGCTCTTCCACCCCTAAGATCAGACTCGGCGATCGCATTTGTTCGCTATCGGAGGTGTTTCCGATCGCCTCAGCTCTCCTAGCTAGTCTCTGAGCAGCATTCAGGAATCTCTGATCATCCATTTGGCTCGCGACTTCTGGAGTCATGATCGTAAAACGGCAGAGGGTTGGGCACTTTGTACAGTGATGGTAGATTAATCTAGTTGGCACTCTGACAGGTGCTGCAACTGATGACGCGTATGTGCGCGCCGTAAGAACGTATATGTTGGCGCGCCATGGTGTGCCAGGCGCGTAGGACACTGGTCGGTGGCCTTCGTGCCGCTACTGTAACGCTCCGTCTGTTGCGAGCCCACCTTGATCGAAACTCTCCAGCTACTGTACGTCTACAGTACTGTAGCAGGCAGTTTCGGCAGAATCTGCCAGTAGAGAGTTCCCAATGGCACTGCCCTCAGCACCAGGTTGCGGACTAAGGGAGTAGCAAGGGAGCATCACGAAAGGGCTCGCGATCTGGGTAGGAGCTAGAAAAGGCGGCGACCAGCCCCGGTAACTACGGA
Source organism: Purpureocillium lavendulum (assembly GCA_029168975.1). Classification (NCBI taxonomy): domain Eukaryota; kingdom Fungi; phylum Ascomycota; class Sordariomycetes; order Hypocreales; family Ophiocordycipitaceae; genus Purpureocillium; species Purpureocillium lavendulum. Next base: position 344,122 of record JAQHRD010000018.1, read on the forward strand.
CCACGCAGGTCTTGCGAGCTTCACACCAAACATCCTGCATGCTTGCGAGCGGGAGGGTCTAGGACCGACTCCCCAACCCCTGTGTCCAGTCTGCTCACTCAACTTCACCGTCGGCACTTGCACTGTACTTCACTCTCAGTCTGCGAAGAAGCAAACGTTGAGCAGCACGCAATTGGCCAGACACGACACATGTCTCACTTGTGAAACTGTACGACTAGCCAAAATGGGAGTCTTCCTTACGAAGGTCTCTTTTCTCCCCTTTCTCTGCTTGTAGACAATCACTTTGTCCGAGTCGCACTCGACCTTGTTCGTGCCTTGTACCGTCACAGTTTGCCAATCCTGTACTCGACACGGGTCGTCCACAGAATCAGTGTGGCTAACAATCAATCGAGTTCAATTTCGACCATCGAACTCGATTGATTGAAGGTGTGTCCAACTCGATTGAAGCTTGACTTGACCAGTCAATGAACTTGATTGACAACTTGTCAAGTACTTGATATACTATGCCTAATCCGGTAATTGGTACAGACACTCGCGGTGCAATAATCCCGTGCAAAATTTTTGGGAACTTGGAGTGCCAAGTGACCGACCTGGGCCCCCCGAACGCGTCCACACGCGTTCTATCTGAGATGAGCGCGGTGCACCCTTGCGCGGTGGTCGTCGAGGGTATGCTTCACAGGGCACCCGGTAGAAATTGAGGAGACGCATCGTTTCTCTAAGGTTGCGAGGTAATGTGACCCAGGGAGGGAGTTGGCTGTGGCAGCGAGCAGTGACGGCAAACTTTTGATGGAGCCGCGATGGAAAAGTGATAGCGCCTTCAATTTCCTTGCGTGATGCAAAATGAGTCCGGACGGCAGAGGCAACCTGCTTTCTTTTCACGACGCACCGTCAGTGCGGAGGATACGACTTAAGGACGATCATCAAAATTTGAGCAAGGCGCATGGGAAAGGCGCTTTCGGGGCCCATACTGTAACAAAGTATCAAGTGGACGTCTTCCCAGTTCACGAAGTCCTACTCCAGTGTCTGCAAACATGCTCAATTGGTCTGGATTGGCGACAAACAGCATCAAGATGCATGCAGGGGTGTTGGGGCCTTCCGAGTCAGTCTCCGCAGTTGCCGGAAGGATGACAGGTCTATGCTGCACGTTCCGTAGAGACATGGAATGCATGCATAGTCTGTCGTAAAACTCAACGATCGGATTCGGGACTGTTTGAGCGGAACAATTCCAGCGGTGCCGAGAATCTCGACCAAGATACATGCTCCTAGGCTCCGACTGCACATCATTTGTCAGAACAACGTAAAGCAGATAGGGATCCATTGCGTAGCTACCTGATCTTGCAATTGGTGCTCCTCGAGTCGGCTGAGCCAAGACGTTCAAATGATTTGACAGTTGCCTCGTCATCTTCGGCTTCGGATACGCGCTCTTCGTTCGAGTCTAACCGTCAACGCATCAGCATACTCTTTTCCAGGAGCAACGATGCGCCGTAGCATATAGCATACAGCACATCGGCGTGGACGTCTAGAGTAGAGCGCGAGCCAAGTCATTCGAGACCAGTTGGGAACAGACCGGGCACAGAGGGTCTGGGGCATCGGTCCTAGAACCTTCCGCGGCCACATCTACTCCATTCTCATATGAGGTAGTTTCGGCTCCTCCACACACTGCTGCGGCTTCAACGATGGAAGGGTGGACGGCCAAGTTGCGAATTGGCCCTCTCCCGCCGACTGCAGGACTGCACCCAGAATGAGCCATTGTCGGCGCTCAGACGAGGGCGTCAGCGTTGCAGGCAAACGTGGACAGGGTCGATTGCGATGGTGTGGAGAATCGCGGGTTGAAGGTTGATGGTGTGAAGCAAAGAAGCGGGTGGTGGGCTGAATGGCAGGGGACGCGGATCCTTGTCTGCACCCATGTCCTCACCCTGGTCGTACCCTTGTCCTGGGCAATGTGCCACAGGTCGCCGTTACGGCGATCCAGAAACGGCTGCTGCAATCCTTCTTTGCCTTCTCCCGTATTGCTCTGCCCTCATTCGCATCCCGTTCCGGGCCGAAAGGGGAAGTCAGAATGAGTACATCCCCTCTCAGGCCTGTCCTACGATCACTGCAACCTGAGTTGGGAGACCGACTTTACGTTGGACACAACGCCAGAGGACCCACGCGGTGGGACGGCGGTAAAATTCTGGAAAGGCCGGCGAGCAGCGGGGGCAACTTTGCGCCGCACGTCTTGCGAGCTTCACACCACTCGTCCTGCGAGATTCACACCACATGTCCTGCAAGCCGACTTTGATTCACACCACTCTTCCTGCAAGCCTTCATGCTTCACACCACACGTCCTGCAAACCGATTTTGCTTCACACCACTCGTCCTGCCAGCTTCACACCACACATCTGCAAGCCGACTTTGCTTCACACCACACGTCCTGTGAGCTTCACACCACATGTCCTGCAAGGTCAGCATAGAGAGCCAGAGTCAGTTCTGGATCATTTTGTCACATGGTAAGGTGTTCTCGCGCCACGGTGCATTACACGACCATCTGCCAACACCCTGTCTTATGGACCCTTGCCGACAACTACTTTTGATGACGACGCCCTCCTGTGGGGCCCTGGCAACACCCAATTTTGGCTACACCTTGACAACACCCTCTTTTTATTCCCTGCAGACACAACCTTCGAGCAACACTCGCGTCCAGGCTGCTGACGACACCGCCTTCTCCTGGCGACACCACCTTGTGATGGCACCGTCTTTTCGTCCCTTGGCGACACCATCTTTGACAACACCCTCTTCTGGTCCCTGGAGACACTACCCTTTCCCTTCCCCTGGCGACACCCACCTCTGGCGACACCCACTTCTGGCGACACCTTCTTCTCGCCGCCTCCCGACACCCTTTTGTTGTAACACCAATTCGATGTCCCCTGTTGACACCTACTCCTGGCGACACCCTCTCTTGTCCCTTGGCGACACCACCTCTCGACAACCCCACCTTGGACCCTTGCGACACCCTCTTCCCACGACAGAAGAGGACGTTATTCGAAGGTGGTGTCGGCAGGGGCTCAGAAGAGGGTGTCACCAGAAATGGGTGTCGGCAGGGGGGGAGTACGTGGTGTCATGAGAGGGTGTCACAAGGTGGCGAGAAGGTGGTGTCGTCAGAAGTGGGTGTCACCAGAAGAGGGTACAGTCGTCAGGGGCCAGAAATGGTGTCAACAGGGGACAATAATGTGGTGGTATTATGAGAGGGTGTCTCCAGGGGATGAGAAGACGGTGTTGCCAGGAAAGGATGTTGTCAGGGGATGAGAATGTGGTGTCGTCATGAGAGGGTGTCACCAGGGGACGAGGAGAGGGTTTCACCAAAAATGGGTGTCGGCAGGGGACGAGAAGAGGGTGTCGTGAGAAGAGAGTGTCGCCTGGCACGGGAGAACATGACATGTGACAGGGTGATCCGGCAACGGCTCCAGGTGTCCGATGCTGCTTGCCTCAGTTGTCCCGGACCTCTCTGGAGGTTTCAATGTATCCAGTTCCGACTCAAGGCTACCGCCCGGTGACATGGCATGGACGACGTCTCAACCTAAGCGGACTCCTCCTACTGTGACGAATGCTTTTCATCTTGCCGATGGGCAACCGCTGGTGCCGACAAACCAGACTTCTTCGACCTCACTACGTCCGCGACCACCGCCATCGACTCTCTAATGTACTTTGTACGGTATGGCCGCCGGTGAGCCGCCGTACCATCTCGAAGTTTGAGACTCACGAGAGCTCGACCGTGCGGTGCGGTCACACTGTGAATACAGGCTGCAAGGTGGAAGACATGAAGATCATACTGCTAAGGCTACAGAGAACAAATGGTAGGAACAACTTCAGGCAATCTAGCGCCTGCCTGTGTACCGGTGTCTCGACAACACACGAAGGGCGCTTCTAGAAATTCAGATACAATTCAGTATAAGTTTTCTTGGCCTTGTCCCAGTAGACGAGGCATCGGGTGGAACCGAATTGTCCCTTTTCATCTCAATCCTCTCGGCCTGTTTCTCGAGAGGCGGGTCGCCTGCAGCGGATACTCCCAAGCAAAGTTCGGATGTGGACGAGATCCCATCCGTGATCAATCGCACTTCAGCTACTTTCTATGTCGAGTTCCATAGGTGGCAGCACGTTCGGTGGTATCCTGGGCCATTTCAGTCGGTGCATGGTGTCCATAAGCCATGTGCTTACATCAGAGGCTGGATTCATGACGCCGCGCGAACAGTGTTGCTGCGTGAGGAACAGGCTTATCGAGTCCGCGTCTGCGCTGGGGCGCCCCTCGCTCCGCGGCTCTCACGCAGCACTGAGCAGCACGGTCGACTCTGCCAGCGCCCCCTCTCGCCCGGCGCGCCCGTTTCTTGCGAGAAGTCGTTCATGCATCTCGGTGCACCCACATGTATGACCCACCGGACGTGCGGGTAGTCGAAGCCAATGCCGAGGGCAGACATGGCGACGATGGCAGGCATGACCGCCGACCAGAGCCACCGGTCCAGCGCATCCATCCCACCGTCGTCGTCCTCGCCTCGTGTAATGGGGACAATCCAGCAGCCCGGCCAGGTCAGCCACCAACTCTTTGGTCTGGCAGTAAAGGACGACCCTGTCTCGCTCGCCTTGGATGAGGTCGTTCCGGCTCCGGAGGCCCGAACGCAGCCGGCTGCCCAGGCGGCGAGTCTGCCCTGACAACGCTTGCCCCGCACCAGATAGCGTATGTTCGGCCGGTCCATGGGTTCCCGCACAATCAGCGGACGCACGAGCTTGTTGTGCTCGAAGAAGGGCCCCTCAAAGACCGGTGGCAGCGTCACGGTCAACCACACGGTCTGTATGGGAACCCTCCGAGCGCACCAGTCTAGATGTGACATCGAACGGCTGTAGCTGTTCGCCGTGACCGTGAGGTGGCATTAGTCAACGACGATGTGTCAGACAATTGGCTCCACAAGGATCACAGTTGGCATCGTGTTAAATGATGAGAATTATCTTGAAGAGCTATCTGCAAGCGCACTGTCGTGCGCTGCTCTTTATATACAAAGGAAATATTTGCTTAGTGGTGCAAAGTCCCTGTAATTGAAGCTGGTGTGCAAACATATGCAACCAGTGTTTGAGCTTTGACCTTAACTGAAGTCAAAGCACAACGCGTGCAGGCGCTCGACCTTAACACGCGGATTATAGCATTCGCTTCCGCGGGCAAATATTCTCAGTGCAGATGCTATGCAATATGAAGCTTGCTCTATGTGCGACAGAACGTCCTGGGCCAGGACGACCAAGGTGTATCGCTCATCGCCTTGTATGGCTGCCGGGCCGTTCAGGTGGGTCTGAGGGACCGTCCACTGAGCCCGTGTTAAGACGCGGCCCGTGTAGGAAAGTGGTTCGGCCCGTAAATCAATTACCTTTAGACGACGTTGATCTGTGCCCACCATCAGCAGTGGGATTCCGGGCTGAGCCTACGACGCCACGCGCAGAAACGAACATTTACAAATGTACTGTGTCCAAATTATCTAGAGACGTGTTCCCGCCCGTGAGTGCTCTTTTTTGCGTTTGTCGCGGGGTAGAGTCTCAGGACATATGTCCCATCGTTTGAAGCTGGCGGACGGCGAGGAGTCGCACCTCCAACAACAAGGAGGACCCCTGTTCAACCTAAGCCCGTTTAGTGCGCGACTCGCCACCCCTGTTTAGTCAGCCAATCAGCATCGTTGCGGCGTTCCACTGGGTCCCCTTCTGTCACGGTCGCTGTTGACAAGACAACCGCGTTGCCATCGCAAGAACGAACTATCCTCCCAATTCAACATCACCATTTCGACCATGAGTACAAGAGCGAAAAGACGGCTTCGCGGGTTGCAGGAGAAGGATCGCGCTCATTGTCCCTTTACAGTGACTGGACTCTCAGCTCCCTCCGAGAGCCAGGAGCGTACCAAGAAGCGGAAACGCGATGACCTAGGCCACGACCAGGGGCAGTTGCTGCAATCGTCGCCATTCAAGCCCAAGGGAGCGTTTGCAACACATGAGACTATGGATGTGGCCTATGACATCGAGCCGCGCAAAAAGTGGTTCGGCATGACACGCTACAAGAGTTTCATATGTGAGTGGTCCGGCAGCCCATGTCTCTTTACGGTTGGAAATCTGACGAGTCCTTCTGTAGACAACGGTGTCAAATACCATCTCGATGACTATGTTTGTGTTACGAACGATACGATAATAAAACATCAGGTCGCGACGGGTACAAGCCCCGAACACCAAGGGCCACCCGAAGTCACAGACTACTGGGTGGCAAGGATTCTCGAGATCAGGGCACTTGATGCTGACAATGTCTACGCACGCGTCTTTTGGATGTACTCACCGGATGAGTTGCCTCCAAACACCCTCACCAACGAAGACTTCGTGTCAGGACGACAGCTTTACCATGGACAGCATGAGTTGATAGCATCCAACCATAGTCAGTGCACACACCTCCTGGTTACTGCCCCCAGCTAGATGCGCAGTAAGACTCACAAAGTCAGTGGATATCATCAACGTCGTCAGTGTTGCTATGCCCGCCATAGTCAACCATTGGTTGGAGTCGGAAGATGAAGCGACGCAGGGTGCGCTCTACTGGAGGCAAGCATTTGACTGTCGAACGTCTGAACTCTCGGTGCGATATCCTATTTCGGGGTTTCCACTAGAAAATCGTTCGTGGGAACTGACCTATGGCTTTAGTCCGTCGACCTCGTTTGCATATGCAGAAGCCCTGCAAATCCCGACAGGATGTTGGTTGGCTGCTCGAACCCTGAGTGCGAAAAGTGGCTGCACTACGAGTGTCTTCTGCACGAGCTCCTCACCCAAGTATACGACGACCTTGGGATGAAGAAGCCGCACTATAACGCAGAGAGTCCAGCGAAAGCCGTAACAGGTACGAGGGTACTTGCGAGTCCCTGTCCATCAAAACCAGCCACTTCGAAGCTTGCCAAAACACGGTCGCCTGCAGTCGTTCAGGGAAGCGACATCAATAATCCAGCCCCGATGGAACAGATCCATGGGCACATGCCCGGTTCTACGGGGTCTCCACATCCAGGTACAGTACTCCAGGTATCCGCGGAGAATGAATCGGACCCAGCGCTGGTTAGTACAAGATCGTCTAAGGAAACGCGCCATGCCTACGACGGCCTTTTCCAAGCGAGACTGAATCTGGAGAGTGTCCCAACAGTATGGGAAATCCTTGATATGAGGTCGAATGTGTCAGGCGGCGATCTTACCTGGACCGAAAACGTGAGCTGCTTGGTTTGCGGTTCTATCATTCCGTAGTCCCGTAGGTCTCATTCCGTCGCCCCTAGCTCTATTCATAGCTGCTAACCTGCACCGTCAGAAGGGCTTTGTGGAATGGTAAACCGAATATTACAAAGGCAATGCTAGTGTTCGCCTTGGAAAGAAGATGTCGACGACGAAGCTGCACTTTCTAGCTGCGCTCAAGCGTGCAGACGACGGCATTAAGCTCGTCTCTGAGCAGGCTGGGGAACCCATCTACCGAAGTAGATGAAATGTAGATGTAGATAGATGTAGAACTACATCTACCTATCTACCATCGGCCCCAGTGGGTCATCTATCTATCAGCCTGGGGGTCTGGTAGATAGCCGAAATGTAGATAGACATCCAGAAAAGTAGAGGAAGTAGAGGTACTTCATACCATGTGTGGTTGTTACCATTCCCGAGGGTACGGGTATCTACACCACTGTCGCGGATCCAGACGCAGTGTCAGACAATTGGCTCCACAGGGATCACAGTTGACATCGTGTACTGTAATTGATGAGAATCATCTAAGGAGCAAGAGCTCCACGAGAAGCTGCACGGCAAGAGTTCTCTCGGGAACTTCGCTTTCAAATCCTGCCTGCGTACACGCAAGATGGCATACTGCCTTCACGTATCTATCCGATTCCACGAACAGCGCAATATTCGAGGCTTTTATGGAGCGGCTTCTCCGGCGCTGCGGCCGCCTTTTCGAGCCAAGGTCAGTCCTCATATAATGACAAAGGAAACAGTCGTGCTGCAAGTGCCTGGTCTGGCGCAGAATTAAGATCGTAGTAACCACACAAGCACCCAGAAACACATCCCCTACAGATTGTGAGTATGATAACATTTAACCCTAGACTCCGAGCTCTTGAGCTAAAACAGCCTGGCCTCCCGCAGTCCTTCAAGGGCTATAACCTGAATCTGTAGATTTTCACGCCCCAGTGTTGCTTTCCGAAGATCAGTTACGTTGAAATCTTGGAAGTTGTATTCACAAAGAACGAGCCGCTGTAGCGCTCCATGTTTGCGTAGTATGGTATTCAGTTCATTCCAAGTGATATCCATGGCATCGAGTCTCAACTCCACGAGGTTAGGGAGATGCAGACTGGAAGCAAACTCTGGCCTTAACAGGCGGCAATCGATTTCATCGAGGAAGATCGATAAAACCGATAGATTTGGCCATATATTGAGAAAGTTGATTATATCCTGGGCGGTATCCAGTATCGGTTGATTTGCATCGTTTGGAGTGGCTGCATCGTCTGGAGTGACTGCGTCGACATCATCGAAAGTCCAAGAATCCAAGTACATCGTTAACGAATTCAAGCCTCGGAGTCGCTCCCGGAAGAGCCTTTCGTACTCTGGAAATCTGAGGAAAGATGGTCTGATGCGCCGCGCATCTTCTTTACCCACAGAGATGCTAATGTCGTTCATGGTGCGATTCGAGCGGGCAGCTGCTAATAGCACAATTTTTAGAGCAGCTTTGAAGAAGTCCGCGCTGCCCGTCGTCTTCGATGTGTCGGGCTCTCGACGGGTGAAGTGCCAGGCCAGGTTGATTCCAATCTCGTTTTCGAGTTTGGTCAACCCCCCCGGTCGGCGAGAGGCTTTCTCAGATTCCGATTCCCCGGGATCGTCAGTGAACAGAATTGACGAGCAATTCTCCAGTCCGTTTAAGGCTTCCGACAAGATGTCAACAGGATCGGAAGACTGTATGAATTTCTCCTGCTCTGACAGTCGACGGTGATACCTCTCTTCCTTAAGCCGACAGTGGGTCGTGGCGTAACAGTCGTTTGCTCCCCGTTCCCGAGACCTGCGCGGGCAGCCGCAGTCCCTCTTGTGCGCTTCGAGGTCGTGCTCCGATAGGTGAGCTGTGCAGACAACCAATTTGCGGACTTGGAGGCGAAATGCGTCCATTTTAGATATGCACCTTAAAATCTCCAGATTTATCGGTGTCAGCATGAGATGATAATCTCCAAGGAAATAGGTCGCACATCTGTCAACACAGATCTCATTTAATTGCCTGCATGTAGCTCGGAAGCTTAGGAGCTGCATTGGATCATCTCGATAAAGATGATCAAGCACCATTTGGTGCAGTTCAATCGGCAGGTTGAGAAGCGACATGAATGTGTAGCGGAGAGAGACATATCGTTGTGACGACGGGTGAGACGCTTGTTCGACGAGCGGTGAAGATGAGCTTGCGAACTCTGCGGAAGACGAACAATTTTATGGTGTGGCTGCGAGTATCTTGCGGCCAGGCACCATGCACCGAACAGTGGACTGTCGTGCGCCGCCTCAGAGGCAGGTGGGGGCGTTATTATAACAGCTCCAAGCTCTCGTGGTCTGGGCCCTAGGGATACGGGGCCATACAAAGGCCAGCGTTTCATTATCTGCAGCAAGGCAAGCACTGATTGGCACAAACGCTCGGCAGGGGGTTGGGCGGCATCCCTCATGCCTAAAATTGCGACTAATTGGTGCGGACATTGATGATTGGGCTGGGCTGCGGGGAACTGCACTGAACGCAGGCATGTCTCGATTCAGAGCCTTGGAGGCGCCGGCACCTCAATACCTAATCAGGCGATTCGCAGCTCAGGAAACCGGTGGACCAGCTCGACTTTGCACTGCATGGGCTTCGCCAGGGTGCAGTATTGAGGAGGCTGACCGACTCGTCGCTCCTTGCTGCAGCCGGGCAGGTGAACGGGGGCCAGCACGATGGCCCTAAGTACCGCCCGCAAGACGGCGTCCAACTTTGAGTCGAGAATTGATGCTTGAAGACAGCGGTTTGTGTGGTGCGAAGTAGTGGGCTACCGGCTCCAGTTTCTGCGCCATGGCACCAATACATGGGCGTGAAGTTGACATGTCCGAGGAACGGCTCGACTCTCCTGTTTACTCCAACTTCTCCTTGGACTCTCCGGAGGCCACCGCCACGGACGGCCTCGAATCACAGGGTTAGAAGCGAGATGGCCTCCTTGACTTCGCCACTGGCCTGGTATACTTGTGCGAGCTCGTGCTGTGAGGCGAGTTGAGAGGGATGGCCTTCGGCTAGGGTCTTCCTCTGCATACAACCAAGAAATGTGGCAGGACGGGATGGGATCGTGATGAGATGCTGTCGCCAGATCGACTGTGAACAGGAGACGGCGCCCGTTCGAGACCTGACAATATCTGCGTGCCTTACGTGCGACAGCTGTGTACGCTCAATGATCGACCTGGTGGAGCGTTGTGCTGCTTGAGGCAAAAGATGGGCCAACGCGTCGAGAGGCGATGTTGGTCGAGAGGAGAAAATACAATGCCACTTGGGATCCCAGCATGTCTCGCACAGACAGAGGCGCAACAAAGTGCAAGCCGAGAATTTGAGAGAGCCAACCTGTTCACAGGAATTGGCGCATGAATGACTCGTCTAACCAACCCACGGTCTTGAATGCTGTCCACATCTTCGAAGCCTTGTTGACATCAATTTTGCAGGCCTTCTGCGCGTCAGTCTTACGGAACTCTTTGCTAATACGCAGGCACTCCAGCCTCCGCTGAAAGATGCGGCGCTTGCTCGTGAGATATGTCGCACAATCGAGGCGAAGTGTAGATGCCAGAGTGACTTCTTCCGGATGCAGCAGGTAGCCATGCGGGTCGTCTCCTAGGTCAAGTGGCCGACCATTCCAGTCCACCTTCAGACAGTTGGTCCGGTGCGAGAGCGTGTTGAGTGACGGGCTATAGTCGGGCAGAGCCATGAAGGTTTTGTCTTCGCGACTAGCTTGGCCTACCTGGCATGGCTCTGCCACTAAGCCAAGGTTGCACGAACATAAAGTGGAATCGGTAGGTGTCTGAACTTGTCCAGCGTCTTCTCGCATTCGTTGTTCAACAACCGCCTCATGCTTGTTCCAGTCTGCCATATTGGACTTAGCCATGACCTGGTATCGCCTGGGTCGGGCGCGCCGATCGGATTCGAGGAGAGCTCGGTTTCTTCGCAACCAACCTTTGCGGTCAGCGGTGAAGAGCTTCATGATACGGGAGCGAAAGTGGAGAGTACACGTCTGATTGGCCGAAGCAACTAAGACGGTTGTACCTCTCCCGGATTGTGCTTTGATGTTCGCCTTCAAGTCGTGCCAATAGTTAAGATCCTTGCCCGTGGGATCTTGCATGCTCTGAGCGAGGCGGTATTCGACATTGAGGCTCCTACAGGCAAGGCCGCTGCAGGCGTAGCAATGCTTGGTCAGCCCTGGATGCCCGCAGGGGATCATTGTTAACTTGCTCACCTGATGCTCTGTTGGCGACAGCTTGCTCTCGACCGGAGACCACGAGACGACTCGCATGGCTGTACATAATTCTCACCCTTTCTCTTTGTTGTGTCCATCACGGGTGCCGGCCGAGCAATCGTACCAGTTTTCCCATTGTCTTTCGCTAGTTCGTTGTCATGAAGTCGCGGTAGGAGAAGCTTGAGTCAGGAAGGAGTGACGAGTTGGATGAAGGGAAGAGAAGCGGGAGGATGCACTTCACTGTCCGTCCCTAGACAGTACCATACGAGAGCGACTCTGGCATGTATTGTGAAGATCGGTCAATGACCTGTGACGCATGGTTACTGTATCATAGCGCTTGGAACGACTAAAATACGGCGCAGGACCGATTTCTCTCAGGATGCCTGAGTCTAGCATATTACTGTACAGTACCACACTGATCCTGGCACTCCGTTCCAGCCCACAGCGATCGGAGTACGGGAGCAGTTTTTGAATCACCGTAGCAGGCTCTTAATTTGGTTGCCAAATTTTAGGCACGACAAGGCCAGGGTGAGCACAGGGTGCTACAGAGGCGGCCCATGGCCCCTGCGCTTTAAGCCCACCATCCACTTCTGCGCCCCGTGGAGCTCCACACCATGAAGTTTTACACCCCAAGTCTTCTACTGTACACCATCAAGCTTCACACCCTCTCTCATGCTTGCCTAGCGACTGACGGCTTCGCGAAGCGCCGACAATGGATTATTCTGGGTGTGGCTCAGGAGCTGAGGAGCGAGAGACTGGGCGCTTTGAACGTCCACCTTCCACAATGGAGGCCTGCTGCAGTGTGCAGTGTATACTGTAATTACAATGAGAAGCCAGAACTGCCTCACAGTTGCAAAAAGGTAGGAGCCGCCAGAAGGGTCTAGGGCCGACACCCCAGACTTCTGCCCAGACTTCTGCCCAGACTTTCCCACCACCTGTCTGTACCTTGGCTCATTCTGAGGTCACGCGGGAAGGAGCCTCTATTCGCAAGTTGACCGTTCATCGCGTCGTCAAAGTTTGCTGCAGAGGGAGTCGGCTGAGCCAAACTGCCTCACTACCGGAATGGCGTACGAGCGACCGTGGGAGGGTCTTCGGCCGACACCCTAGACCATCTGTATCCGTCTGGTCCCCCTCAAATCCTCTCGTGGCAGGATCAACACCGCACTATACGTACGCATCCGAAGATTCGATGCAGGAGTAGACGCACAAATATGTAAGGCTATGTAGTCACGCACCAGGTGTTACCACAATCAAGACTGACCTAGCTCAAGATCTCGACGGCGGCTTCGAGAAGCAGATGTAGGAATTCGCACCACATCCTGAATATTAAACGATCGAGCATCCGGAGACGTAGGTAAAGGAGAAAGCGGTGGCAGTCAGTATGGGGTTCGGAAGAACGCCGCAACGATAGGAGTCTCAGGACATGGTGGAAATGCTTCTCGAGCAACAGGCCGAGAGGATTGAAAATAAAAGGCGACACTTCATTTTCACTCATGCCTCGAGTCTATTGGGGACAGGACCCAAGAAAGTTGTCATACATTGGATCTAATTCTTCTAGAAGCACGCGTCGTATGCTGCCGAGAAACTGGCATAGCGGCCGCGCTGAATTGCACAAATCTTGTTCCTATCACGGTGCTCTGTAGCCGTTAAGTCCGATTTTTTGCCTTCCACGTTTGTATCCACTATATAGCGGCGTCGTACGGTCGAACGTCGAGAAGGTACGATGGCTCGCCGGAAGTCAAATCGTGCAAATTGCTCTAACGTCGAGGGCGGTGGCCGCAGACGTGGTGCAGCCGAAGTCTGGATTGCCGAAATCACCAGTTCGTTGCTCATCGACACTGATGAAAAGCGTCTGTCAGGGTGGGGGGGTTCCCGCTCGGGCGTCGTGCATGCCATCACTAGTAACTCTGTGATCCGAACTGAGTGCGATGGAACTTGCAGAGAGTTTCGGGGGAACCGGGTGGCGAACACGAAGAACCGGAGCGATTTCTGGATCACTTCGTCCCTTACGCAGCCGTTGAAGCCTGAGTATTGTAGTGTGAAGCATGTAGGCTTGCTGGATGAGTGGTGTGAAGCCAAGTCGGCTTCAAGGACGAGTGGTGTGAAGCCAAGTCGGCTTCAAGGACGAGTGGTGTGAAGGCCCCAGGATGCGTGGTATGAAGCAAAATCGGCTTGCAGGACGTGTGGTGTGAAGCATGCAGGCTTGCAAGATGTGTGGTCTGAGTCTCACAGGACGAGTGGTGTGAAGCATGAAGGCTTGCAGGATGTGTGGTGTGAAGCTCGCAGGACGCGTGGTGTGAAGCATGAAGGCTTGCAGATGTGTGGTGTGGAGCTCGCAGGACGTGTGCTGCAAAGTTGCCCCCGCTGCCCGCAGGCCTTTTCCAGCTCATGCCCATATCGCAGCTTCGTGATGAGGGATCCCCGCGTCCAGGTTTTGGTGAAACTGCCAGGGCAAGGGGTAAGACCAGGGTGGGCACATGGGTGCAGACAAGGGATCAGTGTCCCCTGTCATTCAGCCCACCAGCAGCTTCTTTGCTTCACACCACACGTCCTGCAAGCCGATTTGGCTGCACACCACACGTCCTGCGAGCCAACATGCTTCCCACCACTCACCCCGCGAGCTTCACACCACTCGTCCTGGAAGCCGGTTTGGCTGCACACCACACATCCTGCAAGTCAACATGCTGCACAGCACGGGTCCTTCAAGCCGACTTTCCTTCACACCACACGTCCTGCAAGCCTACATGCTTCACACCACTCGTCGTGCCAGCTTCACACCACACATTCTGGAAGCCGATTTTGCAACACACCACGCGTCCTGCAAGCCTACGTGCTTCACATCACTCGTCCTGCACGCTTCACACCACATGTCCTGGCAGCCTCCATGCTTCACACCACTCGTCCTGGAAGCCGATTTTGCTTCACACCACTCGTCCTGCGAGCTTCACATCACTCGTCCTGCAAGCTTGCATCCTTCACACCACTCATCCTGTGAGCCTACATGCTTCACACCACGCGTCCTGCGAACTTCACGCCACTCGTCCTGCAAGCTGCACACCGAACACCCTGCCTAGGACAAGGGACAAGACCGGGCAGATACAGGGCTGCAGTACAAGGATCAGTGTCCTCTGCTCTTCAGACCACCACGTATTGTTCAATCAATGGAGCTTCACACCACGAGTCCCCACACCATCGCACTTGACACCCTCGCCATGCTTGCTTGCATGCCACGCTGACAGCCTCGCCTGAGCGCTGACAATGGCTCATGCTGGGTGCGGTCGTGCAGTCGGCGGGAAAATGTCAACTCGCAAAGTTGACCGTCCATCATCAGTCGTTGAAACCCGCTGCAGTATGTGATGGAGCCAAAACTGCCTCATATGAGAGTGGGGGAGACACGGCCGCGGAAGGGTCTAGGAGCGATGCCCCAGACCCTCTGTTTCCGGTCTGTTCCCAACTTGTCTCGTCGAATGACCTGGCCCGCGCTCTACTCTAGGCGTTCACGCCGACGTGATGTATGCTATGTACGGCGCATGGTTGCCCCCCATGAAAAGAGCATGCTGATGCGTTGGACGGTTGGACTCGGATGAAGAGCGCGAATTCGAATCCGAAGATGACGGAGGCAACTGTCAAAGTCGTTTCAACCGGCTCACCCGCAAGGCAATGTCTTGGCTCAGCACAACCCATTGCAAGATCAGGTAGCACGGCAATCAGTCCCTATCAGCTTACGTTGTTCTGACAAATGGGGTGCAGGTGCAGTTGGAGCCTAAAAAACACGTACCTTGGCCGAGATTCTCAGCACCGCTGGAATCGTTCCGCAAAATAGTCGCGAATCCGATCGTTGAGTTTGACGACAGACAACACCTGCACAGAACGTGCAGCATGGGCTAGCTTCCGCAATTGGCGGAGAATGACTTGGAAAGTACCATGTCCCATGTACCTTGATGCTCTGTTTGTCGCCTTTCTAGATCAATTCAATTCAGCATATTTCTAGGCGTTGGTGGAGATGGATTTTGTCAACTGGAAAGATATGTGGGGTTTCAAGGGGCGATAGTGTCGATGATCATGAAAAAGTACTGCGCAGAATATCTGAACCCAGGACACGCGTCGTATCTTGGGCGCTTGTCGTGGCCTCGGCGATCTCGTCGTGAGCCAAGCCGGCTCCGTCGAATCCCTTGCGGTATGACGTTAAAGCACTCTGTTGCGTCCCCAATCGTCCGCCATAATGCTCCTGCCGTTCATTGGGACCGTTTCCACGCTCCCGCCCGCGACGTCGATTTTGCCAACCCATCTTCCTTGTTATGCTATCGTTCGATAACTTTTTGGGAACTCGAGGTCTCGTTTTACTGTGCAGTTTACTTAGTGACTTTAATGTATATGTTGAGATGCCCATCTTTGTCATTCGAAATCTGCGGCGGAAGGCAGCTGCCACTAAGCGTGGCCGTTAGATAGCAGTTCTGCGGCAGGTAGAAGCTCCTGCTTCTCATTATCTCACAGTTTGACTCCTATGGCTAAATTTCTCCGTACGCTAGAAACACCGCTGCCGCTGCTGGAGTGCTCGAATGTAGTCTAGAGTGTGCAATGTCTAACTACGCTTCCTCCGCCGTCGCTTGTTTTTCGTTTCGCGCTTGACGCGGACTTCCGGGTCCATTGCCTTCTCTGGCACCCACCAGGACCTATCTTCGTCTGCTCCTTTGAAATCCAAGAACAGTATCTTGTACCACAGTCCTTTGCCCCTGACCTGCGTACGTAGTATCTCAATCCCGTCCCGGAAACCCCGATAAGTTCTTTTGAGTTCAGCAATGCTCTGGTCAGGGACGTTCTTTTCTGGTTCCCAACTTGTACTCCCCCCCACCCACTTGACCAGAAATAGCTCAGACCTTTGAGACTTCCACATTGCAAGCAAGCATTCGATGGGGTACTCGGGCTCTGAGCTTTGTAGATCATCCGCATCGAAGAAGAATCGAGAGCTTTGACTGGGGGGTGCACCGCTGTTCAAGTCGGACGGATTAACAGCACTATCAGCTTGAGCTTGAGTGGACCCGGAACTCAGAATGTCTGGATCAATGTACTCTTGCAGATCTGCGCCTGAGATCGTAGGAGTTGTACGATCCGCCGCGGGGGCGGGGGATGCTGACGTAGCAAAATCCAGGACGTCGGCATCAGCTTCAGCAAGAGGTTCGAAGTACCCAAAGCCGCCTTCCGTGTAGCCATTGCATGATACAGAGCATAGCAACGTGGCAGGACCGTTGCTATAAACCTGTAGTAGTTGGCCTTGTGGCAAGGAAATATTGTCGCTTGGTGCCGTGCCGACACCATAGGGTTTCCCTAACACTAAGCTCCGCTGTGGTATAATGGTGATTCTCTTCTTTGCTGCGGTGACCTCAGCCTCCGGTAGCGTCTTTCGCTTACCCAAAGGAGAATTCTTTGGTTTGGGAACACTATGCACGTCTTCAAGATGATGCCATAGATCATCTGATGAATTGAAGACGGCTGGGCATAAGGTATGAGGGCATGCAAAATTGCTCGAGCCTTGACCCATGATATATGCCGGGAGGCAATCAGACAGGTGACGCTTCCAGGAAGACTTGTCGACATACTGTGTCATCCGCTGGTGGGCCGGCAAGTCTTGTCGCCCCAAGTGAACCGGGCAATATCCAGCACAGGCGACAGCGTGACGGAACACGATCGGGTCACATCGAAATGGGATATCACCACTGTCAATGTGAGATTGACAGTGGTGTTTCCACTCTCCTTGACCCGCCACCCACTTGCTGCAATGAAAACAAAATTTCGCAAAGCTGGACGTGGCTTTGTAATACGACTCGTGACAGTCGTAAGCATGCTGCCACCTCTCTGCTGGGGGAATGCTGGCGTATGATGTCAGCGGAAGCAAAATTTCTATCCTTAATCTGACGAGCATACCTCGCCATAGGTTTACGACATGATGGGACTGCGCAGTAGCCTTGAATAGGCCGCATAACTTCCTGATACGCGGCGTTGTCGTTGTTTTCACGCAGCGCGATGAGGTCTTTCAACACACTGACCCACTCCGAGCTCCTTGGCCATGCCCGCAATGTCATGTTTTTTGCGAGGCGCAGGCGTTCGGGAGGAAGCATGTGTGAAATGCGATCGAAGTGTATTTGGCGCCAATCATGTTGTTCATGCGGATCTTCGCCCTGATCGTAAATGATCTTCTGGGCGGCCTGGATTTCTCTGAGCCGCTTGTTTTCGATCGCCTTCCGCCGGTCATACTCAAGACGTCGTTGATCTTTCAACTGCTGCTTCTCATCTTCAGTCGTGGCTTCGCGGATTCGTATGCTGAGCTCATTTATTCCTCTAGTCACTGCTTTGTACTCCAGACTACCTTCCAGCTCTTCTTTGTCCTTGGCGGATAGTGACAAGTGAAGACCTGGGTTCCACCGCATGGTTGCAGACCGGAAGTCTTCTACCATGTCTGTCCGCGGCCGCATGTTGAGATACGTACCTGCTCCATCGATGGTTGACATATTGCCGAGATAGTGGTTGACAAGCACATTCGTGTTGTGCTGAGAAGCAAAGCGAAGAACTTGGCCAAGAGAATAGCCTCTGTCTATACGGCATTACATAGACGGTTAGCTTTTGGCTGTACGACAGGTCCAGGGGCCGTACCGTTGCATTTTATGAGAGCCTCACGACGAGGAGCATGAAGGCCCGTGCCGTTTGTGAGGCCCGCTCGCTTTGCCCATTTTGACACTTCGTCACTCCACGAATCTGGACTTCGTGTCTTGTCGGTTGGACCGTCCCGAGTCCACTCGGGGAAAACAGGTCTGTCAATCATGTGACGATCCCACTCTATGATGCGGAAATTTCCCTTTTTGGGAGGCTTAAGAGAAAGCGCTTGCTCAACAGTGGTGAGCTCCGAAGATGCCCTCGCCGATATGACATTGGCGAGCCAATGCAAAAGCGGTTGAGCAAATAGAGGTGGCGGTAGCCCATCCGGAGCTTTCATCTGCTCGGCGAACGTATGTTCAGGCCCGCACGTATTTTAGTTTCTGAGATATGCAGACGAAAGAAGCCGACTTACTGCATAGTGACAGTCCCTTTGCAAATTTCTCTAGTGAACTTCAAACGGAATTCTGGCACCCCATCCGTCCAGGAGATCAAGCATTCTAGGTCCTATTGGTCTTAGCGCAGGGCCAAAAGCCATACCAACCCCAAACACGCACCTGATAACGGGCCTGGCAAACTTCCTGGAGTCTCGCCGAGGTGAAGCAGTGCGTATTGAGTAGGTTTGCATTGTCTAGTCGGTACGCCTCATGGATGTAATGATGGTAGTCATTGCACCAAAGACGTTCTTGCATGTGAACATAGTTCTCAATAGTCAAAAAAGTCTTTTTCTTGTGGGCCTTCTTCCCTGTAGGCAGCCCGAGCTTCCTTGCGAGCTCACCCTCAATGTACTACAGAAGTCAGCCGCAGGAAATTGACGCCGTAGACGAGGAACTTACGGGAGCCATCGACAGGCGCACATCAGGTGGGATGCGGGCATTATGGGAGCGCTGCCAGGCACTGCAGAACTGCCTCATCTCGTTGCGCACGCTTGTTGCAGTTGGTCTCCTCTTCCCAGTCTTGTCTAGCCTCCCTTTTGCCGCCAGAGCAATGCACTCGGCATACTGTTTCAACGTCTGGATATCCGTTGGCGTCGAGCCAGGGAACCTCCGCTCGAATCTGCCTGTGTCTTAGCCGACGTTGTGAATAGCCAACTCCAACTCTACCGACTCACGCTTCCCATAACTCGAGTGCCCTCTCATATTCGCTGGCGGTATTTTCGCTGATGTTCCTGTGGACGAAGTGCGGATCGAGTTGTGTTGTGTCAGTTGGGAGACCACCTTGGATAGCAAGTGCTACCAACTGGTCGGCGTCACGCGCAGACCCTCGTTGTCTACCTCCCATTGTAGCAAGCGGGCTAACAATTGGTTAACGAGGAAACACTATAGATGCTGAACAGTGAGTTAATAGAGGCAGAAGTCTAGGATGGGCACCAGTCACGAATGGAACGGGCGCGCTGACTTGATTTATACACCACTTGGCGCATGCAGCCGGCCTGGGCTCCTCCAATGACATCGAGGCGGGCCGCTTCCATTCTGGCCGCCGAATCTATGGCCCAGTTTCTCAAATATGCACAAGCTTATACGCGATGCAGTCATGTGAGTCGACTCGGACTCGACTCAGGGCAGGCTCAGGGCAGGCTCAGGGTGGCTCAGGGCAGCTCAGGGCAGCTCAGGGCGGGCTCAGGGAGCGGCCGGCTTAGCGCCTGAGCTGGCCACCATTAAAGCAGCCACGAGTGCAGGGGTTTGGAAAGTCGAGATTCGGATCCTAAAACACATTTTTAAAAGGCGTGATCGCGTCGTACTTTAGGTCCAATTCGTCGATTATTGGCGGCCCCGTGAGCGACTCCATAGGTAGCAGGCGACCTTGCCGAAGACTTGCATCGTCCCAGCATTAGATAAAAGAAATCGAGATCATAATCCAACTGAATTCAAGATATTTTCTACTCTGTCCATACAGTGCTACTCCTCTTCTGCAACATCTGGCTTCATGAATCCCTTCCGTGCGTGAGCATTTTGCTGATGTCTTCTATACTGGTCAATGTTGGGAGCGGAGCGGATGAGCTGCTCAAAGGGCATGATCGTCCTGAGCGCCCGCACGGAAACCCTCCACGAGAGCGCGGAAGCTGACCCGTCCTTCCCTTCCGCAAATTCCCAGTCGAGACGCACATTTGCGTCTCCGTCAGGTGGCGACACCCGCATGAGGTTTAGCACGCCAGTGGTCTGCGAGTAATCCAGCCACAGATTCTCCCTCGGGCCAGGAATCTGGTACAGCGCGTCGAACGTGTCGGTATATCGAATTTTTCCGGCGAAGACTCCTAAAAAGTCGCCTTGCTGAACGCCGATGATGGGGCAAACGGAAAGCAAGCTTGCCTCCAGAGGAACAAGGCTGACGAAAATGGCCCTGTTTTCCCTTCCGCCCTCGGCGGTTTTAATGTCAAGTAGGCCACCCAACTGGTTGATCGTTGCTCCACTTGACGGATATTCCGACCAAAAACCCGCTTCCTCGGCAGCACTAAGCCACTCGTTTGTTGCATTGTTCCATGATGACTCTAGAACGTCCAGTCTGTCCGCTATTTATTTCTGCTTCAGCCAGAACTGCCCCGCTGAGTCACCCTAACTTACTCTCCTTGCTCGAACCTCTAATTGCTCAATATGCGGACCGTACAATCTCTCCCACGACAGTACCTCCTCTACAAGAGAAACTTGTTCGTTTTCGAAATTCTTAATGCAGAAGGCATTAAACTCCTTTGTGCGGTAGAAGAGTATTCTGTCGACGCCGGCTTGGCGCATGCTAGCCAAGCTCTTCCACAGGCGACGGTACCGACGCTGGTTTGCAGGACTTGTTCCAAACCCAGCCAAGTCCATGAACTTCTCAGCTGCAGTCTTCTCGGCCATCGTGAAACTATCCAGTGGTCCCTTCGCGGTGCGCAACGTGGCTGGATCGAGAGATTTCGCACCCTTCATGATTATATCCCAGTATATGGTCTCATTGTACCGGCCCTGGATGTCTTTGCTCGCGACAATGGCGTTTTCCTTCTTGATGACGTCCACGGCCTTGTCATATTCGTAGCCGATAATCTCCTTAGCATAGCGACGAATGCTATTGAACTTTGTAGCCATCAACATTTCTTTCTTGTCGAGGCCGTATATTCCCACAACGTAATTCAGGCTGGCGCAGTCCAGGTGCATCGTTTCCATGATTTTTGCGATTAAACCTGACTGGTCTGGCGCATTGGTCGTGCATGGAGTAGGCGAGGGGGAATGGCCAGGATCGCATGCCAGGGCAGAGATCATGACCACATCTCCTCGACGGACGGTATTGGAGTCTACCGCATGGTCAGTGGGCTGCCTTACTTCGTTTGTTTGCGGCGACAGATTGAGCGAGGGTACTCTTTGCGAGTCGACAGCAGACAAGGCCGAAGCAGTGATCTGATCTATTCCACCGTGAGCTACGGCGGCCGCATGTCCTGCCGTCCACTCTTCAGCACTCGACATTTGATTTCGTTGCTCTGCAGGGGCATTGGATCCGAAACTCGCCGTGGATCCCTTGTGTCCTGTATGGGTTGTGCGACCGGAATTGCTCCAAGTCGCCATCCTTTTAGAGTTCCTTTGAGGTTTGACTTTTGCAATGGACCTCCTCTTGGACGGTCGATCCATTCCTTTGTACTCGGCCTGGCCTCGTTCCGCTACTTTCAGAGACAACCTATATGATCCTCGCGATCCGTCCGCAAAGATCGGAGAAGCTACGCCATACTTGCGACGAGTCTCGTGGACTGGACTATGTATCAGCACATTGCTTTTCCCATGTCATGTAAGTTCGTACGAACCTAATGCGGTCATACTCTGAATATGCTGCTTCCAAGATTCATTATCGCCATAGTCGCCAATCCCACAAAGTATCAGAACCTCACCAACCCTTTTTATGAATAAATTCCGAATCATCTCGTCCATGGTTTTGATCCGGCAAGGCGTACATACGGTGAGACCGCAATACACTCGACTCGATAGACGACCGGAAAACATATTTTGGGGGAGCCACCGTGGGTTTATAAGCCCAGGAGGATTGAGGCGATACACTAGCACGACCAGGGTAGGGTGTCCAGCTACCGCCCTGGCACATCCACCACCCAGTCCAGCTGCGGGAACAATGCGCGACACGTCCGCGTAGGTCAAGCTACTAACCCCTTGCTCAACTGGCATCTGCAGCCTTTCATGTCGGGGGAGCTCCGGTATTGATTGGGTCAAAGGCAGGTCAACTCACACCAGGCGGACTGTCTGCCGATCTCCCGCACGGCGGGGTGCCCCGCCCTTCCGTCCATAGCCCAGCCTTTCGGGGATCTCCAGAAGCGGTTAGTGGTACTTGGCCAAAGGCTGTGGCGGGTGCCGCTAGCATAGAACAAGCCAAGTGTACCGCGGTTGGGCTACTCTGTTGCGAGCGATCGAGGGGATCGAGTCTCAATCCCATGTTCGGCGAAGCTGCCGCCAGGCCTCATTCGCCCCAATGCAGGCTGCCTGGGACTTCCCAACAACTGACCAGCCAGTCAAGACGTGGGTTCCAGTTCAAAGCTCGTTGGATTCTTCATGAACCGTAGACGTTTCTGCTCTGTCCCTTAGGAGCGCCGGTATGCCCTTGGCCAAGTGACCAACACTGCATGCCTGTGCACACCACCATCTATTCATAGACACAGACCCCGTGTCGGCAACAAAACATTATCGCTCTTCACCGTGTGCACGGCGGATCAGCCTGCGTCTGCACGCAGGGGACAAGGATTCGAATCACATAGAACGTCATCCGGCCTTGCTTCGGCGCTGGCCAGAGGCAGGAAGCCAGATTCAGGTGCCGGAGGCAAAGGGTCTTCCTTGAAGGGGTGAAGCAAGGTGGCGTAAAGCGAGGTAGTTGGAAGCCCTGGACGAGGGGCTGGACAAGATCTGCCTCAATCGACCAACAACCTCTTGCGCCAAAATGTCATGGTCCATGTTCATAGCATAACCGACAGAGGCGACAAGGGTCGATGACGCTTCACGCAATTCGCTCCGTTCGTACACCACCATTCTCCACACATCCTCATCCTCCACACCATCATGCTTCACACGCCATCATGCTTCACACACCATCATGCTTCACACACCATCATAGACCAGGGGTTACACAAATATGAGCCCAACAACTTCCTGAGGACAGTTCTGGCTGTGTGTCGGCGACAGTAGATGGTGGCGTGCCCACAGGCGAGCGTCGACAGCCCGCACCCGCCTGCGGAACCCTTCAACTCTTCAGCGTGCCTTCGGGTAGTGCTAGTCAGATAGGAAGTGCAGTACAGCCACGCTGACCTGTAGGTATCCCATTGCGATGAAACAGTGGCCCAGTGGAAAGGGATATGGCTTGAAAAAGCCATAAATAACCGACAATTGCACTTCATGCTCTTCGTTCTCGGCATCCTCAACCAGCAGCCATTTGCCTTGAAATGGCCGAAGCAAAAGAAATTAATGAAGCCCTAGCCAGGGAGAAGATAGGCGAGCTTCTGGCACTTTGCGGGGTCAGTGATCACAGCGAAGACGAGTCAACCAAGCAATACATTCTCGCAGTTACTGCATTCGGTAGGCAAGGAGGCATTTTCCAACAGGAGCCCAGAATCCCAATAATACTCCAGTGCGAGAGATACAACGCGAAGACGGGGTAGAGACTATACCAGCACTGCTACCGAAGAGCAACGGCTCGGGATCTTCATTACTCACAGACGGTTTACGCGGATCCTTACAGCCACATAATGAGCGCCACTATGTACCAATTCACTGCAAGGTCAATATTTGCTGGCTGTCACTCATCCCTGCACCAGCAACGGCTGGGAGTTATCTCGGTTGTCCAGTCACGAAGTACGCCTCTGTCCCTATTATCCCAGCAGCCAGCAGGCAAGGATCTTATGATGATACGGCGTCGCCAATGGACTTTGGGATGTGTCAAAATGTGAGATTTATTGGTTGTATTGGCCTTAACCACTGCCCAAGTCAAGAGGACGAAGGTCCCAGTTCTTATACACACAACAGAGATGTCCAAGTGGGTCCGGACGCATCCTCGGTCAGGGGCCAAGTTCTTACAAGGACCCTGCACCACAAAGCAGTTCTCTCCTTTGTGTATAAAAGAGCTGCGCACTGCCATGCATTTAGCTAGCTCTTCAAGATAATTCTCATCAATTGACTGATACCAAATATAGACCCAGTGGCCCCAGTTGTCTGACACGGAGTGACGGAGCTCTGTTAGTTTGCACACGGCCGCTAAGGACATGAGTGAAATGGGTACTTCCTCAACTTCGTTGTGTTCCTGCTCCTCGCCGTCTCGAAGCCATTGGTAGCTGTCACCCATGCTGAGAACATGACAGGATGGTGTTGCATCTCGGTACCACTCCTCGCGACCCAGTGGTAATTAGGGCAAACGTTCACACAGAGGGGCCCCGCGACGACGTGGAACCTGCTTGCAGGTTGGGTGGATGTCGCACAGAGGACAGCCGTATAACATCAACACGCTCATTCATGATTAGCTAGTAGACACGACAGTGCTGACTAGTTGCGCATGTTGATCACGTTGGAGCTATTATGCGTCGAATCCGCTAGTAGCTCAATTCGCCTCAATTGCTGCTCTCGACTGTCATAAGAAGCTCACATCGTGTCAACCATTAGCTAGAAAGCAAGATAATTCTCATCAATTAACACGATGCCAACTGTGATCCCTGTGGAGCCAATTGTCTGACACCGGGCGTAATTAAATAGTGAGTGAAGTATTTGGGGGCCGGTTCGGTTGAAGCGGTCTGGCGATGGTGATTACGACAGCCGATCGACTCTGCCCGCCTTGAGGATTGTCCTCAAGACTGCTTTGTGCGTTTCGAGATGGTGAACAAGCCGCTGAAGGCATAGGCGGGTGCGCGGGCACGCCCGATTCTGCGAGACACTCTCATCGGTATCGGACTGTCTGTTCTCCACGTGGCGTAACGAGGTGGCACAGCAAGCCACGCTTCAAAGAAGGGCTTACAGGCTACTACACCCGTCTACCTTCGCCAACTTCTCCCTCAACTCCGCAAAAGTGTGCCTCAAATCCGCAAGCGCTCCTCGCAGATGTCTCTCACCCACTGCTCCGGCCTCATCTATCACTGCGAAGGCACTGTCAACAAGCTCCAAAGCATCCTGAGTTTTGCCAGTCTCACTCAGGAGACCGGCCAGCCGCATCTTCATAAGGAGAGAATTGACAAGCCGCTCCCGGACAACTAACGGGTCCGACAAGCTGTTGATGAGGTCGCACCATGAGGCATTTCCCTGCGTTACCACCGAGCTGCTGCCGTCGGCCCCGTTACTGGCATGCAGGAGCAGATCAACTGTGGAGCACCACAGCTGAGCCGTCAGAATCTCCGGGTGGAGCCGCCCTAGGCGTGACTGCAGCGTCTTAAGGATGCTGTCCGACACCTGCTTTACGCCGTTGAGTGGGAAGTCGGCAGTGCCCGATAGATCGCGCAGGCAACGCGCAATGGTGAGGTCGAGCTGCGCACACAAAGTGTCGAGGTGATAGTTGCCCAGGAGCGACCGTCTGCGCTCGTAGGCGAAGTTCACGAGCTCGATAGACAGGGTGAGATCGTCCGGCCCCTTGTTCTCGGTCCTCTGCAGTGCGGCCATGTCGAGGGCGATGGAGCAGGCAAGAACCTCGTATGGCACTTCCACCGTCGTGGAGGTAGTGGCATCATGTGCCGCCTTGGGGTTGGTGGCCTCGTACAGCACCGTCAGAATCTGCCGGGCCGTAGCCAGGTCCCCTGGACCACCACGCCCGGCTCGGAGGGCGTTCCACTGGAATATGTAGACCTCAATATTGGCGATCAGTCGCAAGGTCGAAATGAGGAAAGGGTGGAGATTTCCCGACATCGAAGTCATCGACGGCAAAGGTGGCGATGACGGCGGGGAGTCTTCTCTGATTAGGCGGTCGAGTAGCTGGGTAACCAGCCTGTGGCGTTGGTCTGGAGGGCCCATCTCGTCTGTCGGCTGCCTCAGGTTCGTTATGTAACCTGCCACACAGGGTTCGGCGACTTGGGTCCGGAAGTAGAGCTCGAATTGCGAAGCAGCTACACTGAAAGCCAAATTCCGAGCCTCATTGACATCTCCACAATGGAGGGCCGCGCGAGCCTGCCCCGACTTGTACCGGAGGGTGTCTGGATGATTGTTGCCAAGGACTCTTGCGGCATGGTGCACGACATCATCAAAAATGAGCTTCGCAGTCGCATAATCCCCGTTGGCGAGACGCGACTCTGCTAGCTGGAACTTCGCTTGGACATGGTGAGTTTGATGGGATTCCACTTCCATCACGTCCAGTGTGAAAAGTGAAACCAGCGACATACCCGTGCCGATTGCCTCGGCTAACTTGCCTTGGGTTCGAAATATGTGGACCAAGCACCCCATGGCGTCAAGTGTCTGTGGGTGGTGGCGGCCCAGGGACTGGGAGGCGGCCTTGTAGGTAGTCGAACAGAGTGTCTCGGCGGCGTTGTACTTGCCATTGCATACCAGACACCACGCGTTGAGTGTGGCTATGGCAAGTGTTTTGAAGTGCTTGACCCCCACCGTCTTCCTCATAAAATCCAGCGCCTGCCTGGAGGTGACAAGGGCTGCCGGGTAGTTGCCGGTTAGTAGGTCAAGAGTAGCCTTAGCCGCCTGGATGCTCCAACGCATGACACGCATCTCCCTGCCCTGTTTGGGCCCTTCTCTGGTCTGATTTCCTTCCCGGGAACTTGATTTTGATGGTGCAACCTCTTTCCCATCTGACGCGATTGTGTTTTGTCCCACGACCTGAGATGCCGTACCTGTTATATCTGGGTCAGATGACATCATGTTGTGGGCAGACTCTGCACTCTTAATCGCCAACGCCAAGTTTTCTCTGGCTTGGTCATACTTGCCGAGGTAAGCGTTCGCAAGGGCAAGATCCCTGCATAGCCGTGCATGATAACTCTGTGTTTCGCCCTGCAGGAGGGATTGCATATCCGAAACGGCCTCTTGCCACCGGCCCGAAAGAAGGTGGCAACTCGCGAGCCATCCTTTGCAATGGTATATGAGACCCGCGGTCGTGGATGCGTAGTCGCCAGAGTCACCAGCTTTCATAACGCACACTTGCCTCTGAAGCCCCGCCTGAATGCGACGGAATTCGTCGGTGCTCCTGTTGTAATAACCCCGGTACATATTCACCGCCGCCACGTACATGTCGTTCTCCAGCCGCTCCAGAGACTGAGAGTCTGACAATATATGCTCCGAGATCGTCTCGAAGAGGACCGCTGCATTATCCAGCTCGCCCCGTTGGAGGAAGGAATAGGCTTGCCAGAAGGCAATGTCCTTGCTTCGTTTAGGCGGTGTCGACACGACGGAGAGGGCGTCAGCGTCTCTGATTTGGCGCGATGGGGTGATGGGATCCGTGACCGGCGGCGGAAAGTGGTTATCTATATACTGGTTCTGGTTCGACGAGCCTGCGGCTACGTCATATCGTCCCGTCTTAGCGGAGGCGGGATGACCGGCTGCCATAGTACGACGAGGGTAAATTGAAAGTGGCATTGCTTCCATACTGCTAGGCATCCTGTTGATAATTTGTGTTTGACTTGCAGATGCTTGTCTTCCAAGAAGGACCCGGGCAAAGCTGTCGGTCCAGGCAGACTTCATGCACGGCGTTAGCGGTCAGCATTATGGCGTGAAAAGTGCGTACCGTTCTATATTCCTCCAATTTGTTTTCCGATATCCAAATAGCCAGGTCTTGGCCACTGTATGTCGTCTGTGATTCTCCTTCGTTCACCAAGGGCCTTGATTGATCAGTCATGAGCTCGTATCTGTCTACAAAGGCGTCGAAGTTCTGATCAACCACCCGAAGATACGAGCTGAGGTCGTCAAGCGCAGAGCCAGGCTCCGGTGTTGGGAGGCAGAAATTGAAGATTCCCCAGTTGCGAGTCAGATACTGTTGGTAAGGATCGGAGATCCCTTTCTCCATGTCGGCATCAATGAATCTCACCTCGGTTGTTACGTGCCTGTGTGCAATGTTGCCACTGCTTGGATGGGCCAGCACACCCTTGACAATCCAGGAACCCAAACCGTGCGCAATGAAAAGGATAGCGTTGGTGTTGTTGTTGTTTGGTTGTAGCTCGTCGCTTGTTTGGCCAAGCTGCGACGAAGAATCCTGGCGAACACGTTGCTCAAGCGCCTGCCCCTTATGATCGTCGGATTGGTGGAGGGCCGACTCATGAAGCAACAGAATGAAAAAACGACGAAGTCTCCAGACTTCGTGCTCCAGAGGTGCCTTGCCTTCGAGCGGGCTACTCGAGGCATCAAACCGGAAGACGCGCACGGTGGCCGCTATGTGTGACTCCCTTGCCCGACTCAAAACCCAGCCCTCGAGAATGTCCCGACAGTACCTATATCGGGCACCCAGGAACCCATGAACAAGGTATATGCTACACCAGAAGTTAGGATCAAACAGTGGTCCTGCACCTGTCTTTGTGGACTCACTCTTGTCTGGTGACTCCGTTGGGCGGTGCGCGGCTCCGGAAAAGCTCCTTGACTCCAGTGTCCTGCGTTGATGAGACCTATCAGATCAATTTTCCCTTGACGGCGCGAATGAAGAGTCAGGGGAGTGATTCTGTACCATTTTCAATTCAGAGGCAGATCCTTTTGTTTCCGCTGCCGGTGCAAACAAGATTTGCAGATGCCATTCCTCGGGTGGGATCCTGGTAATGAGGACCGAATCCAACGCAGAGGAACCAGCGAAACTCCCCACCCACCCTGGCGAAGAGGGCTGGGGGAATCTATTCGTTGTTCAATTGTATGTCAGCGGGGGCGGAGTTATAACACATGCAGGTGCAGATGCGCCTTGGCACTGCCATAAAACGCCTCACGAAGCCCGTCCTACCCGCCGAAGCTGACAGTTGCTGCGACACCCTTGCCCTTTGCCAACGTGGCCACCGTGGCCACCGGAGCCACCGTCGCCACAAGTCCCTGCGCATGCAGTGTTTCCCGGAGCCCACATTTGTGCGAACGCACCATGCACGCAGCCGGCTGCAGGCCGCAGGACGGCGCAGCACGGTAGGCTCAGCTCGAATCACGCCCTTGAGTCTTATTGGAGGGAACAGGCCAAACGGTGAGGGGAAGAAAATGTGCAGTTTCGGCGTCATGCGCACCTTGGTGGAGGGGGGTTTGCAGCCCTGTTCCAGCCGCAACAAGCCTCCAGTTCCACAAAGGTGTTCGACTGGTCATTCGCACGCTTTGAGTAGCAATAAAACATCATTCCGACATAAAGCCACTCGGAGTCATTGCTCCTTAGCCGCCGCGCATCGTCCTGTCGTCCACTTGTTCGTGCCTATGCTCTTCGTTTTATCGCTTACTAACCATGGAGCAGGTGGCACTCAACCATGGGACAGGCATCTCGGAAATCCGCACGCCTGGAGTGGTGGATCTTCTGGAACGGCGAACCGACATTGAGCCACCCAAATCTTTCCCAGAGTTTTGCAATTTCCCGAAGCTGTGCGGATGGGAAGTCCTTGACGATCATAGCCTAAGGCCCTTGAAGTCTGGCAAACCGCAGACCCTGGCGTTCTTCATCCAGGCGTGGTTGTTCTTCGGCCTGACCCTGACTGTTGTCCAAAAGGACAACAAGCCGATTCTCTCTGTCGATCGCCTGCACGCTGACGGGTATCTATCCACCCATGGCCTCCACGACGCCATCGAGGAGTGGACCGAATGGGAGAAATGTAACAAGGACGGGTCGAGATTCCGCAGTGTCCAGGTCGGCTGGGTTCTGGACAGGGTCCGGCGTATTATCCAGAAAACATACGCATATGATTACGCCGGCGACCAGCACACATGCGATGAAGACGACACCGGATCGGTCAATGGTGGGGAAATGAACGATCTGATTGATAGCCCACACCCTGACGACAAGGACCTCCTGGTCGTCATGTGTCTCGGAGAGACGCTTAGTGCAGCTAAGGCCAGGATCGTGGAGATGAACACTTTGGGGATGGCAGGTTGGCACGGAGACGACTACGCCGGATGGGGTCCGCCAAGATGGGTCTTCAGCGAGATGAACGAGAAGAAATGGTGCCCTCGGGCTATCGAGATTCTTCGCGGCCAGGTTAGCACCAACGCGACGATGCTAGTTGCCGCGTATCAGGCGTATCAGAAGTCGACTCGCATGACTGGCGAGCACAGGCAGAGCGGATGCACACGACAAGAGTGCAAGGTGAAATCCAAAGACGAAAAGGGCAACTACCAGAATCGGCACCACGGAAAGTGTAAGACGTGCAAATCTTACGGCCCATTCGAAGACGAGATTGTGAAGGTGCTCAGAGAGGACAACAGGATTCCACTCCTTGTGATCCGAGGGGAGAGGACCGAAGAACTGTGCTTCGAAGTGAAATCATTCAACCCCGACAACGCTGACGTGGATTTTGTGACCATCTCTCACGTGTGGTCGGACGGCTGGGGCAATGAGACGGAGAATAAACTGAATCGCTGTCAACTCAAATTCATTCAGCGACAAATATTCCGAGCCACTGGCAAAACAGATACTCCGTTCTGGATGGACACGTTGGTTGTGCCTGTCTCCGACGCAGTGAAAGACTGTAGGAGGAGGGCCATCCGACAAATCTTCCAGGTATTCGACCTCTCATCACATACCATCGTCCTCGATAATGGTCTGTCGGGAATGGACAACGGCGCTACGCCAGCTGAGGCGGCCATGAAGATCTTCTCGAGCGCGTGGATGCGGCGCTTGTGGACCCTGCAGGAGGCCTACCGAAGCCGCAGGATTTGTATCCCCTTCGCCGAGGGCTCGCAGGGGACCAATACTGTTAGAAGCTTCGAGGACATAGAGGAACAACTGGAGAAGCTCATGAAGAGGCCGACCTCGGGAATTACGCAGACGATCCGTATCCAGCTATCCCGAATGATCATGGGTGAGGAGAGACGCTTCCGCAACGGCGGCGCGAACAAGAGAGGCGACAGCGACGTTTCCAAGAAGAAGTACGCCACTCTTGTTGCCAACGCATATCGCGCCGCTCGCTGGAGGGTAAGCTACCTGTACGACGCTTTACCTGTCGTAACCGGGTCTTTAGTCTTCACGATGGCTCGTGGCCTAGGTACTGATTTGACAAATAGACCACAGGAAAAGCAGAACACGAGGTCCTGGCTCTCGCTACGCTGCTCAACCTGAACACAAAAATGACACCAAAGATTGAAGCGGCCGGCCTGGACGCACCCGCTGCACCCGCTCAGCGCAAGGAACCAGTTGACTACGACCGGCTCGAGGATCTCGTCTGCGAGTTCTGGGAGGAACTACACAAACAGTATAACGCAATCCCTTCGGGTGTGATCTTCCTCCCCGGCGAGAAGGTCAACCGCAAGGCTTTCGGTTGGGCGCCTCGGACCTGGCTCTCAGCATATGAAATGGACTATCCGGATCCACTCAGCTTCTGGGACAAACCGACCGACTTCAATAAGGAAAACGGCCTGGGTGTGCGCTACCGCGGTTTCCTCTTACACCCGGGATCGCAGCGGTGCCGGAGTCGCATCCTTGGCACATCCGTCGACGAGGGCCCGTTTATCTTCCCAATCGACCGTAGCCTGAGCGAGTGCTACAGCATCCAGCGGCTCGAAGATCCAGCTGCTAGCGGCCAGCCAAACGAATTGACGCGGCAGGTAACGGACAATACCCAGTTAGCCGTCATCCTGTCTGGGGCGCTGCCGCGGGAATCCCCTCGCGAGATCGCCCTACTCGTCGAGGTGGAGCGGCTTGGCAAGCAAAGTCGGTCCGACGACGCGCTGGACGAACGCGCCGTCGAGTACCGCGCGTCCATCATTCACAGCATCCTTATCTGGCGTGACGCGAGCCACCTCAAGAATGAGGACGGCCGGCTAGGATTCATGGCTAGTTGCACTGGCGGTGCCGGCGAGGACAGGGACATCTGCCTCGGCGAGGCGCTGGATCAGACGCAGCGCTGGTGGGTCGACCGGCCCGTGCAGCCCAGCCTGGAAGACCTGGCGGGCGTGCGTCAAGGAGTCGGGCAGCAGGCTGTCGACGAATTTCGCGGGGGCCCATTGACGAGACAGCCGACCACGTTCCAGAAGATTCTTAGTTATTTCAGCAGCGGCTACTGATGAGATACTCGACAATGGTGCAGAAGGGCAGTGATTTTTCTGGGGCCGTTGCAGAAGCAACATCCACGCCGCCAAGGAAATGGTAGAAACTTTGTCCAGTCATTCCGTGAACCGAGTGGTGGGAGGGGGGGTGTTTAAGAAGCATGTCAGACAATCGGCTCCACAGGGATCACAGCTGGCATCGTGTTAATTGATGACAATTATCTTGGTTTCTATCTAATGGCTCACACGACGTCAGCTTCTTATGACTAACCGGGAGCTGCAATTGAGGCCAATTGAGCACTGGCGGATTCGACGCATAATAGCTCCAATGTGCTCAACATGCGCACCTAACCAACGCTGTAGTGTCTACTCATTAATCCTGAATGAGCGACTTCTTGTTGATTCGTGTCCTCTCTGCGACAGAGGACCTGGAAGACGCTGCTCCGACCTGTACTTTCGTTATTCTATTATCGGCAAAATTCCATATCACAAAAATACGATGCACAACTCGCAGGGTACTTTGAGGTTAGTTACATACTACCGAGGTGATTGCGACTTGAAGGCAGGAGAGCGATTTATAACTAAGCGACGTTCGGTTGCCTTAATCCCAATACGGTCTCTTTGGCATTTTCTTGGCCAGCTCCTCTGCTGGTGCTGTGCTGTCCGCCACTGATGGTATGTCCTGCCTCCTGTGGTCTGAGGCGCCGCCGCCTTGATGACCAGGCGTACCGAGAGCTGACGAGGACGTAACGCCTGTGGGCGGCGGGCACAGGCCACTGCCTCGGGTCAACGTCTCGGGCCGCCGCTTGGCGACTGCGGCAGCACCCTGGGCCGTCCTGTTCTGGTACAGCTGATTGCCAAAGCCAGCCTCAGACTGGTTGTTTTGCTGGTTCGTGACCGCCTCGAGTAGTTTCCGGCCGGGGCCGGGTGGCGTGGTCGCAGCCGGCAACATTCCGCGATCCGGCATTGTCGCCGGCGTCTCAGTGTCAGTCGACCCGGACAGTGTGTGGAGGTTATACTTAGGCAACATCGACCGGGGCCACAGCCGGCGGACATGGTCCTTGAGTCGCTTTTGGTCGTAGCTGGTGTTGGCCCGCTGCCCCCTCTCGCGATTCCACCAGTCCTCCTCGTCGGGCCGCAGCCTGCCTGGGAAGAATTCCTGTAGTAGGGCCACGCCGCAGCCTTCGTGCGTTTCCTCGAGGTCCATTAGACCGTCCATGACCTTGCTCGTCGAGATTGTGTCGAGTAGCTTGAGCGGCAAACCCCGGGCCTTGGGCTCGCGCCGGAGATTCGCCAGGATGCTGTTGTGGATCAATCCTATGGCGCCGACGCCGACGAAATACCACGTATGTCTCTGGATCCCCGCGAGGGATATGAGGATCAGGAGCCAGGCAACGACCTCAAAGATGCACACACTGCGCGTGATGACGAAACCGACGGGGCGCCCGAAGACGGTCTTGGCTTCGCGGCCCCACGACTCGCTGCGCTGCCGCGAGAAGCGCTCCATCTTGGTCCAAGGGCGTGCCGTCCGTGGCGAGTCCAGGGTGGCGAGCTCCTCAAGGTCAAGGCAACGCCCTTCGCCCTTGATGATCATGATGTCGCGAGACCCGTTTCCGGCCGTCAGTGCGAATACCTTCTTCGAGTCCCGCCTGTTTGGCATCTTCTCGGCCCACCACTGCGGCAGCACGCCCATGAGCATCGCAAGTACGGTGCCGACGGCCGTGACCGCAACTATGCCCCACTCGTGGCCACGAGTCTGGACAGTAGGCACGGCGGCGATTATGAGCTGTATAAACATAACAACGGCGCCCAGCAGGTGCCGCGTATTGCACTTGAGGGTCAGTGTTCGGCGTGGGGCAACGGTCATGGCTTCGAAGATGGCGATACGGATGCCCCCATTGCCAAGCGGCTCGAACTTGCCGATCCACGACTCGTGGTCGCGCAGGATGCGACCGATGAGCCAGTTCTTGTTCACGCGGTAGTAGCCTGATGCAACATTGAACACTTTGACCGGATAGTCGGGTGGAGGCAGCAGCCGGCCCTCACCGAAGACGTCTTTTATCGTGGCCAGGGTGTAGCCTATCCAGCCGAACGAAAAGCAAACAGGCGTGAACAGCGCCCCGGTCGACTGCGCAAGGGCTTCCTGCACGGCGTTCCCGCCCACAAACATGAGCACCGTTGCCACCACGATGCTTGGGTTCGCCCATTGCCTGGCGAGCTCCGTGCCGGTATCAGCCCCTACCCGCGCGAACGGGCCCTGTGAATTCAGATTGTTGCCGCTCAAAAGCCTCTCTTGTAGCAGGGCATCCCGTTGTGGTGGTAGGAATGGCATATTGACCAGGCGTCGTTCAGCCAAATCGATGGTGAAATGGCATTCAACTGATGAGCCGCAGAGGATGGAACAGAATGTGTACCGACGTATCGCGTTATTTGTCGAGTTGTGACTCGAGAGGGAGCTGGGCGTGGAGTGCGCCACATAGAGGCCTTGGCCATGCTGCCCTCCGTTCTGGCCCTTGCTGCGGGGTGATGACGCCCGGTTTGGGTGGCGTTGGGCATGGGACGCTGTGATGTGACCTCCAATCACCAATCCGCGCGCGAATATTGGATTGTGCAAAATGTGCCGAGACCGTGCAGATCAGGACAGTGGAATCTTCCCACACCCCGAGGCGATCGAAACACTTCTGATTTGAACACGTGGCAACACGTCCCAGTTGCCCAGCTACGCCCGTCGGGAGTGGCGATGACACGACTGGCAAACCAGCATTTCTCGGGCGGCCCGGAGGCCAGTCCATGACATGAGCTGGGTGACGGAGGACCCCAGAGGCCACGGGTGCGAACCCTGTCCAGCCAAACAGTACTCCAGGCAGACCCGTAGGCAGAAGCTGGTTTCATATAATTTGAATGCAGCCCCCGTGTGTAATATTGGCCAATTTATAGCCACCTCAGTTTGCCTGGCCCCAGGGAGTCAATCGATATAAAACACATGGCACCTTCGGACTGTGGCACCACTGCCACATAGTCGGGCAGCCTCAGCCGTGTCTGCTCAAATTTGCGCCGTTCATTCTTTGACGCCACACAATGACTCCATTGCCTTTCATGTTCCAATTTGCACGGCGCGAATTCGATCCTGGCCGTCCTTCGGCGGAATTCGCCTACCAATGGAAGCATCCGGGCAACGTCTTTGCCGTGCTCCTCATCCTTGGCGGCGATGTCGTTGCTCGCGCTCTCGCACAGTTGGTAGGGTCACGGCTTACACCAGTCGCCTTCTCTTTTGGTACGAGAGTCTGCCATCGCCACCCCCTTCGTGCGCGTGCGCGCCTGCGTTCCCATCTCACTAACTGTGCTCCGTGTCACCTTAGGTTGGGTTGCCTACGCGACAACTGCTGCCGCGTCCGCCACTGGCGAGAACAAGCTGATGCCGCTGGCCGACATTTCGTGTAAGGTCATCAACGGGGAAACTGGATATGTTCGCGACAACTGCAGCTGGATCATTGGTCGGATGGTGCGCGACTTCGAAATGTGGATGGACAAACAACCGCGGGTTCTGGGACACCCAGCGCTGCCGTCCGATCAACGCACAAATCCGGTCCAGACTCGTGTCAATGAGCTAATTGAGTTAAAATGGTTAGGCCAGAGAGAGCGCGCGAGAGACAAGGGTGAGGTAGATCCACAGCGGCCGCGAAAAGCAGGGCTTTGTGTTTCGGTATACAGGGCTAAACATGCCACCAAGGGCTGTCCCGGGTACGACGCGCCGTATGTTACTGGCTTCCTCACCTATATTATCCAGCTTGGACTGGCAGCAATACCATGCGGCCTCTTCGGTGACTGGAGCATTCTCTTGGTGACAGCGGCAGGTATTGGATTGTGTCTCGCCTGGGGAGCCCTTCCGCAGTGGTACGATGAGAAGTGGGCCTGCCGTACGAACACAAACAAGACAATTGTGTTAACCCGTGGTAACGGAAGCCAACACGCCATTGTTATCCAAGGTGCTGGTTGTGGTCTGGACCTCGAGGATCTAGCCGCTGTGGATACAGGAGCATTTATGCAACGTGGGCCTCGGTTAGCCCCAATTGTACTTGGCGCCGCTTGGATAATTCTCCTCATCACTGCGTCGGCAGTAACGCAAAATACCTGGTTCCTGCTCGCGGTTGGCGGGGTGGGTATTATTCAGAACCTGTACGTCGCCGGTACGAGCCGTCCTCCCCAAGCCTTTGGGCTCGCTCTTGAATTTGTCGAGGTTATTGGCAATCTCAAGTGTATGGATGTTCTATTTGAAGTCGAGAACCGCTATCCCGGCCTGGGAAAATCTATGCTGTCTGTCTTTTTCACTGGTAGGTTGCAGGAGGATGAAAAAGCAAAATGGAACAATTACGAGAAGATCGAGAAAGAGAGGAAAGAGAACGCGAGGATTGACAGGCAGAATGAAGAAACAGGGACGGTCTAACCTAGGGCTTTCTGCTTCAAGCTCGGGAGTAAAGTAGCTGATAGGGCTGGAATGCGAATTTGTGTATATATAACTGCCGGAGCCTCATGGAGATAGATGTGAATGGTTAGTCATACTTTGCAATATGGATAGATAGATGTAGGCTACATTTAGTTGTAGGTAGTGGCGCCTACAGACTTGAGGTCTTTATTGCTTCGTAGATAGTTTCATTGAGTCGTTATTGGCGCTGGTGGGCGTGACCTAAATTCATGTTTGAGCTAGGCGCGATCCAGGTACGGTAAGAGCCAAGTAGACCAGCAGCGCGTTCGCACCCGGTGTAAGGTAAGGGCGATTGGCCCATTCCTTGACAAGATATTCCTTGTCAACATCAGGCCGCTCGTCAACACTACCACCTACCAACTCTTGCGATAGCTTCAGGCAACCCAGCTTCTGCCTGCTATGTCTCAGATGTCTGCTTCAATTGGATAGGTATAAATTACCAACTTCAATTCATTCACTAGATAAAAGAAATAATTAACACAGTTTTTCGTTGCCCATATTCACTGGAGACCTTCTGCCCGGTCGTCAGTCAGTTATGCATTCGTGCCGTGCGACAGAGCTTGTGACCGACCCATTGGTGTCATGCACTTGGGGAGGAAAACCGTGGGCAAAGTGTTGGAAGAAATTGGTAGTCTCTATAAGGTTCTATGATCATGATGACACTTGTCAGTTATGTCTATATGAGACAGTGCCTTCCGTTCCTTTCCGTGGCTAGAGATATCAGTAGACATCATCTGATTCATTCATTTCTTTCCTAGTCCGCGTGCGGATAACACAAAGGAATGTTTGATTTTCTATCTGATACTGGCACGAAGCTGCTGTACTTATGTATGTATCATTGAGGCTGTAGGCATGACTCGCCATAGGCAACAGCGTCGTGGGCCAGTGTTGCTAATGATACAAACAATACGTATATTGCTAATATGGGACCTCTCACAATATTATTGTATTATTCCTTTTCGCACCAATGCCTGCGTCATCATACTTCTATGGAATATGCAACAACCGATCTGCCGACCGAGTAACCGGCTGGCCGGCTGCAACAGTCAAGGCTCCAAGGCTCACGACACGTCCGCCAGCCAGCCCTCGTCCCACTTCTTCTTGGCCGCCTTGAGCAGCACCTCCAGCTCTCCGCTCATCTCGCACATACTGCGGACCGAACCCTTTTCGTTGCTGATGAGCTCCCACGGATGCCCAAACTCCACC
Source organism: Purpureocillium lavendulum (assembly GCA_029168975.1). NCBI lineage: Eukaryota > Fungi > Ascomycota > Sordariomycetes > Hypocreales > Ophiocordycipitaceae > Purpureocillium > Purpureocillium lavendulum. Next base: position 382,029 of record JAQHRD010000018.1, read on the forward strand.
ACCTCCCCTTTGTCCAGCACCAGCACTTTGTCGTAGTATACAATCGGATGTTTGGACTCGCGAGCCTCAGCTGGGACCCGAGCCTGCTCGAAATTTTTGCCGTGCTCTGCCAGGGGGGTTGCCTGTGCATCCCCACCCAGGACGAGCGCGGCGGATCAGTGGATCTCGTCGACAGTATCAACCGGCACAGGGCAAAATAAGATCAGCACGTCGCCGGCCGTCGCCTCCCTCATCGACCTCCGGATGACCCCGACCGTCAAGGCCATCAGCCTGGGAGGCGAGGTGTTGCGAGAGGAGAATGTGGTCAACGCGTATGAGGCCGGTGTGCGCCTCTTCAACATATACGGCCCCAGCGAGGCATGCATCGACGCCATTGTGCACCGTAACGTCGTACCGGGCGTCAGCCCGCGCAACATTGGACGGCCTATGTCTAGCCAGGTCTGGATCGTAAGCCCGTTGGACCCCCGTAGGCTGGTACCGCCCGGCTGCCCTGGCGAGCTGGCACTGTCGGGTACGCTTGCTCGCGGCTATTTTAACGACGAGGCCAAGACGGAGCGGTCCTTCTTGGTTGGCTGCGGTGGAACCCAAATCTTCAATTGACACTATCAGCCAGAGACCGAGAAGAGCTTCGTGACAGCGCAGATTACAAAATGGTGACTCAACGGATAGAAGGACTCAATGTGCGGATAAATGAAGCCACCACCACGGACGAGAAAGACCACTTGAAAGCACAGCGGAGTAAGGAGTACGATCGACGGAAAGCAATCGAAAGGAAAATGCTCGGAGAAATTCAGACCAACCAACAGATCAATTACGAACCGAGTGAAGAACCGCATCAACAGCAAGACTGGCGCCGAAGTCATTTCCGCCGCATCTCTCATATGCTGCCTCCTGAACGCCTGCGTCTTGCTGAAATGATGGTGTTACGGGCGCCACCGCGAAGTCCGGAATGGATCTGTGCATTGAAGGACCTTGTTGCCCTGCGTCGGGATGACAACAGCACGGCATATCAGGCCGTCATGAGGCCCATCAATGGCCATTGTGCGGTTCCATCATGCGGTAGGACGATGGCCAGGTAAATTTATCCGGAGCAAATAGAGCCATTCTATGCTTTCTGCTGCTAACCTTGCGCGCTAGCATACCAGCAGCACGAAGGTGGGAGCACGTGTACAAATGCCACGAATCTCACTATAAGCAGAAGGCCGGTTTTGCAAAATTTTGCTTCCAATGCAGCACGTGGGTGGAAACAATGGAGGAATGGACGCACCATTGTCAAACTCACATCGACAAGGGCGACATTCCATTTCGCTGCGATCTCGTCGTTTTGTGTGTGTGTGTGTGTGTGTATTTTCCGTCCAGCGGCCGTGAGGCCGCTCAGGTCCCTTTGGGGCACAGGACGTGCTGGGCTAGTGGGTCTATCCTACGTTATCGATACAGGTTCTGGTGGGTCTCTCAGAGATTACCTCCAGGTGTCCCTCATCTTCCCATCCCGAAAAGTAAACAAACCACCATCCAGCATTTCAACGGCTCTGAGGCGCTCCAATTCATGCTCGGTGCCCGTCAGCGGGTCGTCCAAGCGCGGCATCCAAGTGCCGTATTCTATAGGCTTCGAAAGAAGCCGTCGTCGGAGACTGCGAGAGCAGCCTCAAATGACCCGGGCGGACAAAGGGTGCGCCAACACCCTCCGCCTGGACGGGTCGCAGATGTGAAAGGCAAGAAAAGAAAGAGAGGGAGAGGACACCGTCCGCCTAGTGGCGAGGACACGCCCATTCGAAGAATGAGCTTGCCTTCGCTAGCTTGACGAACTTGTCGAAGTCTCTGCCTATTGCACGATTGACTGCCGCAGTCGGTGAGGGTGCCAGCCTCATCCGATGTCGCGGCAGAATCTTTCGGCAATAGAAGAGATGACTTGGCTCTTTTCGTCGGCCACATGAGCATAACAGCCGCGCGTCGTCGTGGTTGAATCTCTCGTGGTAGTCGGCAAAGTCTCCGTGACGAGACCGTGCTGCGAGCAGGTGGTGGAGCAGTGGTCGTGGGAGCTCTAGCTCTGGTGGGCAGCCGGTGGTAGGCTTGAGATGCAGTGGCTTGTACTGGTCGGGTGCAGAGGCGTCCCACCAGGCTTCAAAAGCGTCTCTGGGCTGCTGCCGGGCAGTCCTGGCTAAGCAATCCGACCGATTTTCTACATTCGAAACGGTCGACTAGGGGTGTGAGTCTTGCGAAATTTTCGCCGTCCGAGCGCTTAGTCGGTCAAAACGCGTGTACAATCAGAACGCGCTTCTATTGGGGTGCGATTGGGGTGCGGTCGCGTTGCGGCTAGAGAAGCAGGACAGTGGAAAAAGGAAAGAAGACGTCGGAGGACCCTGTCGGAGCCGGGGACCCCCCGGGACGGGGGCGGCCCTATAGGCCCTACGAGCGAATCGGGCTGCGGGCCGGGCCGGTCGGGGCGAGGGGGACGACGCCTGGCAGGCCTATTGTATGGTGGCGTAGCACTGAATTATAGCAGTGGCAATTACTATATACGAATACCAAGCGAGGACGGTTCGTCGTCAATCCGTCGCCTATCCCTATCCTGGGCCTATCCTATCCCGTCTAAGTAGCCGACTATATACGATATATACTGTATTATGTGGCGTTGCGCTATAGACGCGTCGGTTAGGGGGGCTCTATGGTCGTCTAAGAAGGGCTCGCGAGGCTATATATAAGAATAAGCTAATGCTCCTATCCGTCTATATGAATACGCGGTCCTATAGAAAAGTAGCTAGCTTTATTTTATTCGCATTGACTAGTCACCCACCATCTATACACTATCCGTCCATTCATTCATTTATCCTTATCTATCTATATTACGATTAACACCCCTGCCCTTGTCTATTGTGTGAGCTATATCTATCCCGCCGCCTCGATGAAGCTGAGCGCGATAACCGATATAGAGCCGGAACAGCCCTTGTCCTCGGGTAAGGAGCCGTTCCGGGTCGCCGACGCGATTGGCATCTACCCGCCGCTCTAGCTACTACTATGCCGGGAGTGCAAGCTGGCTATTAAGCTGGGCGCGAAGGCCGTGGAATCCTATTTCCGTAGGCGATATAAGATGAAGGGGGTCGAGCTCCGGAAGACGCTGGCGTTCGCGGCGTCTATTACGGCCACGGCTACGCCCCCTTCCTCCCCGGGATAGTCAACGCCGCCGTTGTTAGGGTTAGGGTTAGGGTTAGGGTTAGGGTTAGGGTTAGGGTTAGGGTTAGGGTTAGGGTTAGGGTTAGGGTTAGGGTTAGGGTTAGGGTTAGGGTTAGGGTTAGGGTTAGGGTTAGGGTTAGG